>VCAZ01000068.1:230000-275000 GCA_005784505.1 Bagarius yarrelli
AGGTTTCTTAATTAAAGGTTTAATCACTGCTAATTTAAAAGATTTGGGAACATACCCACTGCTGAGAGAAGAGTTAACTATTTTCAACAGGGGTTCTGAAACTGCCCAGAGGAGTAAAACTTTCTAAGTTCTGATCTGATGCGGTTAATTTTTCATCAGAATCATTCGAAAGGTCTGGTTTTAAAGCGTGAATTTTCTGCCTAATGTTTGCAATTTTATTATCAGAAAAGTCCATGAAATCCTCACTGCTGCACGCAGTTATGGTGCAGGTTTCTGAGGTCGTCTTATTCCTAGTTAATTTTGCGACGGTGTCAAATAGAAATCTAGGATTATTTTTATTATCTTCAATAAGGTTAGAAAGATACGTTGATCTAGTTCCACTAAGAGCTTTTTTATAAGCTAGAATTCCCTCTTTCCACGCTGCCTGGAAAACCAGCAATCTAGTTTGGCGCCATTTACGTTCTAGTTTACGGGCTCTCTGTTTTAAAGAGCGTGTGTGTGTTCATTATACCATGGAGCGACTTTTAACGGAACTGGAGCCACGTTATCTAATGTAGAGCGGAATGCGGCATCTATATATTCAGTCGCCTGCTCGAGTTCTGTTGGATCAGACGGCGATCCAATGACAGAAGACAATTCTGGAAGATAATTAATAAAGCTCTGAGCAAAAGTTGATGTAAGTGTACGTTTAAAGCGGTAGCGCGGCGCTACATGTGCGCTATTAGTATGACGCATTTTAAACGATATAAGATGGTGATCAGAAATAATTTCACACTGAGGAGTTTTTACTATATTACTTATACTTATTCCGAAAGATAATATTAAATCTAAAGTGTGACCTGCTTTATGAGTGGGTCCTATCACACACTGATTTACTCCCACTGAGTCGAGTAAGGACATAAATGCTGTTCTCAGCGGGTCGTCTGAGTTTTCAAAATGAATTTTGAATTGAATAAATAAACTCTTTCCCGCGCTGAGACAAGCTAGTTATCTTCAGGTTAACCAAACTCTCCTCTGCCTTAATAACGTATTATTCAGTTTGTTCGAGAGCGAATTAATTTCTCCTCCGTTAGCCATTGTGGGGTAAAAATTCTTTTCAACTGTACAGACAGGTTTCGGTAGACAAACTTGGCTGTAACAGTTTTACTCTGATTTACACCAGATTTACACATGCCCCAGGAGGGATTTTATCCCACTCCTTTTTGCAAATTCTCTCCAAGTCATTAAGGCAGGGGTGTCCAAACTCGGTCCTGGAGGGTCGGGGTGTCCTGCAGAGTTTAGCTCCAACCCTAATCAAACACACCTGAACCAACTAATCAAGTTGTTGCAAGGTAAACTTTAGACTCACAGGTAGGAGTGTTAAGGCAAGTTGGAGCTAAACCCTGCAGGACCCCGACCCTCCAGGACCGAGTTTGGACACCCCTGCATTAAGTTCAAGTTCAAGGAGCTTTACTGTCATTTCAGCCATATATAGCAGATGCAGTACACAGTGAAATGAGATAACGTTTCTCCAGAACCCCCCGGCGCTACACAAAACATAGAATTCACAAAACAACAAAGAGCCACTAAGCAGGCTAGACATAAAGTGCATGTGTGCAACCTAGTGCAGACAGTGCAGAACAGACCGTGCAACAAACAGTACAAACATTACAAGGCTTGAGGGAAGTAACTGTTACACATTCGGGTTGTGAGGGCCCGAATGCTATGGTATCTTTTTCCAGAGGGCAGGAGTGTGAAGAGTGAGTGTGAGGGGTGTGTGGGGTCGTCCACAATGCTGTTAGCTTTGCGGATGCAGCGTGTGGTGTAGATGTCTGTTATAGGACACCCAGAAATTTAGTGTCCTTGATGATCTCTACCAAGGATTCATCGTGGTTCAGCTGAGAATAGTCGCTCTTTGCTTTTCTGAAGTCAACAACTATCTCCTTAGTGTGTGAGTGTGAGTCTTTAAATAGGGTAAATGTGAGTGGGGGACGAGCTGCAGGTGAAGGTTAGTGGAATTCTTGTAATTGAGTGAGGGAGGGAGCTTGTGATTGGGTGAACTGTTATGCAAGGGATTTTGGTGTAACTTTGACATTAACTTCCGGGATCCAGGATTTGCTGTGAGTCCGACTCAACCCGAAGAGCTCAGGATGGGCTACAGATGTTGTCAGTGTGGATGGAGAATTCTGTCCAAACTTTGGGGAAGGTTTAAAACAAAGAGTGGAATTCCAGTGCTAAATAAGAGGAAATACAGAACTTCTACAAATCACTCTTTACATTAATCATCTGTTAAATAATTCTGTATGTACCTTACTAGATTTTTTTCCTGAATTTCATCAAGAAATGTGTATCTTAGAGGTTCACATGTTGGACTGCTGTTGGGCCCTAAGCACGGCCCCTAACTAAAAAAAACAAGATCTGTCTGGATAAGCACGTCTACCAAATGCCAGAAATGTAAATGTGTGTATGCTGTGTGAGTCTGAACGTGTACTGACGCCTGTACCAGCTGTTGTCCTCTAGCCACACACCCGCTCACACAAACACACACCGACCTAATGTATCTACCTACCTATACACACACACACACACACACACTTTACTGTATATACACATTCATACTTTTGATTTCTTCATTTTTCTGTCTGTCTCTCAGTAACACCTGTCCAGGTGTGGCGGCAGTCTTACTCATTAGATTAGTGGTAATCAAACCTCCGCATGTGTGAGTGCAGCCTGAGGGTTTAAAGTCAAGTTTATACAAGTGTAAAAGAGGAAATGATGAGACAGGGATGTGTGTGTAAGAAAGAAAGAGAAAGAGAAAGAGAGGCACGCAATACAATAGACAGACAGGTAGAGAGATAGACACTAAATTTAGATTAAGTGTGTGTTTACTGAAAGAAATATACCTTCACTGTCTGTAAAATTGATGGAGGGATAAAAGAGAGGGAAAAGAATGACCATAAAACTGAATAAGGTGTGACGAGTAACCAGAAATGGTTAATGTCTCTCTTTCTTTCTTTCTTTCTTTCTTTGTTTCTTACTTTCTTTCTTTCCTTTTCACTCTTTACTTTCTTTCTTTCGTTTCTCTTTCTTTCTTTCTTTCTTTCTTTCTTTCTTTGTTTCTTACTTTCTTTCTTTCATTCTTCCTTTTTTTCTTTCTTTCTCTGCAGGATGGATGGAGTGATGTAGCAGGAGTGAAAACTCACAGGGAATGGATGGACTCATAGAGTGAGTTCTGTTTCTCCTTTATAATTAACACACCTTAACACACACAGACACACACACACACACACACACACTTTACTGCTCACATATCTATAACAGATAAACAGCAGTGATGGTCATGTGTAAATAAAGGGGACATTCGAGAGACTGGAAATAGAAGTGGGGTAACTTTAGGACTGTTCTGACCCTGAGAGCTGAAAGATTCTCCAGTTAATTGCAGGAATGTCATTAGTTTCAGTTTGGAGTTAACAGAGAACACTCAGTGTACTGTACACACACACACACACACACACACACACACAGCTCAGCGGAAGAACCAGATGGCAATGTATTATAGAAATTCTGTTAGTTAAATAGAAGGACTATGTTATGATCACATGACCTCCGGCGTCACCGCAGTGTGAATATAAAGTGTGATGATGTTTAAAGTTTGATGATGATAAAGGAGTGAAATTTAACTACAATGAACGATGTTTTTATCCTGAAGTATTAAAGTTACTTTAAACTCCTGTAAAGTCGCCGCGGCGCCGCTTTCTTTCCTCCATTTTGGAATATTTTGGAGTCGTCTCTCCCGCGGGATCATGGGACAGTGAAGTGTCCATCGTATGAATACTTCAGAATCCGACTGAGAGAAATAGATCATCCAGGAACTTTACACACACTGATTTACACATACCAAACATCTGATCTCATCTAATTCCAGCTGCAGGCTGTGTTATAGATAAAATCAGATTTTCCTGTGTGATCTGATTGGTTTATATTCACTGGTCATATGTGTAATGTATGTAGGTGATTTATAAAGAATCAACAGAAACTAAAAAAATCAGCCCTAAATGTATCAGACTGTCAGTGTTCGGACCTGAGGACCATTGTGATATGATCAGATTTTCAGGTTTTAGTCAGATTCCTGGGTTCAGTGTGTGTTACAATGCTGTTTTTAACTATCAGTTTTTTAGCTAATAGTTTTGCTGATTTAGTTGTTTTGACTATTGAAACTGAGGTTTGACTCCAGAATCACACTAAGATTCCTGATTTGATTGTTTTTTTTTTCGTTTATTGCCCCTGGAGTCCAGGTCTACATTCACCTTGAGAACTTTACTTTTGTTTTTAAATTGCAATACAAATTTATCCTCTATAGCCGCTTATTCCCTAATTCGGGGTCACAGGGATCTGCTGGAGTTTATCCTAGCCGTCTCTGAAAGGATGAAAGGCAGGAAGGGGACACCCTGGACAGGTCACCAGTCCATCACAGGGCCACAAACACACACACACACACTCACTGCTATGGGCAATTTAGAATCACTCATCAATCTAACATACATGTTTTTGGACTGTGGGAGGAAAACCGGAGAACCCGGAGTAACCGTAAACACACACAAGCACGGAGAGAACATGCAAAACTACACAGAAAGACCCCTGCAGGGGAATCGAAACCCGGGACCTTCTTTCTGTGAGGCAACAGTGATGAACACTAAGCCACCGTGCTCCCAACATCAGTCTCTTCTTCAGTTTTGGTAATAAATAAAATGTAATTTTTCTAAAATAATTTCTTCACACGTTTTTTTAAAATCAATAATTCTAAAAAAAACACAAAACCAACTGCAATTTTAAACAATAAGACTGCATATCAATAGGATAAAAACACACGCTTATATAAGATCCTCCATATTCTCCTGTAAGATACCCAGAAAACATCTGCTGGTCTGGTTTCTTCATTACTGAAAGACTTCTTCACAATTCTGAAGTCGATCTGCTGGAAGTGGAGACAGCAAGACATTTACATTATCAGTATTTTGCAGACATTTTAATCCAGATCGTCTTTATTTATCTTATTTTGGAATTTTTTTAGATTATTTGTCTGGACATTTGGAATACATGTTTAATATTGTATCATAAAAATGGTTTTATGTTCATGTGATTTTTAAAATGAACATGGTGTAACTCGTAATTGGGTGATATAATTTACCTTTTTGTACAATAAACAGTTAAATTAGGAGGAAATGTTAAGAGAAATATTAGAAAATAAAGAAACCCAAAGTGGCCTAATAAAGTGATTTTAGCGGACAGTCATGGATGAACAGATTAATCAGCGATGAATGCTGGCAATGAGAATCAGTCTCACTTCTCACCTGTCTCACCTTTGATGCAAATGTGCATGCATAATTATGTCCTAAAAATTCTTTAGTCTAATTTGTGTGTGTGTGTGTGTGTGTGTGTGTGAATGGAGAAAAACTCATTGTGCTTCAGGGTCAAAATATGTAAAGTAATTATATGTGTGAACCCTAATTACGGGAAATAGTGTTTAATATGTTATGTATTTTTTTGACTCATCTCTGATTCAAACAACCGGAAATGTTTCAGGGATACCGTGTGTGTGTGTGTGTGTGTGTGTGTGTGTGGGTGTGGGTGAGTGACTCATGCAATAGACAGGCTTTCATTCCTGACTGTGTTTTCAATTCGTGGAATTATGGAAATTATTTAAAGGGTTATTCTGGTTCAGGTGTGTGTGTGTGTGTGTGTGTGTGTGTGTGTGTGTGTGTGTGTGTGTGTGTGTAAGTGAGACAGAAACACTAGAGGGTGGTGTTGATCTGTCTGTCATCTTTTATTTGGAAAGTTCTGCATTTACACTGCAGGTTTTAATGCCCAATTCCAATTTTGTGATTATATCCCATTATTTTGATGAGACGATTACATCATCTTCTAAAACTGACCCGTATCTGATATCCGCATTTACACTTTACACAGAAAAACAACCCTAGGTGGACGTACTGACCGGAAAAAGAAGTAAAAACGATAATCAATGGAGAAAGATGAAATAATTATTCAGTATTTTACTTTCGTTTCATATTTAAAGATCAGCAAAACAACAATCTCTTCAGGAAAATAAACTAAAAAGAGTTGCGTCCTTGTTACAGCCTGGAATAATGTAGCATTGATTGCTAAGTGTGTTAATTTTTTTTATGTTTACAGACAAAACCGATTTTAGTGTTTTTAATAAATAAAAAAAAACAGATTTTAAATATTCCGTGAAAATAAATAAAATTTTAAGTGAAAATAAATAAATAAAAATAAAAAGACACGAATGTATTAAGTTATATCTCGCTGTTGGTGTCCACCTGAGTTGACGCTACGCATCATCGTTGTTTATTCAATGACGTTCGACTGACATTAACAGGTGAAAATCTGATCTGTCTGTTTGCCCAGCAGACGCTGATGTACGTATCGGATTCATATCCCATTTATTACCACATACGAATGAGGCCTGAATCCGATCTAAAAATATCAAAATCCATGTGTTTTTATTCTGATTACAACATCGGGGATCAAATCCAATGTACCACTGTACCACATGCAGTGTAAATGCAGCCTATGGGTACTTTATAATAAAGTGCTATATAATTAAACACACACACACACACACACACACACACACACATTTAGATAAAGACATCAGTCGCTTACTGTCTCTTTTCACTATTCAAGTTGATCAGAGAAAATCTCTACTTGTCTCGTCACCATAGAAACCACTTCCTCTTTCTCTCTCCTGAAGATGTGAAGAACCAGAATTTCCAGCTTTACCACTGACTGACACACACTAACAAACACACACCGGAGACGTCTTACACACTAAAAAACTTCTCTTTACAGATCAATGATACGCACATTTTTATTCTTTTCATTACATTCCTGTGATTCAGCTGTTACTATAGAAACATAACCTGCCTTTCTGTAACAGGTTATTAATCAACACTTTCCGACCAATCAGAACCCAGAACAGTGTTAAAACCAGACAAATCTGCTGTTAGAAGAAAATCAGAGGGTCTCAGAGGGTTAGAGTTAATAACAGGAAGTGTGATTATCTATATTTCAGTTCCAGCTACTTGCTAATCTCAAACAGTCATTAACACCAGAAATGATTATATAAAACACAGAGCAGTGGGAGATTCGACACACACGCCATCATTCTTCAGACTTCCTCTCAGTACAGAGCAGTCCAGCAGCAAAGACTTCTTTATTATTAATCCTAATCGAACTCTGGCTCAAGTTCAAAGCTCCTAAATGTCAGTGATTGCGTAGAAATCAATTTGGGAAAAGATGTGTGTGTGTGTGTGTGTGTGTGTGTGTATTTGGGGGGCGGGTATGGCAAATAGTTTTATCTCTTTAGTAAGCAGCAGTTGATACCTTATGTTGTTAAACATTAATAAATTTTATAACATGTTTATGCCTTATTAATAAACCCTTATTAATGAACCATTATATTATATTAATGGCTTTTAGCATTTGAGCAGCTTTGGTGTGTGCTTTTTATTCTGTATTTCTTATTTTAGTCTAGTTTAGACTAATTTTATAATATGTAATAGTTTGCTAATTCAGCTAAATAAACATCATCTTTTGGCTAAAATGAATTACTAAAGCTGGAGAATTGTGAAATTGCACACGCAAAGTAGAGGGTGGTTTTATTTTTAACTTTTATTTACAATTTTGTTTTTGAGAATCAAGATTAAGACATGACCGAGCAGCTGGATAAAATCCTGGGAGTGAATCCGGTTATCCTGCTGTCCTATGACCTATCAGCCTGTTCCCCAGCCAAACCCCCTGGGGAACGACCAGCACTCGCTTAGCTGGACTCTTTCTCAAACAAATGAGTGAAAGTTCAGTACTCTCACTTCCAACCATCAGCACGTAAACAACAACTACAACTCTTATCAATAGAGCACAGGAGTCCGAGGAGTCTGGAGCTCTTTCATATACCAGCACAACCATCAGTGAGGACGACATTTCAAAAGGGTTCACTTTTAAAATGATTCTTCCATTAAACAAATCATCATCTTGATTATCTTTTTTTACATAATTAATTGAATGGATTGGTGGAATTCAATTGGTGGAACGTAACTATGATTGTTTATTAAAAACTCTGCACTACCATCCACACTGGCCCAGGACAAAATCTCACACTTCCCTACTTTATAGTGTGTGTAATATGTCACATATATGGAGGTGTGTAGTATGTCTGAATTGTTGGTATGTGTACACATACGATGGACACTTTACTGTCCCATGATCCTGCGGGAGAGACGACTTATATTCCAAAACGGAGGAAAGAAAGCAGCGATGAGGCGACTTTAAATACTTCAGGGTGGAAACATTGTTCGTTGTAGTTAAATTTCATCCGTTTATCATCATCATGTTTGAACATTATTACTATCTCTTCGCCGATCCGATACCTAGTGTCAGTATCAGTCTAATACTGGCCAATAATACCGATCAGATCTGGTAAGAGTGGGGAAGTAAAATCTAATCTAATACTGGACATAATCCCAACCCTAACATTTTACATTTTTAAAGAGTGTGAAAAACTTTCTCAAAGCTAAAACATGTCGCACATCTTTTAACTCTTACATTCTATTGATTTCGATTCATTTAAATTATAAAAAATATTATCAAGACGGCAGAAAGAAACAACCAGTGTTTTTATCAGACTGACTGAACACTGAGAAACACTTTTAATTTAATTTAATTTAAAACTTTAATTTTAACATGTCGTCCATAACATATTAACATGTAACAAAGTCCAACTGAGCTGAGTCATATTTTTAGAACCCAAAAGTGCGGTTTATTTACATAAGTGACACAAAACACAAACTACATTGCCTGGAAATTTTGTCACTTTACAACCACAAATTTAAGTGTGTTTTTGTGAGATTTTATGTAACAGACCAACACAAAGTAGGCACATAATTGTGTAGTGGAAAGAAAATGATACACGGTTTTCAAAAGTTTGGAGCAAATAAAAACCTGGAAAAAAGTGTGGTGTGTGCATTTGTATTCAGCCCCCCTGTGTCAAAACTATGTGGAGCCACGTTTCACTGCAAGTCTTTTGGGGTATGTCTTCACCAGCTTTGCACATCTAAAGACAGAAATTTTGGATGGGGAGCATCTGTGGAGTCCTGTCACAGATGCTCAATGGGATTTAGGTCTGGACTTTGACTGGGCCATTCCAACACATGAAGATTCTTTGATCCAAACCATTGTAGCTCTGGCTGTATGTTTAGGGTCATTGTCGTGCTGGAAGGTGAATCTCCTTCCCAGTCTCAAGTCTTTTGCAGTTTTCAACAGGCTTTCTTTCAGGATTGCCCTGTATTTAGCGCCACCCGTCTTTCCACCGTTTCACAGTGAGGATGGTGGTTTTGGGGGATGAGCAGTGTTACTTTTCCGCCACACATTTCTCCGCCACACATGCATCGCATTTCGGCCAAAAAGTTCAACTTTGGTCTCATCTGACTAGAGCACCTTCTTCCACATGTTTGCTGTGCCCCCTACAGGGTGTGTGGCAAATTGCAAACAGGACTTCTCATGTCTTTCTTTTAACAATGGCTTTCTTCTAGCCACTATTCCATAAAGGCTAGATTTGTGGCGTACACAACTTATAGTTGTCCTGTGGACAGATTCTCTCACCTGAACTGTGGATTGTTGCAGTTCCTCCAGAGTGACCATGGGCATCTTGGCTGCTTCTTCGACCAGTGCTCTCCTTGCTTGGTCTGTCAGTTTAGGTGGACAGCCATGTCTTGGTAGGTTTGCAGTTGTGGCATATTTTTTTCCGTTTTTAAATAATGGATTGACCCGAGCTCCTTGAGATGTTTTAAAGCTTGGGATATTTTTTCATAACCTAATCCTGATTTAAACTTCTCCACAACTTTATTGTTACTACTCCCCGTAATCACACTATATAAAGTGTGAGATTTTGGACACATCAGTTGATTGATTAATGATAAATATTAAATACCTCAACATTTGTGTCATCATACTTTTTACTGTAAATGGAGTCACTGGTATCAGTCAACAAGCTTCTGATCAAACAGCCGATTTCTCCAGGAGGTGAGATGATCTTAATGATCCTTCAAGCTGTCTTTTATTAAAGCTGTGGTATGGTGTGGGCTGAGTGCACACACATCCACACAACACTTTAATCTACGTCTGTAAACACACCGGCATGGAACAAATGTCTGCACTAGTGGGCGGTGTGTCACTAATAACAAAAATAGTATAATTTATGGAAAAGCGAGAGAAGCATTCATGATGGTGAGTAAAAAAAAAGAAGCTTCAGATGTTTACACTCTTCACAAGTCTTTTAAGGGCTTTCTTTTCTGTTAAAAATGTTGGGGTGTAGAGAGGGGAGTCTGGAGAGGGGTTTCTGGAGGGGTTGTCTGGAGGGGGTATCTGGAGGGGGTGCCTGGTATATTGACAGGTGATAATCCAGGCAAACCCTGCTGGAGGTTCAGAGGATGTATGTCCACTTTTGTTCTTTATTAATGTTCCATTCTTCAGTTTTAATGGAATAATAGAAGATTTACTACTACAGAAATCTGGCAACTCTTATTATTACTGATGTAAACTTAAAGGATCTTTCTCACTCTATTATTTTCTCTCTCTCTCTCTCTCTCTCTCTCACACACACACACACACACACACACACACACAGTCTCTGTTCTCTCTCTTAAGCTATCATTGTCTCTCTCTTTTCTCTCACTCTATCATTTTCTGTCTCTCTCTCTTTTTTCTCTCTCACCCACACTGTCTTCTCGCTCTCTCTCTCTCTCTCTCTCTCTCTCTCTCTCACACACACACACACACACACACAGTCTCTTTCTCTCTCTCTTAAGCTATCATTGTCTCTCTTTTTCTCTCACTCTATCATTTTCTGTCTCTCTCTCTTTTTTTCTCTCTCACACACTCTGTCTTTCTCCCTCCCTCTCTCTCTCTCTCTCTCTCTCTCTCTCTCTCTCTCTCTCTCTCTCTCTCTCTCTCGCTTTCTCTCTCTTTTTGCGGGGGAGTGTGTTCAGCCAGCTACTGACTTCTATTTTTGGGATTATTAAGTTTATTTGTGTGTGTGTGTGTGTGAATGTGTGTCAGCGTGTGTGCGTGTGTGCGCACGTGTGCGTGCTGCTGCACTTGCTCTATGCTGCTGCAGGCTAAGAGAGAGAGAGAGAGAGAGAGAGAAAGAGAGGGAGTGAGGGATTGAGAATGATACTCAGGTAAATTGTAGACTGCTGGAGGAAAACATTCACAGCCTGACACACGGGGAACATCATCATCATCACACAGACATGAACACACACACACACACACACACGTGAACACACACAAACAATGGCGAGTTTTGGAAAGCTGATTAATCGAAATGATGGACACCGCAGTGGAAGCTACTGCTGTACTGCAGCTGAGGCCAGGTACAACACCGTGTGTGTGTGTGTGTGTGTGTGTGTGTGTGTATACAAGAAACATGAAAAATGAAGTGTTTGTGTTTATAGCTGTATTTGCACATGTTTATGAAAAGAAAAGTGCACCACTCTCGCACACACACAGACACACACACACACACACACACACACACACACACACCTCTTATTTTCTTACACACACAGAAGACATGCTTTGCTGTGTAAAGTGTTTGTAATGATTATACATTAAAGCTGTGTGTAATTAATACTACTATATGATGTATATTAAACTGCTGAGTCCTCCATGTCTCCCCCGTTCCCCGATCTGTCTTCCCTTCCCCTCATGTCTCACCCCCTGTCCTGCCCCCTCCTTTTTTCCTGATCATCTATACATTTAGTATGTGTATGTTACATTTTGTGGATTAGCCTTTTTTATTGTTTTAATGAGTTATAATTTTAATGAGTTAATTAGTTTTCTTGTAATTGTTTGGTATAATCACATTTGCCTCCTCAGTGGAGTGAATGTTTTTATTTATTTGTGGCAGATCATTGGAGCGGCGTTTGCAGAGACCCCTGCTGGCCAAGTCCAGAACATTACCCAGCATCCCTCAGTCTCCCATTGTGGGGCGTGTAAATCAGACCTCTCAACTGGTTGGAGGAAGTGAGCCCTGCTCCCAGCTACCATCTAGCCCTACCCACCTCAATGCCTGCACACTGCCCCCTGCAGGTACTGCATGCTTATTACACACTCCTCCGCTCGCTCTCGCCTCAGACTCTCAAACACACATTAGACCTCAGTGTGTTTTAGCCATTCATTTGTTTAGCAATGACATATGGTCCCTTAAAGGCTAGTATACCTTCAGTGTTACACTGGTGGTCATTTTGGTGGGATCTTACCTGAAGGCATAGCTACAAAACAGTATTAGAATAGAATTTACAACACTTTTCCAGAGTAACATGCTTTTATATCTTCTTCTGGAGGGGCCGAGCAGTGATACGTTGGCGGTTTTAGGATTTGAACACATAAAATTCAGATTAGCTCCGATCACCTTAACCACTGAGCTACCGGGTAAAAGGAATTTCGTTCAACTTGAAAAAAAGGGAGTTCCCTAAAACCTCCAGGCAAACCACCAGCAGCACACACAGACTACATCCACACAAAGCCAGAGCTTCTCCTATCCAACCTATTTTATATACCTATTTTAAATTCTATAAACACAGAGTCGTTTACACAACGAAATATCTGTCTACACATGAAACCACTAAAACCGACTGAAAATGAGGTAGTATACATGCCAGACCAGTATGTGGTGCTGTAATTCTGCCACAGAGATACACAAAAAAAGGAATAAGAAGACCTGCACGCTGTGTAAAAAACCAACGCAAGACGTGGTTGTCTATAATCATTTACTTGCTTACCGTGGTAGCAAAGGAGCGGAAGATTTTGCTTTAGTGAAGCTAATAAGCTCAGTAGCTTCTGCAGCACGAACACAAGCGTGTTATCTGCCATTGCGGTTGTTGTCACTGTTTTGGTGTAGCGGTTTCAGTCTGGGGTCGAGACATTATCGGTTCACTCAATATACAACTGACTCCGAACATGAAAAAGGGTGTCCTTTTCAGCTTTAAAAAAATGCAGTTTAACTCCCCTAAAAGATAGATAGAAAAATAGATAGATAGATAGATAGAGACAGAAAGAGAGAGAGAGAGAGAGAGAGAGACAGACAGACAGAGAGAGGGACAGACAGATAGAGATAGAAAGAGAGATAGAGAGAGAGAGAGAGAGAGACAGACAGAGAGAGAGACAGACAGATAGAGATAGAGAGATAGATAGATAGATAGATAGATAGATAGATAGATAGACAGATAGATAGAGAGAGAGAGAGAGAGAGAGAGAGAGAGAGAGAAACAGACAGACAGAGAGAGGGACAGACAGATAGAGATAGAAAGAGAGATAGAGAGAGAGAGAGAGAGAGAGAGAGAGAGACAGACAGACAGACAAAGAGATAGATAGATAGATAGATAGATAGATAGATAGATCGATAGATAGATAGATAGATAGATAGATGGATGGATGGATGGATGGATGGATGGATGGATGGATGGATGGATGGATGGATGGATGGGATGCATGGATGGATGGGATGGATGGATGAATGGATAGATGGATGGATGGGATGGATGGATGGATGGATGGATGATGGATGGATGGATGGATGGATGGATGGATGGATGGATGGATGGATGGATGGATGGATGATGGATGGATGGATGGATGGATGGATGGATGGATGGATGGATGGATGGATAGGATGGATAGATGGATGCTGTTTAGCATCTACCAGAAGTGCAAATAGTAGAAACTAAGAAGCAGGTGCAGATAAATATGTAAGTATGAACATTAATAAATAAAGGTTATGTCAGTATGTGCAAGTATTTACAGCATGTAAAGTGTAGATATGCATTGTACATAACTGTGCATTGTGTACAGAGTGAAGCAGAACTGTGAGACGGTGAAGTGTAGTGAGACATGAGTGTCTTAGCGATGTAATGTAGATTTTAGAAGATTTAAGGTTGTGGGGAAAAAACTGGCCCTGAACCTACTGGTTCTGGTGTGGGTGCCCCTGTATCTCCTCCTGGATGGAAGGAGATCAAAACGGTCTCAAGAAGAGACTCAATGGCAGGTAGTTGTGTGTCGATGATGCGTTGAGCGGTTTTCACAACCCTTTGTAGTGATTTCTTTTCACACACTGTGGAGCCGCCATACCACACTGTGATAGCACATACCACACTGTGATAGAACTTGTCAAGATGCCCTCATTATTGCAGCGTAAACGTTGGTTAAGATCCTGGGGGATAGGTTAACCTTTTTTTTTTTTTTTACAGCCAAACGCATTTCCTTGTGAATGGGGCCTCAGACCACTCATCACTACAGGTGTGTTTAAAGGTCAAGCATGCAGGAAGTCAAACACTCACTTCTATTGAGCTGCCACTCTTACTGCCTCTTGCCCTGGACCCCTGGAAAAGAGAGAGAGAGAGAGAGAGAGAGAGAGAGAGAGAGAGGAAGGTTCTTATTGAATGTCTTCATGGGGTCTTTTTTCTCCAGTGTGTCTGTTGAAGAAGTTCGCAGTGGTTTATGTAGCAGAGTTCCTGCAGCCGTGTGTATCAGATGTATTACAGCAACTTTAATCTCTTTCTCTGACTCAGTTTACACACTTTGATGGCGGATTACATGAAAAGAGTGATGGGGATGATGTTTTTTTGTTTGTTTTGTATTAGTTTGATTTTAGTTTAATTGATTTGTAACGTTGTTTGTATTTAGGTGGCTTTTCCCTACCTTTATTTTTGGTAAGATATGGGGATTGGGGCACAAAGGACAGTGCAAAGAAAAGAAAAGAAAGGTTAAGCAAAGTTAATGGAGGATAGTGATGAAGTTCACTCTCTTACAGTGGGTGTATAAACTTTTGAGTATTTACAGCGGGTAATTATTTAAGCAAATGCTTAAAAGTGGCTACCATACCTTCTGTTAAGTACTTACTGGGAAGTCACCCAGGCCTCGACCGGGTTCTCTCTTTTTCAGTTATTATACAGATGCACCCTGCTGTGAGAACTTTGGGAAGAAAACCATGGAAGTGGGGATGCTGTTAATATTATCTCTCGTGGTATGATCAGTCAGTTTGTGAAAGGATCTTTAACCAAGGCCAGAAAGTGTTGGTCATGTTCCTACTAAACTTTCGAAAAAATGGCAGGATTCTTTGGAGATCAAGCAGAAGCTAGGACCAACTACTTATGATATTACCACACCAGGCCTGAACTGGCCTAGTAAAGCATTGCATATTAAATGGGTTTTAACAGGAGGTGGAGGAAAAGGAACCGGAGGAACAATATTTACCCCAGCCAGTATATGAGTGTGTTGATTTAAATCACTTGCCAAGGGACAGACTACTGGTGAGAGCTCTTTGCCACCCCGGGTATTCAGGAGCCACCACATCGATTGAAGTTGATATTGTGTTTAAAAGTGATGCTGTTGTTAAGAGGATGAGTTATCGATTACCTGTGCACTAACAGGCCTCCTTGAGGGAGGAAACCGACTGATGCTGACATTGAGAATCGAACAGTGGCTCAATGAGTTTTGCATTGATTTCAGTTTATCTTAACTCTGTTTAATTTCTATCCAACTCCCCGGATTAATAACCTTGATTGACCTTGTGGGTCTAAGTAAATATTTGACCAGCATCGACTTCCTCTCAGTTCTCAATCCAGATAGTTAACTGCCCTCAGAAGCCCATGGTGTCTGTTTTATTTAAGTGTACTTTCTTCTGGCCTGCACGGGGCTCACGCTACATTCCAGAAAGCAGATATTGCATGGCTTACGATTTGCAGCTGCTTATTTAGATGACGTTGTTATCTACATTGAGCTGCAACATCTACAGGAAGTGCTCTGCAGTGACTACAACAGAGTCGGCCTCAAAATCAATCCCCTCGATGTGCTATGGCACAAACTGAAATTTAACATCTGGGCTACATCGTTGGTAAAGAGGGTAGACAGACCCCAGATGAAGAAGGTCTAAATCATTCATCCGTGTCTTTTATTTCAAACATATAAAGAAATAAGGTCATTTGTTTGGTAGGCTTTTATCACTAACTTTTGTGGAAGATCAGCAGCCTATGGTGGGCTCAAGATCCCTGAGACTGAGACAGCAAAGATATTTTTCCAGGACATCCAGAATGGATGTCCTTTATTGGGCCCAAACCTGTATTTATTTCTATTAAGTGTCTTCAGTAAATTTATTTGCAACTTTCTTTGTAATTTTTGTGATTTTTTTTTGTTTGGAAATATTGCGTTTGATTGCTGGTCCCTCACATACACACACACACACACACACACACACACACTTTCCTCTCTCTCTTTTTGACTTAAGCATCTAAAGATTTTTTCTCTATCTTTTGCTTAAGCATCTAAAGATTTTTCATTTGCTTAAAAATCACAAAGATTTTTTCATTTGCTTAAAAATACCCCATAGTAAAAAAAAAGTCCCCAGAATCTTCCCCACATTGGTTGCTAAGCAACTACTGCCACCAGCACCAGAGTGTAAGTGAAACACACATTATTACACTCCCCAAACACACATACACATTCAAAACACTCACAATACACAAACATGTAACATTCAATACACACTCATTTGTTATTGTCAGGAATGGGATGTTAAAGCAGATACAAGTGCAGAAATTAAAAACACACAAATAATGGCTAAGCACAAGCACAAAACAATGACGTACGACAAAAACTAGACCAAGCCAGACTGAAACACAGCGGTTTTATACACACAACCAACAGAGAAAACAATCAAGTAAACCAGAAACATCTGAACATAATGAGGAAACGGACCAATGAAAAGACACATAACACACACAAAGCACATGGCCGAGTAAACAACAGAAATAAAAGTCTTAATGGGTTAACGATTCCCATATCCCTGCCAGTTACAAACATTAAACACACACATTCAGTACACACACAGTCAACACACACGAAACACACATTCAAGCCACACACAACACACACAAGTCAAACACCCAATAAATACACACACACTCTTTACACACAGTGCCAATACACAACATTCACAGGGATCTGCTGGAGTCTATCTTAACGGTCTCTGAAAAGGTGACAGGCAGGCGGGGGACACCCTGGACAGGTCGCCAGTCCATCACAGGGCCACGCACACACTCACGGGCAATTCAGAATCACCAATCAATCTAACATACATGTTTTTGGACTGTGGGGGGAAACCGGAGAACCCGGAGTAAACACACACAAGCACGGGGAGAACATGCAAACTCCACACAGAAAGACCCCTGCAGGGGAATCGAACCCGGGACCTTCTTGCTGTGAGGCAACAGTGCTTAACACTAAGCCCTTAATGCACAACATGTAGCTTCATTTTGTGTGTGTGTGTGTTTCAGATTATGCATGGAGATTGGAAGATGATAATGAAGGTGAAGAACAGCAGACAGGATCATCTGTGAAACTCCGCCCACATTCACAGTCCCCGTTTTCCCAACTGCACAGACGAGCTGCTTATCTGAGAAAGAGTCTGTCAGTTGACGGCCATCTGGGCGTGTCTGTGCGTGACCCCGCCCACTCCGAGAACCGTGACTCCACCCACTCCGAGGGCCACGACTTACGTTGTGCTAAAGGAAAACTGAAGAGGAAGTTTGTGAGTAAAATCAGCAACATTAGATTGAAGTCCTTTCTATCACACACACACACACACACACACACACACACACGAGAGGTTTATTAATGTTTTATACAATGTGTAAGCTGACCCCTCATTACCTGCTCACCTTCTGTAATAGAGCATCAGGTGTCCTTTTGGAACCCAACACACACACACACACACACACACACAACTATAAAGTTGCAGTCAGAATATTTGTATAGCGGAGAGTTGTGTATGTCTGTATTTTTTTCTTGAGATGGGTTCTTCTATACACCTCTGTTTTAGGGTAAGTGTGTGTGTGTGTGTGTGTGTGTGTGTGTGTTATATATTTAATAATACAGCATTTATGTAATGAAACATTTAAAAGACAATAAACTGTTTTAGAGTGTATTTGAACAAAGAGTCAGCGGGGATATTAAACATCTGTAAGATATTAAATCAGCTCCAGCTGTCTGATCTAAAGTTTCAGACATTTTCAGCGTTGTGCTGCTCAAACCTTTCGAGAGTGGAATCATGTTACACTTAAAGAAATGAGACTGACCTTTATTAACACAACGACACAAGTGAGAGGAACATCGGAGGAACCTACTGTACATTAATACAATCTCACTCGATAACAGCATTAGATTGAAAATAAAACATCACGTTTGCACTTCTGACATGTAGCAGAATGGTACAGTGTGTGTTAGTGTGTTTCACTGGTACAATGTGTGTGTGTAAGTGTGTTTCACTAGTAAAGAATGTCAGTGTCAGTGTGTGTTTACATGTCTGGTATTAAACAGACATCCTTATCCAGAGTGACTAACATTTATCTCATTTTTAATCATACTGAGCAGTTGAGGGTTGGGCAGCGTAGTGATGATGGGAATTGAACCCAACACCACCAATCTACCACTTCCAAAGAGAAACAATATAATAAATACATATTTGTTATTGTTATTATTATTATAAAATAATGTGCTTATGCTAGAATTTTGTTAATATAGATACGTATTTACATGTAGTTTAATATCCTTAATATTAACACATGCAACTATATACTTGGAATGATAACGTCTAAGTGTGTGTGTGTGTGTGTGTGTGTGTGTGTGTGAACGAGTTGCATTATGACATGGATTGTTTTTAACATTGAAATATTGAGTACAGTGTTAAAATACAGTTTAATTTGTAATACGTTTTTTTCAATTTTGGACAAAACTGTTGCTGCATCACTATATGAATAATTTTAATGAAAAAATCCTAGTAAATAAAGTTCACACACACGCACACACACACACACACACACACACACACACACACACACACACATACACTCATCACTTTTATTACACATTCATCATCAACTTAAAACATTCTTTAATTAACATAAAGAAATAACCCAGATGTTGAAGCAGGAAAATGAGAGTTGATTACTCTGAATGGTGTGTGTGTGTGTGTGTGTGTGTGTGTGTGTGTGTGTGTGTGTGTGCGGTCAGAACACTTGCATTATCATTCACTCCTGATTCATGTTGAGTCTCCACCCATAACCGTTCAGTTAACAAAAACCGAGATAAATGTTAAATGCTGGAAAATGTAAATGTAAAGTTTTATCTTTTCTGTAGAGTTTTATCTTAGTCTTGATCTTGATTCTGGATCATATTGTGATGATCTAAAGAGACACTTGCTGCAGCCGGATAGTTTAAATTTGCCATATCACGTCATCATGTCAAATTTAACACATTTTTCATGCCGGATCTTTAACAACATCCAGACATCTGTCAGCTTGTAAGGCCACTCAGTGTTCTGGTGTCATACACAGAACTATACACAAGATGGCAGTGCTGCACAAACCAAAATCCCACTTCGTCCTCTACGTCCCCTGCATAGCTTTGTTTTAGATGCAGGTCTCTCTGGTGCCTCCCCCCTCCCCCCCACACTAAAATAGGAAGCGTGGGAGTTTTTCTGTAGCTGTGGTGGTTGCCAGTGGAAACGGAGTAGAATGCTCATTGAGTATGTAGAGTGTTAAGGCTCTGAATAGGGGTGTAACTGTGTGTGTGTGTGTGTGTGTGTGTGTGTGTGTGTGTAGGTGATAGACCGATGGCCTCATGGTTCTGCTTTAATTAGATTGAGGTTGTTTTTGCTGAATTGTCTAAATGGGACTGAAGTAACCTCTTCTTATTTGGGGTAAATTAGTTCATTGTCTTGTTTATAAAATAAAGAATCATTAAAAATTTGAGTTCACACCAAATGATAAACTTTAACCTAAAACAAAACCTCAGAAATGAACATGTCCTGACATTAATGCTTTCCTGCACCAGCATCCAGACATTTTCTGTCAGTAACCGTGAGATGCGTCACACAAAACTTGTCAACATGCTGCTATTGCTGTTTAAACTTATGCAGTGTGTGTGGCTGTGTGTTTGACAACCGGTATTAGAAATGTATATGTATGTGTGTATGCTATGCTACCGCTAACCCCAAGGGAAAGGCTTTAACTGTAGCTGTGTGACAATGAAGTAGAAATAGCCATGGCTGAAAGTTTGTGTGCTGTCCTGGTCATATTACCTCCCTCCTCTCCTGGATTGATGAGACTCGGAAAATCGGGACAAAGCGTCCTCTGGAACATTCGACTTTCCTGCTTTACGGCAAATCTTAAACTTAAATGGCTGCAGGGAAAAGCACCAGCGTGCCACTCGTGTATTGTGATATTTCATTTTGTGGTTTTATTCAAGGGATCTGTGGTCGGTTTCATGGTCGAATTCTCTTCTCAGCAGGTAGCACCCAACTAGCACCAAGAAAGAGCGTACCTCCTTTCCAGTGTGTAGTCAGAGACAGTTGCCCACTGAGCCACAAGGCTCTCTGGTACCCGATATGGCATATGTCGCATGGGAGCAGGGTCAAGAAGCTGGATATTGTGCATTATAACACTAGTTCCTCCTGGCTCCTGTCAAAAGAGCTCTGTGTTTTAAGCAAAGATTCGTTGCATGTTTTCTTGCTGGTCCCCATTCAAATGCTTCTGGCACACGTCTCAGCACTCACCTCATCATCTTCCTCAACCCCTGGCACCACCTTACACATAAACAAGGTCTTTTCCTTTATAGGTGCCCTCTCGCCACTGCTTAAGAATGTTAACATAGTAAATCTGACTCTTTTTCCCCTTGTCTGGGTGGTGAATCAGGTGACTGGACTAGTCTTCCTCAGCATAGTGTAGGGTCTTTGCCACTTTGCCAACAGCGTGCTCACCTTTTACCCTAGCTGGTACTGCCAGTGTCTGTTTAATACTTTACAGTCTTTGGAACTGTAGTGTGTTTGATACTTTACAGTGTTTGTAACTGTAGCGTGTTTGATACTTTACAGTGTTTGGAACTGTAGCGTGTTTGATACTTTACAGTGTTTGGAACTGTAGCGTGTTTGATACTTTACAGTGTTTGGAACTGTAGCGTGTTTGATACTTTACAGTGGTTTGGAACTGTAGTGTTTTGTTTGTGTTTGGATATTTTACAGTGTTTGGAACTGTAGAGTGTTTGATATTTTACAGTGTTTTGTAACTGTAGTGTGTTTGATACTACTTTACAGTGTTTGGAACTGTAGTGTGTTTGATATTTTACAGTGTTTGGAACTGTAGTGTGTTTTGAATATATTTTGGACAGTGTTTGGAACTGTAGTGTGTTTAATATATTTTACAGTGTTTGGAACTGTAGCGTGTTTGATACTTTACAGTGTTTGGAACTGTAGCGTGTTTGATACTTTACAGTGTTTGGAACTGTAGCGTGTTTGATACTTTACAGTGTTTGGAACTATAGTGTGTTTGATATTTACAGTGTTTGGAACTGTAGTGTGTTTTGATATTTTACAGTGTTTGGAAACTGTAGTGTGTTTGATATTTTACAGTGTTTGGAACTGTATAGTGTGTTTTTAATATTTTACAGTGTTTGGAACTGTAGTGTGTTTGTGTAGTTTTTTAATATTTTACAGTGTTTGGAACTGTAGCGTGTTTGATACTTTACAGTGTTTGGAACTGTAGTGTGTGTTTTGATATTTTAACAGTGTTGGAATACTTTGGTCGTTAGAATTTTACTGTAGTGTGTTTGATATTTTACAGTGTTTGGAACTGTAGTTGTTTTGAGTGTGAATTTGATACTTTACGTGTGTTTGATACTTTACAGTGTTTGTAACTGTAGCGTGTTTGATACTTTACAATGTTTGTAACTGTAACGTGTTTACAGTGTTTTGATACTTTTGACAGTGTTTGTGTACACTGTATGTGTGTTTTTTGATACTTTACAGTGTTTTGTAAACTGTAGCGTGTTTGATGATACTTTACAGTGTTTGTAACTGTAGTGTTTGTAACGTGTTTGATACTTTACAATGTTTGTAACTGTAGTGTGTTTGGATACTTTACAGTGTTTGGAACTGTAGCGTGTGTTGATACTTTACAGTGTTGGTAACTGTACTTACGTGTTTGATACTTTACAATGTTTTGTAACTGTAGTGGTGTTTGATACTTTACAGTGTTTGTAACTGTAGTGTGTTTGATACTTTACAATGTGTTTGTAACTGTAGCGTGTTTGATACTTTACAATGTTTGGAACTGTAGTGTGTTTGATACTTTACAGTTGTTTGTAAACTGTAGTGTGTTTGATACTTTACAAGTGTTTGTAACTGTAGCGTGTTTGATACTTTACAGTGTTTGTGAACTGTAGCGTGTTTGATACTTACAGTGTTTGTAACTGTTTTGTAGTTACGTGTTTTGATACTTTACAGTGTTTTGTAACTGTAGCGTGTTTGATACTTTTGTGTTTGTACTGTAGTGTTTGATAACTGTAGCGTGTTTGAACTTTACAGTTTGTATGTTGACTTTACAGTGTTTGTAACTGTAACTGTAGCGTGTTTGATACTTACAGTGTTTGTAACTGTATCGTGTTGATACTTTACAGTGTTTGTAACTGTAGCGTGTTTGATACTTTACTGTTACAGTGTTTTGTTTTGGAACTGTAGCGTAGGTGTTTGATACTTTACAGTGTTTGTAACTGTAGTGTGTGTTTGATACTTTACAGTGTTTGTAACTGTAGCGTGTGTTTGATACTTTACAGTGTTTTGTAACTGTAGCGTGTTTGGATACTTTACAGTGTTTGTAACTGTAGTGTGTTTGATACTTTACAGTGTTTGTAACTGTAGCGTGTTTTGATACTGATACTTTACAGTGTTTGGTAACTGTAACTGTGTGTTTGATACTACAGTGTTGTAACTGTTATACTTTAGTGTTTGTAACTGTAGCGTGTTTGATACTTTACAGTGTCAGTGTTTGTAACTGTAGTGTGTGTTTTACAGATACTTTACAATGTTTGTAACTGTAGCGTGTTTGATACTTTACAGTGGTTTGGTGTTTGAACTGTAGCGTGTTTGATACTTTACAGTGTTTGTAACTGTAGTGTGTTTGATACTTTACAGTGTTTGTAACTGTAGCGTGTTTGATACTTTACAATGTTTGGAACTGTAACGTGTATACTTTACGTGTTTGGACGTGTTTTGATACTTTACAGTGTTTGGAACTGTAGTCGTGTTTGATACTTTACAGTGTTTGTAACTGTAGCTTTAAGTGTTTTGATACTTTACAGTGTTTGTAACTGTAGTAGCGTGTTTGATACTTTACAGTGTTTGTAACTGTAGTTGTAGTTATACTTTACAGTGTTTGTAACTGTAGTTTGATACTTTACAGTGTTTGTAACTGTAGTGTGTTTGATTACTTTACAGTGTTTGTAACTGTAGTGTGTTTGACTGTTTGTAACTGCGTGTTTGATACTTTACAGTGTTTGATACTTTGCGTAAACTGTAGTGTGTTTGATACTGTTACAATGTTTGTAACTGTAGCGTGTTTGATACTTTACAGTGTTTGGAACTGTAGCGTGTTTGTGATACTTTACAGTGTTTGGAACTGTAGTGTGTTTGAGCGTGTTTGATGTACTTTACAGTGTTTGTAACTGTAGTGTGTTTGATACTTTACAGTGTTTTGTAACTGTAGTGTGTTTGATACTTTACAATGTGTTGGAACTGTAGCGTGTTTGATACTTTACAGTGTTTGGAACTGTAGCGTGTTTGATACTTTACAGTGTTTGGAACTGTAGCGTGTTTGGTACTTTACAGTGTTTGTAACTGTAGCGTGTTTGTTTGATACTTTTGGACTGTAGTGTTTGTAACTGTAGCGTGTTTGATGTAGCTTTACAGTGTTTGTAACTGTAGTGTGTTTGATACTTTACAGTGTTTGTAAATACTTTTGACAGTGTTTGGAACGTGTGTTTGATACTTTACAGTGTTTGGAACTGTAGGTGTGTGATACTGTTACAATGTGTTGTAACTGTAGTGTGTTTGATACTTTACAGTGTTTGGAACTGTAGTGTGTTTGATACTTTACAGTGTTTGGAACTGTAGCGTGTTTGATACTTTACAGTGTTTGGAACTGTACAGCTTTAATATTTTATAGTGTTTGGAACTGTAGTGTGTTTTTGAGATGAACTGATCATTCCCATTTAAGGTGTATAAAGTGTGCGCTCTTAAACTGTATTTATGTGACCATCTTGTTTTTAATAAATTGCCTGTGTGTGTGTGTGTGTGTGTGTGTGTGTGTGTGTGTGCGCGCATGTAGACTGGCAGGCTGTTGCTGCCATGGGTAAAGAATGCATCCCTTCATATGCTTACAAACAGCCACTGCGAATACTGGGTATGTGTGTGTTGTGGTGTGTGTGTGTGTGTGTGTGTGTTTGTAAACATGTGCTGTTTAAGTGTAATGTTCTCTATGCTCATCTTGTCACTGCCAGATGATTGATTTAAATCAAAAATTACAGTAATACATTATAGTAACACACACACACACACACACACACACACACACACACACACACAAGCGGTCTGTTTTCGTGTATTTTCTTGCTCCCAGCTCTTACTCTCTTCACTTTTTGCAAGTTGTCATGGTAACACTATTCATTCATTATCCAAAGACTAAAATGTGAGGCTGGAATGTGTGTGTTTACCCGTGAATGTGTCTGTGTGTGTGTGTGTGTGTGTGTCTGTGTGTGTGTGTGTGTGTGTGTGTGTGTGTGTGTATTTTCCTTACACTCTTTAGTGCAGATGAATAGAAACGAATGACTTGGACATGACATCATCATGCAATCAGTAGGAACCAATCAGTATTTTTTTCACTCTGTGTGTGTGTGTGTGTGTGCGTGTATGTTTGTGTGTGTGAATGTAGGAACAGAGTTGACAGCAGGTGAGAAAAAAATGCAAACAAAACTTTTTATTGTTGTGTGTTTCCATCAGCTACTGGTCTGTTAAATGTTGTATGAAGTAACACAGTAATGATGTCATCAAGCAAATCATCCTATAGACAAACTGTTAAAAACATACCGTATCTACAATTCTACAAAAATACCACAATTCTAGAGCAACAAAAACATTTGAGAACCTTTCAAATAATTCTGTAACAGCACACACAGAGAACCAGAGAATTTTAGAGCAGAACAGTGATGCATACTGAATATTATAAATGATACATAAATTTCTAACAGTTATTTTATATATATATATATATTAATTGTCAAGAGCAGGTATTTAAGAAAGAGATGAGTTTTCAAACGCCTTCTGAAGATGGCCAGTGACTCTGCTGTTCAGACATTGATGGGAAGTTCATTCCACCATCTTGGTGCCAGAACAGAAAAAAAGTCTTGAGGCAAGACCTACCTAGTGTCCTAGGGAATGGTGGAGCAAGCCGAGCAGTACTTGTGGATCTAAGAGCGTGGTGCTACCCGAGAAATGTTTGTAGGTAGGAGGGTGCATCTCCATTTCTGGCTTTGTAGGCAAACATCAGTGTTTTGAATCTGATGTGTAGCTACTGGGAGCCAATGGAGGGAGCGCAGCAGCAGTGGAGTGGTGTGTGAAAACTTTGGTAGGTTTAAAAACAACACGTGCAGCTGCATTCTGAATCATCTGCAGAGGCTGAATTGCACTCAGGGTAGGCCTGCCAGGAGCAAGTTGCAGTAGTCTAGTTTAGAAATTACAAGAGACTGCACAAGCAACTGAGTGGCTTAAAGAATGGTCAAATCCTACGGATGTTATGCAGGATAAACCTGCAGAAACGTGTTATGTTGGCAACATGTAAGGAAAAGGATGATTGTCCATAGTTACCCCAAGGTTGCGAGCACTGGTTGAAAAGGAGATCTGCGAATTGTCCAGGGTGATTGCAAGATCCTGGCATGGGGATAAGTCAGCTGGGATAAAAAGTAGTTGAGTTTCAGCTGGTGAGCTTCCATCCATGATGATATGTCTGCCAGGCAATTTGAGATCCTTGCAGAAGCCGTGGTGTCTGATAGAGGAAAAGAAAAGACAAGTTGATTGTCATCAGCGTAACAATGGTATGTGAACCCATGTGAGGAAATAGCTTTGAAGCTAGACTGATTGGGGTCTTGAAGGTTGTTCTGTGTGAGAAAGAGAGACAGTTGATTAAAGAAAGTGCGTTCAAGTAATTTAGAAAGAAAGTAAACCCGTCCTCTCTTAAAAGATGTTGGTACCTGACCAGAAGATAGGGAGCCATTGATGGTTGAAGAGATGAAAGGCAAAAGATCAGGAGAGATGGTCTGGAGCATTGCCTAAAGGGATTGGGTCCAATGGACAGGTGCTAGGATTGCAGGACAGTATGACTTGTTGAACCTCTTCTGATCCTAAGGTAGAAAAATGTGACAGTAAAGGAGAAGACAAGTCGTGACTGAAAATTGTTACCTGAAGAGGCGGTAAAGGTTTTGCAGGTTTTGCAGATTTGCCCAGTCTTTTTATCATAGAAGGAAGCAAAGTCCTCTGCAGACAGCTTAGGTTTGGTAGACAGAGAACAAAGAAAGTCTATGGTTAACTGTAATATTTAGTACAGTTTTCTCTTATAGCACATAAGCTCACCGAAATGCTCAACACTAACCACCTAGAAATGTTCTAGGAATTCTAAAGCAACACCAAGAACATTCTAGAGCATTTTATAGGCTATGGAACCTAAATGAAGATTCCCAACTAAAAAAAATCCAGATCAAATCAAGTTTACTTTTCGAAACTCTTCATTATCTTTTAGGAGATTCTAGAAATCTTAGCGATGTTGCAGATTAATCTATTGTCTGTTCTGGATTTGTTGTCTTCAGTCTGGATCTAGAATAAGGGTAAGAATTATTAGGTACTTTTCAACGATTCCAAATCGGGGGGTCACAATCCGATTCCAAAATCGATTCTTAATCTAAGTTTTTTTCTAATTCTTCTGCTGTAAATTTCTGTTCACATCTTTACATTTTAACCAGATTTGGAGTTTGTATGACATCATCATCCATCCTAAAAAAGATGATTTAATTTCGTAAATTATTCTTTCATTAATAAAGTTCAGTGTTCAGGATGAACTGAAGCTCTGAATGAAACATAGAAACGTCAGATTATTAGAACGTTTATTAAGAACCCTTAAATAACGCTGTAAGGACACACTGTACCTCCACTCAAGCACCTGTAACGGTGTGTGTGAAACCCTGTGTTATCCACCACGGAGAACCAACACAAACCCTTAACAATAAAACCGCCGCTGACCGAGTGATTCACTTCAGCTTTACTTTAGAATCCGGTGGAAGTTTTGCAAAGTGTTTCCACACCGTCGATTTTACATTTGGTGTTGATTTAATGTCCATTTTTAAAATGAAGTAAATTCTCCAGCATCCGTACCTGCGTCAGTCAGTGCTTATGGAACAGACTAAACTGTTTATTAAGTTTAGATGTGGTAATTTTGTGTCAGCGCTCATTCTGTGTGTGTGTGTAAAAATGCATTTTTCCACTCGGGGCTTGCCGTAGTTTAGTGAGAGTGCATGAATAAACCAGTTCAGTACATTTCGACCTGCTTTCGTTCTTTAAGGTGTTCAGGCGAACCTGAGATGACACTTGGTTGAGATGAACGCTCGGTTACACTTATTTGAATTTAGAATTGATTCTGGGCTTTTAAGAATCGATTCAGTAATCAATAAAGAAAGAATCACGATGCATCGTTGAATTTTTAATTTTTTAATTTTTTCCACCCTCAATCTTATATGTGGGCACACATGCGCTTATATGTGTTTAATAATCCTTATTACTTAGTTCCAGACTAATGTTCTAGAATCATTAGTAGAGTTCTGGGTCTCAACAATACTGTATGCTGTTTCAGGGTTCCAGAGTTCAACAGGTATTAAAAAATTAGTGGCTCAGTTGAATGTGTTTGTGTGTGTGTGTATGTGTGTGTGTGCGTGTGCGTGTGTGTGTGTGTGTGTGCGCGCGTACATGTACTCTTGTCCAGGAAACAGAGATATTCTGGGCTGTCAGCTTTCTAACCCCCCAACACACAGACACACACAAACACACACACACAAGCTCCCATTAAGAAAAGAATGAAGTGCATTTAGTCGTGTCTGCACACACACACACACACACACACACACACGGTAACAGTTGTGCACATGGTGTACCTACGTACATTTCCGTGAATCGTGGCTCCTCTGATGCTAACTTTAGAGCGCTTAAACATTCCACTATAAAACACAGACAATGAAACACACACATCATGGAAAGTCTCTTGCACAAAACCTTATTATGAACACACACACACACCTACACACACACACACACAAATGTTATATTTAACTTAATTATATTACTCTTCTGACAAAAAATAAATACAGAAGAGTCTAAGGGACACCTAAATTACTCAACTGTGAACTCCTGATTCTAGAAACGGATGATTCTAGTGTTAGTCAATTCTAGAGTCACTTGAGAGTCTTAAACATAAAAAAAACAAAAATCAGAAATGTTTCTCTAGAATCTCTTATACTTCTAGAATCACTATACTGTATTCCTGTTTTTCTACACTTTTGTGTAACGAATGTTTAATATTTCTCTATTAGTTTTTTTTTTGTTAGAATTCTAAGGTTAGTTCTTGAATCGTCATGACTGGTGTGAGTCTCTGCTGTTTCTTCTGAATTCTTTCTACTATATCAGTGTTCTAAAATCTACAACACAATACAGTCCCACATTAGAACAACATGCAAGAATACATAACTGTACAAAGGAATGATAATATTCTGCGGTGAGTCTAGAACAGACCTTTATTTTTGCGTTACACAGGGCTACTCAGTGCCTTAAAACAACTACAGACATCCAAAAAGGTTTCTAGAACAACATTTTACAGAACCACAGCATTGATTCTGAAACTACACTGTTGATTCTAGAATCCTGTTGAGCTGCCCAGGAGACTCTAGAGCTCATAAATGTTCTTTTTTTTAAAGGCTACAGACAACTTTTGTATCAAATGTTTTTAAACAACCTCGAAGTTTGGACAATAGAACTGGGTCCAGGATTCAATAATAGCACATAAAATGACAGAAATGAAAACTTTACTCATGTTTACAGAACTGTATTTTCTAAAATACTTTGGCCAGTACACACACACAGTACATACTTTAGAGTACACACACACACACACACACACACACATAGCGCTTTAATTTTAAAGCTCAAACCTCTGTGCCTTAAATCCCTGGATTGTGAGGCCTGATCCAGGACTCAGCGGGATCTTTTATCATCTGGAATTTTATGGAAACAAAATTCCTATTTCAACACACCCACTCACTCACACACACACACACACACACACACACACAGAATACGAGTTACAAATGAGTACAAACCCAATGTCGGGGGATCAAAGAAAACGTGTGTGTGTGTGTGTGTGTGTGTATGAGTGTGTGGAAAGGATGAATGCAGAGGGGGCTTGCATTCTTTTTTCCCTGGCGTCTGCTGTGCAACTGTCTGTCTGTCTCTCCACTTGCCCTGTGTGTGTCTGTATATGTCTGTATGTGTGTGTTTGTGTGTGTGTAATTGTGCGTGTGTATTTGTGTGTGTGTGGGTGGATGTGTGAGGAGCCCCACAAGGAGTGAAAAACACATCCTAATAGTCACTTTAATCGGATCAAAGTGAAGACCTTTTAGGTTAAAATAAATAAGTATATGGATTAATTGAATTGAATAAATAGATGGACAGACAGACTGACAGATGGATAAATGGACTGTTGAATGGATGGCTCAGCAGATCTTTCACCTAATGAATCTATCGAAAGAAAAATAAATAGATAGATAGATAGATGATAAATGGAAGGAATGGTGGATGAATGTATGGACAGATGGATAGATGGATGATAGATGGATGGAAGTATGGATAGACGGTTGAATGGATGAATAGACAGACGGATGAATAGATAAATGGATAAATATTTGGGTGGATGTATATATATTATAGATGGATAAGTGGATGGATGGATAAATAAATGGATGGATGGTTGGTTATATGGATAGATGGATAAATAGTTGGATGGATGTATACTGTAGATGGATAGATATATGGGTGAATGGATTGTTGAATAGATCTTTACTGTATATGAATGAATGGATAGATGGATGGATGTTTGCTTGTGTGGCTCCACCTTGGCTATTGTTTGGTCACATGGTGGGACTGTGTGTCTGCCAGTCTTACTCATAAAGAACCCGAATGTATTCCAGAAGCTGTGATGATTCATATTTACAAAACTTGAGTCACTGAACTACAGACAGGTTTTAATATGTTTCTTTATGATGTTTCTTGCTTACACACATTTGTCTTGTCACACACACTCTCTTACAACATTTACTAAAATCTTCATTTTAATGCAACTACAAAAATTCATCTCAGTCCTGCTCCCCATCCCCCATCCCCCAGAATACTGTTTTACATTTTCTTCACCACTAGAGGCTGACAAACACTTTACAACTAAATACAGTAACTAACACACACACAAACAAACACACACACACAATTTTTCTTAGATATTTTAGTCTCTTCGGTCGTCTCTTAAAGGCAGTCAGTGACTCTTCGGTTCTGACATTGATGTGAAGTTCATTCCAACACCACAGTGCTAGAACAGAGAAAAGATTGATGTAGAACAACCCTGTATTCTGAGAGATGGTAGAACAGTCGATCAGTGTGTTTGCATGTGTCCGAAGGAGCATGATGCAGTGTGTGGCGTGATAAGAGCTTAGAGGTGAGAGGAAGCTGGAAAATTTTTGATTTTTTTAAAAACCAGTGGAGGAGCACATTAACGCAGTGTATCAGAACTTCAGGAGTTTAAAAACAATTTGTGCAGCCGCATTCTGGATCATCTGCAGAGTGTGAACTGTGACAAAGGAAGAGCTGCCAGGAGCCAGTTGCAGTTGTATGTTTAATTGCATTATAATCTCCACCAAGTTCTACTTTTACATTTCTGGCATTTGTAAATGTGTTTATTGTAAATGCCTTTATTCATACCATAAACGTTACAGCACAATGAAATTCTTTTTTCGCTTATCCCATCTTAGTAAGTTGGGGGTCAGAGCGCAGGGTCAGCTATGATACAGCGCCCTTGGAGCAGGAAGGGTTAAGGGTCTAGCTCAAGGACCCAACAGTGGCTGACTGGCGGTGGTGGTGGGGCTTGAACCCAGGTCTTCTTGGTTTTCAGATCAACAATTCAGCACCTCAACCACTGCCCTGTAGTGGCAGATGTTCTTAGCCAGTGCTCCAGGCTGTTGAGGATTAACACGAGATGACTGTTAGATGCAGCGGTCAGTGTTAAGGTTTCCATTACTGGCTGTTTAATTCTTCTGCAAGACTAATTTTTAAGTTGCTTTAAAGCTTCAGGTCATAATTAACTTCTGATATAGATGGACATTATTAATCATTACACACTCCGCTGTTACCAAATGAGGATGAGTTTAACCTCGAGTTAGTTTCCTTTTAATGTTTCTTACTAACATACTCTCAGGGAATTTTCCCTCAACACCTAGATCAACTCGATCAACTCGATCAACTCGATCAACTCAGCTTCAGATTGTTTAACTGTTGAAAAGGTCCTGTGATGTTCATTCTCCAGAGCACACTAATCTACTCAGAAAAACATCTATACCGAACCACAAATTAATCTGACCGTTTAATAAAGACAGAGGTAATGGCACCCAGTTAAAGGAAAAGGGGTTAGTGTGTGTCTGCGGTAACTAATGGCGCTGCACTGAGTCATCATTGAGTCATCATCTTCTACTTTGATGCGGTTTTATAAGTGTGTCAAAATGTAAAACAGCTGCACTGTAACATAAGTGTTAGTTTATACTTCACTGCAGTTATTAATGTCTGCGCAAAGAAATCTTCAAATTTGGTTTGTTCGCTAAAAACCAACATGTGACTGTTGCTTTGGGACTTCAGGGTTGAGCCCTCTGAAGGCTGGAGACTTATTCGGAACAGTCCTGTCCACTTTTCATAAAGCTAGCGTACCGTTTTACTACCACAGAGACTGTAGTTGATTCGTGTCTATTCATAATCCTGCTTTAAGCAATGTGTTGGCAAATTTCTTTTTGTGTGCATGTCAATTTTAAAGTACTTTATTCTGTCTATTAAAAAAAACCCCTTATTCTAGATACATTACTTAATAAAAAGCTATTAAAATTCTTTAGGTTTTTTTCTTAGGTTGCGTATTTAAGTTTTTTCTATCTGTGTGTCTCTGTGTCTGGCTTCAGCTCGAGACCAAAACGAGTTCCAGTTTTCCTCTTGTGTCAGCAAGAAACCAAATATAATGGCTAAACCTTCCAACATGCACAAAAAAGATAGAGATCCTCACACACACACACACACACACACACACACACATTTGCAAAATGTGAGTCCAGTATCAGAACATTTTGTCCAGGAAAATTCTGTCATTCTTCACTAGGCATGCGTAGATAATCAGTAGTACAATTCATCAGCTCCATATTCTCATCAAGGACACTTTTAAATATCACCTTCACTCCAGCAGCTTCTGTATTCAGCAATTAAAGCTTCTCAAGTCTGGGTATAAAAACATCTGTTTCATGTGTGTGATGTGAACGATCTAGACGCTTATGCTTAAGTGATAACTGTCACTCTGAATGACAAAGAAAAAGAGTTAAATATTTACTGTTTTAATGGACAGAAAAGTTAAATATACGTGTATTTTTTAAAAGCAAGTTGCTTAAATAATAACAATAAAACATTTGTTGTAACATTAAGAGATATATTACATAAATAAGAAGAATAATACAATGATGGTCTGGTGTGATAGCGTTACTGTTATAAGCATGCAATTGATATATTCACAATAACGCCAATAAGTGTTTTATTCCTCTTACACCACAGCAATCTGCTAAAAAAGATAACACTATCTTTTTATACTTTTACATTTACATTTTTGGCATGTAGCAGACGTTCTTATCCAGGGCGACTTTCATTTATCATTTATACAACTGAGCAGTGTGTGGTTACTTAGGCACCCAGTAATGGCAGCTTGATGGTGCTGGGAATTGAAGCCATGATCTTTAGGTCAGCAAACCAACACCGAGCTTTCCACTTTAGCATTTATAGCCATATTCACTGATGTAAACAAATGCCTCTGGTTGCTAATGTTCTGGCAGCTTTAAACAGTGGTTTGTCACCAGTTTATCACAGCTAAACAATGTTAAGGTGCTGTAATGGTGATCAAATGCAATGTAAACTGTAGTGAGTGAGTCCCAATCTATCCGCAAAGCCCCTGTGTGGCTCCATAATTTCATGGATCCCAAGGACGTATATGAGAAACATCCCCAGCACAGTGGCCAATCGAAGAGAACATCATCCAAATACATAATTGGGCAAATTTTAAAAAAAAAGCATTGGTTTCTGGCATGTTTAATTCGATCCCGGAAAAGAGAGAGAGAGAAATTACTAAAAGTCAGCACACAAATATCCCAGTTCACCAAACACTCTCTATCCATGATCCTTACAGATTGAAGGTTTGGCTAAATAAATGTGTTTTCAGCCTTGATTTGAACACTAAGACTGAGTCTGAGTAGAACACTAATTTAGAGGTTGTTCTCTTTATAAGAGAAAGATCTGCCCCCTGCTGTGGTCTTCATTATTTAAGGTACCAACAAACAGCCTGCACCTTTTGATCTGAGTAGGTGTGGAGGATCATAATGGTACAGAAGTTCACTCAAGACTGGGGCGTGAGACGATTAAGTGTATTATAAGTTAGTAGTAGTATTTTATAATCAATACGATATTTAATGGGAAGTCGGTGTAGACTGATTAAAACAGAGATGATGTGGTCATATTTTCTACATCTAGAAAGGACTGCTGCTGCATTCTGGAATAACTGGAGTTATTAATACACTCTCTGACTCTTTGGATGTACATGGAACTCAGAGGTTTTACTGTGTGGGCGCCCCCACTCTCTATGCCCGCCAACGATTACCACTCTCTGTCGGCCTCTTGTAGGCCTGACTTATTTATCCTTGGAAGCCACACATCGGGTTATACTACTGTCCCCCTCGGGATGCTTCCATGAGGGGGGTTTCTTCCACCTATCAGAATCCAGAACTTTACAGCATTCTGGTGTAATATAAACAGGTATTCCACCCCATTAGAAGCTAAGAGATACAATCTAACAAAGGGTAATGGGGGAAGACCAGCTTCTAATTGACTAAACACACCTAGTTTAGGTTATGTGCAGTGGGTAGGGCAGGGGTAGAAGGGAAAAAACTCGCAGGACAATCTTAAGGAACACAGATCGCCCAATCCTGGCTTTAAAATCCTGTTTATTGAATTATTAATGAGATAAATGTAAGTCGCTCTGGATAAGGGCATCTGCCAAATGCTGTAAATGTAAATGTAAAATAATGAAAAATTATGATATATAATGAAAATAGTCTGTATTTATAACTGTGTTTTATGTTTGCTCTGGATTTCTTTTTTAGATTATTGAGTTCGAGTGTTTAAAACTTGGTCTGAATCAGAAGAATTCCATTTGAAATACTTTTGTGTTGTTAAACACATTTTTGTGTTTTTGAGTCACAGTCTTTTTTTTTCAGTGTGGAGTCACTTTAATTAACAAAAAACAGAACTCCCAACCCCCTTCACACACTCAGAAAGAAAGAGAAAGAGAGAGAGAGAAAAGGGAAAAAGAGAAAAAGAGAGAGAGAGGGAGTAAAGGGCAAACACTCATTCATAGTTTTGTCTGTAGGAAATAAAGCCAAACCTCAATGATCAGAAACAGACAGAAAACATACAATGGCGCCAGAGTAAGAGAGGCCAAGAGACAGACAGAGAGAGAGAGATTTCTGACAGCTGAAGCCATGGCCCTTCAACGAAGCATGCCGTAACTGTTATAAAGTCACAAAACATTAGATGTTCCATGAAACAATATCAACAAGTTAAAAAGAAATTGGGCACCGCAGTGGTGTTACCAAAAAAAAAAGCTGCAGCTGCAACATCTGGCAAATACTGGGCACTCCCAGCATGTGATAGCAATCTCATCTTTATCACTTGTCTGGGTGATGGGATAGAACAGCTAGATGGAAGACTTTTCACATTACCAAAACAAAACCTCAAATCACCAGCAACCATGTGGAGAATGTGTTTAAGCTCGTTCTTTGTTTTTTTTTTTTTTAGAATAATTCTAAAAGATACTGCCAAAAAAAACTTTGTACCCAACATGAAGCATGGTGGTCCAGAGCCACTTTTGCTTACCTAAGACAGGAGCTCAGGTTAAGATAAAAGGAATCGTGGATAGCCACTACTTCATTTTCAATTCTATTTGGCACAAACCCGGCAGGTTTGTTAGACAGATGAAGACCCGATATTTACAATGAAATGACTAAAAAAATCTTCATCCTGTCTCGAATCTGTGGCATGACTGTGTACAGCAGACTGACTTACAAATGCAGAAATTTATGCAGCTTCAAAAAGCGAGAGATATTTTTTTCATAAAAGAACAAAACTGCTACATTATAAACTATAGGAACTTATACTCGAAAAGATTCAATATCTGTGAATAAATCTGTACAAGTTACTCTACAAGGTTACTGTCTTTATTTGTTTAAATATTTTAGATTTTTTATATAATGCATATGTAAATATTCTAGTGAAAGTTACTTTTTAACATTACAGCGATCCTTAAGGTGGATTTACATGAGAGGGATTCAGCAGATCTTTTATCTAGACCCACTCTGACCTGAGTTTATAAAAGTGTTTTCTCAGGACATCACAGTGCCGCTGCTATTAAGTGAAGTGAAGTGTTAACCAATGAGCCTCCACTACTCTGCCCACTAGTATAATATAATAATTCAGAATGCAGCTGCACGTGTTTTTTTTAACCTAGGGTGCTGCGCTTTCTCCACTGGCTCCCAGTAGCTGCACACATCAGATTCAAAACATTGATGCTTGCCTACAAAGCCAAAAATGGAGCATCATCCTCCTACCTCCAAGCACTTATCACTCCTCGCATAGCACCATGCCCCCTCAGATCCATAAGTACTGCTCGACTTGTCCCAGCATCCCCTAGGACACAAGGTCAGTATGCCTAAAGACTTTTCTTTGTTCTGGCACCAAGATGGTAAAAAATTAACTACCCATTAATGTCAGAACGGTGGAGTCACTAAATGACTTTAATTTACAAATGACTTTTACAATTAAACCCACCTCTTTTTTTAAATACGTAGCACTTGACATTAAAAACAATATTCATGCTGCTCTTTTAACACATTTGTGGTTGCTACACGTTTGTGATTGATTGTACAGTATTGAGCTGTTCAACGATGAGACTCAAAGCACTTTTGTACGTCACTCTGAACAAGATCATCTGCTAAATGCTGTAAATGTAAATGTAAAGTATAAGATCCTCGACCGAAAACATTATAGTATTCCTCGATGTAAAGGTTCCTCATTTTACTGAGACTTTTGATGTAAAGGATCCTAATTCTAAAGACATCCTAAGTGTAAAGGATCCTCATTTTGAAGACATCCTAAGTGAAAGTGAAAAGGATCCTCATTCTATGGATATCATAATTGTAAAAGGATCCTTCTATTCTAAGGACATCCTAAGGTGGAAAAGATCCTCATTTCAATTAAAGGATCCTCATTCTAAAGACATTATAAGGATCCTAAAGGATCCTCATTCTAAAGGATAAATCTAATAAGATCCTAATTCCTAAGAATCCTAAGTGTAAAGGATCATCATCTAAAGGCAAGTGTAAAGGATCCTCATTCTAAAGACATTATAAGTGTAAAGGATCCTCATTCTACTGAGATTTTTGATGTAAAAAACCTTTAATATACAATGATTCTCAATTAGAATGTAGAGAATATTTATCATAAAAAGACCTTTAACCTAAAGGCATTCTCACAATAAAGGCTTTTTGTTTTACAGAAATTCCTAATATAAACTATCCATTTTGAGTAGAGATCCTCAATACAAAAGATTCTCACTGTAAACTAATCCTTAATACAAAGAAGCTTTATTAAACAGGCATTACCATTGTGAGGAATCCTTCTTTAAATAAATTCTCTATCTTCAGCATAAAATGATTCAAACTATAAGGCATTGACATGTACAGAAATACATTATGTAAAGAATTTAATTGTCTTCCTCGCTGTAAAATAATCTTTATTGTAAAAAATTCATTTTAGAGGATCCTTATAGTACAGTGTCACAAAAAATCTGAAAGTAAACACTTAGCGAAGCCTAATTTAATGTGTGTGTGTATATGTTTTCCTAATCATCCCCCACTGATTCATGGCAAGGTTTAATAATAATTACAGGAACCTCATGCTATCACTATGCCAACACAAACTACACACACACACACACACACACACACACACACACAGTTTTGAAAACACAAATCCAGAAACAGACACCAACACACAGACACTGTTCTACCACATGCCACAAATGTGTGTATGTATATACACCACAAACACACACCCACATAAACACACACATACACCCACACACATGCAATGACATCACAGTTTTTGATGACAGAATGTTTTCCAGCTCCATTAGGCTGATTAGATGTGGCTCCATTGCCCAGATTTAAAAGTTATATTTCATTCACTTTCTTTACACAAAGGCAACACAAACACACACACACACACACACACATATGCACACACACATTCTGCCACTCTATTCAATTCTGACATTTCTCTGTCTCAGCCTAGTTACAGACATGTATCACTGAAGAAACCACAATTAAAGATGCAACACATGCAAAAATAACAGAGAGTCAGAGAAAAACAGAGAGAGAGATAAATGGAGGTGTAAACAAGTGAATTACAGAGCAAGGCAGGTGGAATAAGGAACATGGGGGTGAAAACCAGCTGGATTGATATGTACTGACTGTTTAACAGTGTGTGTCGAGTCCCTTTTAATAATAGAGTTTGTGTAACAGAATTAAATATTAGAATAGTGTGTTAATACAAGGACAATTTTAAACACACACACACTAAAACATGCAGTTTGGTTAATCAATATCTGTAAATTAAGAGTCCCCAACTAATCAAGCCAGGGGTGAAAAGCGGCAAGAAACCAAAACCTGGAGGACTATAATAGGTCCTATTTTGAGGAGCTCCTATAGCTCACTCAAATACTGGGGTGTTGAACCATTCAGTTGTTGTTCTAGTAAGAACTGCAGCTGCTGCATTTTGACCATTTTGGTTTATTAGGCGTGCAAAACAACCACCATACAAAGCATTAAAATAATCTAATCTCAAGGTCATTTCTGCTTTTGACATTATAGGTTAAATTTATTTTTAAAAAAATGCAGTTTGTAACTGATGATAAAGGATTGACAGAGCAGCCATCAAGTGTTATACAGTGATTTAGATTATTACATGCAGAGGCTTTAGGTCTGGTAATTAACACCTCTGTTTTATTTTCCATCCATTTTTTTCAACTATATCAACTATGCATTCTGTTTTGCTGGGACGCGAAGAAATATAGAGCTGAGTTTCATCAGCATAACAGTGAAAGCTAACACTATTTTTTTAAGGATAACATGTAAAGTGTAATAAGTACACTTGAGTTACTGTGATCAATATGATACCTCTTCATTCACTGTTATGAAATGATAGCGTTCAGGTAAGTATAATTTAAAGCATGCTAATGGCACTTACATTGATGCAAAAGAAAGTTGTGGTTGATAGTGTCAAACGAAGTACTGAGGTCTTAATAGTAGAGACAACCATTAACAGCTGATCAGCTAATCAGCTTGATTTCGCTAATAAGAGCAGTCCTCAGTACTATGATAGAATCTAAATCTAAATCCTGACTGGAAATCTGCACAGATACAATTTCTCTTTAACAAGAAATTTAAATTTTGATGATACGACCTTTTCTAGTAGCTTAGACAGAAATGGGAGGTTTGAACAGTTTTAATGTTTTGGGTACATATCCTAATGACAACGACAACTTAATAATATTCAGAAGTGAACCTATGACTTCCGTAATCACCTCTTTTAGGAGCTTGGACGGAATAGGGTCTAACATAAATGTTGTTGGTTTAGATGATTCGATGAGTTTATAAAGTTCTTCCTCTCCTATAGTAGCGAAAAAGTGAACTTGTTTCTCGGGAGATCTATAGCGCATCTGATCTCATACTGTGGCTGTTCCGCGCTATTAGATATACTGGAAAATTGAAATGAGTCAGGAAGATTACCTACAAAACAGTATTTTGTGGTAGACGTGATGGGTTCACAATATAAATATTATAACAGGGAGCAGAATTTACAGTTTTAGCAATATGAGGTTTACACAAGACTAGAAATTGATCTGAGATATCATCATTTTTTTTCAACAAATTTTCAACATCGTTAACATAAATAGTTATTGGAGACTTTATTTTAATTAAATATATAAATTATAATATTAAAATATAAAAGCATTCTTCTACATGTAGTAATGTAAAGCAGACTTCAGAAAAGAATTCATTTTGCAGGGAAAGGCTTCATTAAAAACTTTACAGCAATCCAAAAATGAGGTCAAAAAACAGGCAGAGGTTGGTACACAAAAATCAAACACAAACCAGGCAAACAAATCCAAATCACTAGGCAGTAAAAGTAATCCAGAGACAGAGCAGAGTTTAGTAAATCATGAAGACATAACTATAAACTTGAACATGAGCTCTCAGTATGTTGACTAGTTAACAATACTTCGCAATGTGGTCAAAGTGCTGCTAGTTTATAAAGGGTTTATTAATGAGCGTCAATAAGGCTTAATGATAGTGAGACCTAATGAGAGTGAATTAATGAGAGTAAATCAGGATGAAAAAGGGTTAATAAAGGGGAATACGTGTTAATGATGGTGAAACCTAATGAGAGTTAATCAGGACGAATGAGAGTGAATGAGGGTTAATTATTGGGAATAAGTGTTAATTAGGGTCAATTAGGATTAATGAGGGTAAATAAGGATTAGGGAGGGTGAATAAGGATTATTGAGGGTGAATGAGGATTAATAAAGAGGAAAAGGGTTAGTGAGGGTTTAATACCAATTAATGAGAGTGAATAAGGATTAATGACAGTAAATAAGGTTTAGAAAGAGTCAATGGGGATTAATAAGGATGAATAAGGATTGATGCGGGAAAAATGATGGTGAATAAGGTTTAATAATGGTGAATAAGGATTAATGATGGTTAATGATGATGTATGAGGATTAATGAGGATCAGTGATGGCGAATAAGGGTTAATGAGAGTGAATGAGGGTTAATAATGGTGAATAAGGGTTATTGAGAGTGAATGAGGGTTAATGATGGTGAATAAGGGTTAATGAGGGTAAATGAGAATTAATAAGGGGGGAAAGGGTAATGAGGTTGCATGAGGTTAATGAGGATTAATGATGTTGAGTGAGAGCAAATACTAATAAACGCTATGTGTTTTAGGTCAGGCTGTTTACTATAGTAAAGTATTGATGAGTCTGAGTGAAAACAAGACAGATGAGTCATAAAATTCATGCCGTGAGTTATGGAGATGTTAATAGTTATTATTTTTATTTAAGACACATACACACAGGTAAAGGTCAAAAAGGACGCAGGAATGTTCTTATCTCCTGCTGTTGAGTAACCTGAAACGCTGTACTTAAGACCCATTTAAACCCTCCTGCACCACACACACACACACACACACACACACACAAACTTCTCCTCTCTCTCTTTTAAGTAAATAATACATTAATTTAATTTAAATTATTTTTTTTACCCCAATAATAAGTGTTGCAACATCAGACCTTAAAGTTTTGGGTCAGTACACCACACCACTGTGAGCTCTCACTGTTACACAGGGGGGCACATATCAGTCTGACAGCTCTGTCTCTGGTTCTGGAATGTAAATGAAACTGAAATGTAAATGTTTGTATTTTTTTTAGAGTCTGGGATCTGCAGACAGAAAAGAGGCTAGACAGAAAAGGTGAGTCTTCTGTTTTTACCTCCTAGTGCTGTCATTACGTCTATGTTTTATTTATTAATTTAGTTTTAGACTTTTTTATCTTCATCATCACCTGTCCTGTTAGATCTGGACCATGTTTTCATACCAGCTATGAGACAGAATCTCTGACTCTGATCGGAGACAAATGTAGCACTGTACCACTACTAACCCAGTCCCGCTGTTTTCTCACTCTCTTTCTCTCCCTTTCTCTCTTGCTTCCTCTTGGTCTTCTTCTTCTCTCTCTCTCTCTCTCTCTCTATCTCTTTTTTCTCTCTCTCTTGCTTTCTCTTGGTCTTTCTCTCTCTCTGTCTTTCTCTCCCTGTCTCTCACTCCCTCTTGGTCCATTTCACTTTCTATATTGCCCTCTCTCTTATGCTCATACTCTTACCACAGACAGTGTAATGGCTCTAACAAGCATGTTGGTTTCACTGTGGTTTTGTGGTCAACGTGTGTATGTGTTCACTGGTTGTATAAAATGTTTGGGTGTGGGTGTGTGTAGGGGATGCCTTGATGGCAAGTGTGCAACTGTGTGTCTGCGTGACTCACTGATGTGTGAGTGTGTTCTCTGTGGTGTGTCTTTGATGTGGTTTGGCTGCAGCAAGAATACTGTTAACAAACCACATACGCACACACACACACACACATACACACACACACACTGGTATAACTTTGATGGTACTGTTCGCTCTGTTCCATATTTTGCCACCACATTAAGCTGTGTTAAACAAACCACCTTACATCATTCACATAACACACACTCTCACACACTTATTCCCCTTTCTCAAAACATTCCAGTCTGACAAATGGCTTCCCATAGTGTGATTCTCAGTGTATCCTGTGTGTGAGTTTGCATGTGTGTGTGTGTGAGTAAGGTAATCCCTAAGGTGATGAAGTCATCACTTGGTATTTCCCCTTTAAGGAAATTTAAAATGATATTGCATCATAAGCCATATGTTGAAAAGGATAATCATAATGTAATCAGGAACAGCTGCAGGTGGAATCAGATACACTGATTTCTCACATTGGCACTGTGTATCTCCTGCTGTTGCCCCGTACCTACACTTTTCCTTTTTAGCCCTTTAAGCCCTATATTCCCTTTTTACCTCCCATTACCCCTTTTATGTGCACTTTATTTGTCTAATTCCCTTCCATTTATCTTAAAATACCCCTATTCCTATAATTACAAAAGGATGTTGAGTCCAATCATTGAAAAGATTAATATTGGAACGGTTACTCACAAAAAGTGACAACCCACAAAATGGTTAAAAAGCGCAGCATAGATTTTTTACCAATGTCGAGTTCTAGGTATTTGAAGAGTTCAGTCCTCACTCGTTTCTTGAAGACAGTCAGTGACTCAGCTGTTCTTACATGGCTGGAAAGTTTATTGCACCATCTTGGTGCCAGAACAGAGAAAATTCTTATGGTGTAACAATCAAGCGGTGCTTGTGGATCTGAGGGAGTGTACTGTATAGAGGAAGAAAAGAAGAGGTCCATGTACTGAGCATTGTAGGTAGAGACCACTAGAGAGTCTGCATGGAGAACATGTCGTGGGTAGATGGTAGCTCAGTGGTTAAGGCATTGGACTAACTGTCAAGAGGGTGATGTCTGTAGAGTGTGCAGCTTTGAGGTTAGACTGGTTGGGATCTTGGAGGTTGCTCTGTGAGAGGTATAAACAGTCGATTATCAACAGTGTGTTAAAGTTTTTGAAAGAAATAAGAGAAGTGATAGCAGTCTGTAGTTGTTGATGTCTGAGGGGTCCAGAGCAGGCTTCTTCAGGATAGGAGTAACCCTTGTAGAATGTTGGTACCTTACCAGAGAATTGATAATTGTAGAGATAAAGGGCAGAAGATCCGGATAGATGGATTGAAGCATAGGCAGAAGGACCATCAAAGGGATGCCATTGTTAGAAAAAACACTAAGAAGTATGTCCCAGACGACCAGAAAGGTGATATATGATGATGGTCAAAATGTTAATTGGACAAAAGACTAAAAAGACATTAAACATAAATGAAGAGATGGTTAAATGAGACATATGAGACAATGAGAAAACCCACAGACAGATGATAAACAGCTGGAGTTGCAGAATTCTGTGAGATATCCAGGTCTCAGTGAGCGCCAGACAGTAGAGCTGCGATGAAGTCAGCTTTCTTTACAGCAGATTGACAATTCTGGAGCCAACCTGCATATGTGGCAGGAAACATCTGGACCTGTACAGGGTAACAACGGTGATGGGCATGACATGCATTCTAGATCAAATGCTATTTATTAAAAAGTATGGTTAATTAAAAAAGAACAATACAAGTATGTTTGTTAAAGCAGAGTTTCAACTTTCAAACTTTGGAACAGCCTTTAAAACTGGAACACCTTTAACATTATGAGTCCTGCCCCCAATTCACTAAAACTAGTCTGATTAAGCCTAAGCCCACTGCTGTATACTCTCTTTACACCCCAGCTCCACTTCACTTTCATCAAGTTTGCTGAGATACAGTGGCCTAATAGGCCCACTGCTATACATCTCTTATGATGGACCGCCCTACCTTGATACCGTGGTAATAGGCACTTAAAGACCGGTAGAGCTTGGGATTATCCAAGATGAGACCGCCTACCTTGAGGACGTTAGGCACACTTACAAGACCGGTAAATAGCTTGGTGCCAAGACTTCAGACCTGAACCTTCTTCTCAACGTCAGCAAAACAAACAGGATTATTGTGGACTTCAGTACGAAGCAAATGAGGAACTACCAGCCCCTTTGACCACCAACAGGAACCCGGTAGAGAAAGTGTACAGCTTCTGCCACCTGGAAGTTACACACTATCTACGATAAGCGGTGCCAAAACCCAATCCCTGAAGATAGTAGGGGAACCCAGCCATCCCAACAATAAACTTTTTACTCTGCTGAGGTCAGAAAAACGTAAGGATTAATGACAAGGACCTTTTCCCACCGGCCATTCTGGCCCTCAACAATTAAACCAAAAGGAAAAAAAAAACCCTGAAAAAAATTAAAATTGAACTTAAAACTGCTCTACACACACAATATTTGCACATAACATTAAAATGCTAATTGGCACAAAGATAGTTTTACTGGTTTACAATGTTTGTCACTGTTTACGGTGCACTGTTTATCTTAAGGAACTGTCTACAGGAACTGTTTCTGTTTTGTACAATACCTCCTATTTTATACAATCTTAAACCTGCTGTTTGCACTACCCCACCCTTCCACCTACCTGCAAACTTGCTCTCCTCCTACTATATTTATATTTATAATGTACATTTGCTTAATTTTTCTTTATTCTTATTTTATTGGAGTTCAGTCGTAAGGAAACACTTCGTTACCTGTCATACCATGTATTTCATGTGAACAACAAATAAAATTTGATTTGATTTGATTGACTACTGAATGCAACGAATTAGCATAAACCAAACAAATCAACAATGCTAAACAACATTTTATCCAAATATCAACTCAGATTCAACTTAGTTCAAGCACGCAATACTTATTAGTTCTTTACTATTTTCTCTCTCATTAACATTATTTTGCCATACTAAACCCCTATCTGATTGCATAAGTTTAGATCTTTCCCTTCGGTTTTTTTTCGGGTTGCCCTTTACGGTACCCATCCAATTCTATTATGCAATCCCTTTTCATTTTCTGTAAAATACCCCAATTGCTCTCTTGTCCCTTAACTACCTCATTTGATATAAACATTCACTCTACTACTCCACTACCCCCAATCTTTCACATTACCTCTTTATTTACATTATTTTTGCCCTTCTGATGCAGTTTGTTACTTATTTCACTCTATTTGCCCTCCATCATCTTCCGTTGCCCTGCTATTGCTATCCCTGTTGCCCCTTTTTTTTACTGCATCCTCTTCCATTTTCCCTTTACTGCCCATTCCTGACAAAAAGCAGTAACAATACATCCTTATGAAAGAGAACATAAAGACAGTAATTACAAATGAACCCAAAAATCACACAAAAACTCACAGGACATTATTGTCTATATTGATAGTGTGTGTGTGTGCGCG
>VCAZ01000068.1:277500-385000 GCA_005784505.1 Bagarius yarrelli
CTGTCTCACTTTCACTTACTGTCTCACTCTTACTGCTAAAATACTAAATTTTTGTTTTACTTTTACTGTCTTTTTACTGACTCAACTCTCCTTCCTACTGATTAACGCCTCATCTGCCTTAGAATTTTTTTATTGTTCCTGTCTGTCTCAACCACTTACTGTCTTACTCTCACTGTCTCTTACTATTTACTGTCTCACTTTCACTTACTGTCTTACACTCACCACTTACTGGCTCACTCAGACTTACTGCCTCACTCTCACTACTTACTGTCTCCCTGTCACTTACTGACTCACTCTTACTACTTACCGCCTCTATCTTACTGTCTTATTCTCACTTCCAGTCTAGTTCCTACTATTTACTGTCTTACTCTCACTTTCTCACTCTTACTACTTACTTTTCTAAATCTCACTTACTGTCTTATTTTTACAACTTACTGTCTCATTCTAACTTACTGTCTCACTGTATTACTGACTCATGCCTTGCCTGTCTCACTCATAAATGTTTTCATTGTCTGTCTAACAATTCAATTTGCATAAAGTTTATAAATGATCGGATTTAAGGTTAAAATTTCATTTATTTAACTCATCAAAGTGTTTAGAAGTTTAAAGCAGTTTTATTTAAAAAATACTATTTAAAGCATCATTACTACAAATACTACTACTAATAATAGTCTGTAATGAAAGCATCCTTCCACTCAGGTGATGACCTCTTTGTCTGTGTGTGTGTCTATTCTTATATTTTAATATTTTCCATGCACTGTACAAATTCAACCTTGATGCTCAAAATATGTGTTAAACACAAGTGTGTGTGTGTGTGTGCTAAATTTTGTCCTGGTTTTTAATGTGGGATCGGCATGATGCAGGACGATGCCAGACACACACCCCTGGCATATTTGGGACATTTGGTTCCAAGCAGAGCCATGTGTGTGTGTGTGTGTGTGTGTGTGTGTGTGGTTCATGAGTATTCGCTTGATGGGGTGATGAAGTGGCATGTGCTATCCTGGTCTCATTTTTTCTTTCTTGTTTATCCCCCTTTCTTTCATCTCTGGTCATTCTTTAGCCTTTGTGTTTGTATGTGTGTGGAGTGGTCATTCTTTAGGTTGTATATATAGATATATATATATATATATATATATATATATATATATATATATATATATATATATATATATATATATATATATATATATTATATCTATATTATATATATGTGTGTGTGTGTGTGTGTGTGTGTGTGTGTGTGTGTGTGTGTGTGTGTGTAAGAGGGTTTAAGCTGGTAGATCCCATAGTCTTTGAAACTGATCTGCATGGCCACAAATACACACGCTTTTATCTCCAAGCAGCACATACCTGCTTTTCTAAAATAACCTCTCCATTATCACGACTCATTCAGGTTTGTGTGTGTGTGTGTGTGTGTGTGTGTAAGCATGATTAATGCCTGATGTTCTTTATCTCTCTTGGAAAGTTTTCCATGTTTTGGTGAGTTTAGTCTGTATTGCAAATAAAGTCTATTTTATTCCTCCCAATTTTCTGCTCAGAATGTTTTGTGGTCTGCAATGTCATTTGTGTGTCCTTGGTGTGTCCTTTGTGTGTCCTTGTTAAGTCAGTGGTGTTTCAGCAGTGTGTCAATGGTGTGTCAGCTGTTTGATGTGTGGTGTGTTGGTCCTGATGGAGGTTTGGTTTGGAGGTTGCTTTAACACACTGAACAGTGCGTGAATCTTCTTCTTATTCTCATCTAATGCTTTGTGTTTCTTTAGGGCGGAGTCTAAGATGACTCAAAGGGTTCAGGAGCATTGCCCATCAGCAATACAGAAATATTCAAGTTCGTCCGGTTCTTCACCCCCCAATGCAGCACGCCGTCTCTACAGAAACCTTTCTGGAAAATTCCGCTTGGCAAATACAGATGACATGGAAAACAAGGAGCCCCAACGCAAAGCTGACATGGTAGAACATCATCAGGAGATTATTACACAATCATCTGAAACATGTAGCCCTTCCATTGTCAAATCTCACACACTGAAATATCTGGCTAAGGTTCTAGAGGCTTAAGAATGGCACCTGGGATTTTCAACCCCCAGCAAGGTGTCTAGAACCACTTCAAAATGACCAGAATTTCACACAGAATAGTCCAGAATCTCACTATGAGTCTGTACCCTACACAGAAGAGTTGCTGTGACGAAAGACATGCAGAAAGTTATAGAGCAGCAACCACACTTCTGATAAAGATAATTTTTCTAGGATTGTTTGTAAAAGAGATTCTTGACTAAAAACTTTCTCTGAGGTTTCTAAATGCAGTTTTCTAGCTCATTTAGGTTAGAATAGTCTGTGCATGTCCTCAGGATATTTTATAAATGTTTTCTTTAATTCAAATAGTGGGTTCAAATCCCAGCACCAGCAAGGTGCCACCCCTGAGCCCCAGAGTCAGGCGCCTTCCCCTTAACTGCTCAGATATTTAGTGTAAGTTGCTCTGAATAGGAACACCTGTAAATGTAAAGAAATTTTGGTGATAATGATTCTAGAATATGTGTGTGTGTGTGTGTGTAGTATAACAGGGCATTGTTTGAGGCAGTGGAACAGCAGGATCTAGATCTGGTGGAATCACTCCTGAGAAATTTTAGTGTTGAAGAGTTGGATCTGAATACTCCAAACAGTGAAGGACTTCTTCCTCTCGACGTCGCAATCCTCACTAACAACGTGCCCATGGCCAAACTTTTACTGCAGAGCGGCGCTAGAGAGAGCCCACACTGTAAGAGCTTAACTCACACACACACACACACACATACGCACAGTACTCACGCATCCACCTGCTGAGTGGTGCTAGAGAGAGCCCACACTGTAAGAGCTTAACACTTACACACACACACACACACACACACACACACACATCCAGAGAGAGCCAACACAGTAAAAGTGTAACACACACATGCACCTGCAGAACTCCGCTAGAGAAAGCCCACGCTGTAAGAGTGTATAATAGAGTGGGATTAATGTTGTGGTATAGTGTGTGTGAGTGTGTTACCAGGGTCAACATTAACTCCTCTTGTCAAACACGACTTGTGAATACACACACACAGTCTTGTTTAAAAATCTTTTTTGTGTTTGTGTGTGTGTTTAGTCGTGAGTCCTAAGGCAAGAGCAGTTCACCTGGTGGCCTTGGTGAAGGAGGCGGAGCTTCGTGTGTCTGAACTGGTTGTCCAGGTGAAGGGGGCGGAGTCAACAGATGATCGGACTGACACAGACATTAAGAGACAGCTGAAGGCATGGGAGTGGAGACTCCGCCTCTATAAACGCATGCAGACAGGATACTCACATACTAGTAAGGCACACATACACACACATATATACACACACTCTTACATAAACATAAGCAGTGCTTAAAATCTGTTGAGAAAAGTATGTGTGTGTATAGACGTGTACTTTACTTTCCCTCTTTGTGTGTGTGTGTGTGTGTGTTTGTGTGTGTAGGCCCCCCTGATCCGCCCAGCTGTGTACGCCTCTCCATCAGCAGCTCTTCAAGTCTTAAAGTTCATTTTCAGGAGCCGCTTTGCCTCAATGCTGCAATCATCACCAAATACCGCGGTCAGTAACAGCGACCTTCACCCTCACACATGACTGGATACAGAATGCCTTGAAAAAATATTCACACTCCTTGAACTTTCTTACATTTTGTCACCTTACAACCAAAAACAGAAATGATTTTTCTTGAGATTTTATGTAATAGACCAACACAAAGTAGCACATAATTGTGAATTACAACAAAAATGATATACGTTTTTTCAAATTTTTAACAAATAAAAATCTGAAAAGTGTGGCTTGCATTTGTATTCAGCCCCTCTGGGTCAATTCTTTGTAGCCTTTCGCTGCAATTACAGCTGCAAGTCTTTTGGGCTATGTCTTTATCAGCTTTGCACATCTAGAAACTTTTTTGCCTATTCTTCTTTGCAAAATAGCTCAAGCCCAGCCAGATTGGATGGGAGGGAGCGTCTGTGAACAGCAATTTTTAAGTCTTCCCACAGATGCCCAAGGAATTTAGGTCTGGCTTTGACTGGGCCATTCTAACCCATGAATATTCCTTGATCTAACCCATTCCATTGTAGCTCTGGCTGTATGTTTAGGGTCATTGTCTTGCTGAAAGGTGAATGTACTTTCCAGCCTTAAGTCTTTTGCAGCCTCAAACAGATTTTCTCCAGGTTTGCCCTGTATTTAGCTTTATCCATCTTCCCATCAACGCTGTCCCTGCTAAAGAAAAGCATCCTCACAGCATGATGCTACGACCACCATGTTTTACAGTGGGGATGATGTGTTCAGGGATTTAGTGTGTTCAGAGATTTTGCATTTAGGCCAAAAAGTTCAACTTGGCAAACTGTGGACAGATTTTCTCACCTGAGCTGTGTATTTCTGCAGCTCCTTCAGAGTGACCATGGGCCTCTTGGCTGCTTCTCTGACCAGTGCTCTCCTTGCTTGGTCTGTCAGTTTGGGTGGACGGCCATGTCTTGGTAGGTTTGCAGTTGTGGCTTACTTTTTCTATTTTTGGATGATGGCAATTGATTGCATTGGATTTTATTTAGGGGTATCAGAGTACAGGGGGCTATACAATAAAGGAAGCTAGGTTAAGGAGGGTTGTGACCAGCAGTATGGTTTTATGCCCAGAAAGAGCACTACATATGCAATCTTTGCTCTGAGAATGCTAATTGAGAAGTACAAGGATGGTCGTAGCATTGTGTTTTTGTAGACCTGGAGAAAGCATATGACAGGGTACTAAGAGAAGAGCTGTGGTAGTGTATGAGAAAGTCAAGAAATAGAAGAGAAGTATGTCAGGGTGGTGCAGGATATGTATGAGGGAAGCATGACAGCAGTGAAGTGTGCAGTAGGTCAGACAGAGGAGTTCAAAATAGAGGTGGGACTGAATCAGGGATCAGCTTTGAGTAGAGTTCGCTGTGGTGATGGATCTGTTGACAGACGAGGTCAGGCAGAAATACTCTTGGAAAATGGTGTTTGCAGATGACATTGTGATCTGTAGTAAGAGCTGGGAGCAAATATCAGTGTAATAAATAGGGTATGGGGATGATAATTACAGAGGTGGGGGTAAATAATGTACAGAGGTATATGGATAGAGTATGGAGGTGTAACAATAGCTAGTTATAGATTGTACAAAGATGCATAATGATAGGTAGTGCAAAGTACTGTATAGATTGATATAGATAGATATAGTATAGATTGTATAGATTGTGCAAAGATGCATAATGATAAGGTAGTGCAAAGTACAGAAGTGGCAGTGCAGTAGTAATTAATACTGTATATCAGCTGTTCAGTGCAGAATGGGTGGAGAAATGTGTCAGGAGTGATGTGTGACAGGAAAATATCAGCTAGAATTAAGGGGAAGGTGTACAAGACAGTGGTGAGACCAGCTATGATGTATGGTTTAGAAATAGTGACGCTGAGGAGGAGACAGATGGCAGAGCTGGAAGTAGCAGAGCTGAAGATGTTGAGGTCTTTGGGAGTGACGAGGTTGCACAGGATTAGGAATGAGTTCATCAGGGGTACGGCTCATGTTAGATGTTTTGGGGAAAAAGTCAGAGAAGCCACATTAAGGTGGTTTGGACATGTCCAGAGGAGGGATAGTGAATATATCAGTAGGAGGATGTTAGAAATGAAGTTACCAGGCAGAATACTGATATGGTTATATGGATGCGATAAATTAGGACATAAAGTTAGTGGGTGTAGAGGACGTAAAGTATAGGGTTAGGTGGAGACAAATGATTCGCTGTGGCGACCCCTAAAAACGAACAGCCGAAAGAAGAAGAAGAAGAGTGGGGGATGAATACAAATGCACACCACAATTGTCAGATCTTTATTTGCTTAAATTTCTGAAAACCATATCATTTTTGAAAACCATATCATTTTCGTTCAAATTCACAATTATGTGCTAATTTGTGTTGGTCTGTCACATAAAATGCTGATAAAATATGTTTAAGTTACAAAATGGGGTATAAATACTTTCCATACTTTTTACAGAAGGAAGTGATGTGTGTTTGTGTGTGTGTTTTAGTGGTGTGGAGTTCTTCTCCTTCCTTTTCTCCACTGCTTGGGGAGATTGTGGTTGAGGACACAACCTTATTGCAGTGTGAAATCACAGGCCTTCGAGCTGTGAGTATAAACATACACAGAAACATTGATACACACACATAAACTGTACAGATAATCAGCAGTTAACCCTGAAAAGGGTCTTGATGTATAATGCACTGATGCCAAGCCAACACTGTCAGGCCCAGCTAACTGCATAGTTGTATAAATTAAAGAATTTTAAGTGGCTCTGAATAAGGGTGTTGGTCAAATGCAAGAATTGTAAATATAAATATTTTGTGATTTTCTGATGCGTTATGATAAGTAGCGTAAAAAGAATATATATATGAGGAGTTAGTGGGGAAATGGCAACCACAGATTTTAACCGTTTTGCCAACTGAGCAGATAAGTTTAAAAATACATAAAATTAAAACAGGACCTAAAAACAGAGAGGGATAGCAAGTGATTCTTTGTTTAAGTTCCTGGTTTTTTTGTTATGTTATTTTTGTTTCCCATGTGTTTTTCTGTCAAGTAAATCCGCTGTCTGTATGTTATGTTCCTTTTGGTTAGTTTTGCCATGTGTTTCCCCTTTATATATATATATATATACAGTCAAGCCCGAAATTATTCATACCCCTGGCAAATTCTGACTTAAAGTTACTTTTATTCAAGCAGCAAGTTTTTTTTTTTTGACCGGAAATGACACAGGCTTCTCCCAAAAGATAATAAGACGATGTACAAGAGGCGGCATTGTGGAAAAAAATATTTCTCAGCTTTTATTTACATTTGAACAAAAGTGGCATGTCCAAAATTATTCATACCCCTTGCAAACGGTCACAGTCTATGGGCAAATCCAAGGTTCTATACCATTTCAAATAGTCCAAGCTGTTCTAAAGCATCCTAATTATCCTAATAGCTGTTTTAATCAACTCAATAGGTGAAAAACAGAAGCTCTCTGCTGTTGGTTTGTGGACAGTCATGGCTAAGACAAAGGAGCTCACTGAGGACCTGCGGCTATAAGGAAAGGGCTATAAGACCATATCTAAATGTTTTGATTTTCCAGTCGCTACAGTGCAAAGTATTATTAAAAAATGTTCCTCACCGTGAAAAATCTCAGAGGACATGGTCGGAAGCCAAAAGTGACACCTGTGCTGGCCAGGAGGATAGTGAGAGAGCTAAAAAAAGAATCCAAGGATCACCACCAAGGCCATCCTGATGAATTTGGGCTCTGCTGGTGGCAACATCTCAAGGCAGACAGTCCAACGGACACTGCACACCGCTGGGTTCCACAGACGCAGACCAAGGAAGACACCACTTCTCCAGATAAGGCACACAAAAGCCTGCTTGGCCTTTGCAAATTAGATTAGATTAGATTCAACTTTATTGTCATTGTGCAAGGTACGTGTACAGAGCCAATGAAATGCAGTTAGCATCTAACCAGAAGTGCATAAGTGGCTTATTTACAATAAATAGCAATGTAATAAATAGGGTAATTACAGAGGTGGCGGTAAATAATGTACAGAAGGTATATGGATAGAATATAGAGGTGTAACAATAGATAGTTATAGATGGTGCAAAGATGCATAATAATAAGGTAGTGCAAAGTACAGAAGTGGCAGTGCAGTAGTAATTAATACTGTATATCAGCTGTTCAGTGCACAAACAGCCACAGGAAAGAAGCTGTTTTTCAGTCTGTTTGTGCGGCTCTAAGGCATCGGTAGCGTCTGCCTGATGGGAAAAGAGTGAACATTCCATGGTTGGGGATGATTCGTTGGGCGGTTTTCACCAACCTCTGAAGGGCTGTGCGGTCTGAAGCAGTGCAGCTGCTGTACCATACTGAGATGCAGTTTGTGAGGATGCTCTTCATGGTACTGCGGTAAAAGTTCTTTAGTATCCTGTTGCTGAGATGGAACTTTTTAAGTCTCCTCATAAAATATAGGCGCTGTTGTGCATTTCTGACCAGGAAAGAGTTCAGAGACCAGGTGAGATCCTCAGAGATGTGGATTCCTAGGAACCTGAAGCTAGGTACACGCTCAACAGCCGCTCTGTTGATGTGTATTGGAGGATGAGTGTGATTGCTAGCTCGTCTGAAATCCACAATGACCTCCTTTGTCTTCTTAGTGTTGAGTTCCAGGTTATTGTCTTCACACCATGCTGCTAGGTTCTGGATCTCCGCCCTGTAGGCCGTCTCATCATTACCTCTGATCAGGCCTACCATCTCATGCTCATCTGGAAGAAGAAGACTTCTGGTGTTATGTTTTATAGTCAGATGAAACAAAAATTGAATTGTTTGGCCACAATGATGTAGCCTTCATTTGGCGTAAAAAAGGAGAAGCCTTCAACCCTGAGAACACCATCCCCACTGTCAAACATGGTGGTGGGAACCTAATGTTTTGAGGGTGTTTTTCAGCCGGCGGACCGGGTAATCAGGGGAATGTGATAAGGATCACAGGAAACAGCACGATGAAAAAGGAGCAATACATCAAACTTCTCAACAACAACATCAGGCAGTCTGCAGAGAAACTTGGCCTTGGGCACCAGTGGACATTTCAGCATGACAACTACCCAAAACACACAGCAAAAGTGGTGAAGAAATGGTTAGCAGACAAAAACATTAACGTTTTGCAGTGGCCCAGCCAGAGTAAATCCAATTGAGAATCTGTGGAGGGAGCTAAACATTAGGGTGATGGCAAGGAGACCCTCTAACCTGAAAGAGTTGGAGCTCATCGCTGAAGATGAATAGGCAAAAATACCAGTGGAGACTTGCAAAAAGCTGGTCAGCAGTTATAGGAAGCATTTGATTTCTGTAATAACCAAAAAAGGCTTTTCTATTGATTATTGTGAAATTGTGAATGGCATGAATAATTTTGGACATGCCACTTTATTTTCAAATGTAAATAAAAGTTGAGAAATATTTTTTCCACAATGATGCCTCTTGTACATCGTCTTATTATCTTTTGGTGGAAGCCTGTGTCATTTCCTGTCAAAAAAAAACTTGCTGGTTGAATAAAAGTAAGTCAGAATTTGCCAGGGGTATGAATAATTTCAGGCTTGACTGTATATATATATCTATATATATATATATATATATATATATATATATATATATATATATATATACCCCTTTTGTTTTCTTTGTCCTTGGTCTTGGATTGTTTCCTCTACCACTGTCTAAAGTGTCTATGTCGATATCTGTGGTAGGGTCAAGTCAAGTCAAGTCAAGTCTAGCCTTTGTTTATTGATTTGTACCTTATTTAAACTGCACTTGGGTCCACAACTAACCACCTTGTCAGTAGATTGTTACAGAATCCAAGACCTAAAGATGAACCCAGCAGTTATACGCCTTCTCTGTTTTCGGCTGGGCGATATAGCCATTAAGCTTATGTGCAGGGTTTTTGTGGACTGGTTGGAATTTATTAATACAACTAGCCAGAATCTCAGCCCAAAATGGCTGCCAATTTAAAGTCCCAGCCCAGGGTGGCTGACAAGCCAGAGCTTTAGCCCAAAATGGCACCATGCCAGACTCAGCCTAAAATCGCAGCCAAGTTAGAATCTCAGTTCAAGATAGCCCTCAAGCCAGAATCTCAGCCCAAGATAGCCGCCAAGCCAAAACTTCAGTCCAAGATGGCCGCCGATCCAGAATCTCAGTGCCAACCTGGCATGTGGGATGGATATGAAGCTAAGATAAAAGTAAACATGTTATCTCAGCTTCACATTGGTCCTGTTGATAAAAGTGTAGCCATTCAGAGGGAAGTGCAGGAAATTATTATTAATTTTTTATTTATTGGAATGTCAGTGAAGTGGTTGGGTCCAGAGTAAAAAATCTGAAAAGACTTTAATCATTAAGCAGTGCAGGGACAAGGTTCTCTAAGAATGTCTTTCTTTTTCCACCAGGTTTAATGATGTTTAAGACAGAAGTCTGTAGAAGCGAGTCAGACACGCAGTTTTCTACTAGACTTGATACAGGATAGCTTTGGTCTGACCAAATAAGGCAGGGTAAAGGGATTAGAGCCCACTGTCACACAACTGAAACTCCCTGAGACACTTACTTCAAGATTAGAGTTGAAAAGATTTATTTATTTACCCCTGTATGGTAGGAACAGCATTGTTCTCCTGTCTGTCAATCACAGCTACACTGACCAATATAACTTTTAACAGTATGTTTTGGGTTCATGTGAGTCAGCGAAAGCTAGCAGTGCTGTAACCCACCCAGCTGTCGGAGAGAGCATATCGAGGACCGATTAATTCCAGTTGTTCATAAAAACACCAAGTTTGCACTGGGTCATGACCTAATATTTACAGGTGCATCTCAAAAAATTTGAATATCAAAAAATTATATTTTTTGTCACTAATTTTATAATGTAAAACCTATGTATTATAAAGATTCATTACACATAGAGTAAAATATTTCAAGCCTTTTTCTTGATTTCTTGTTTATGGCTTACAGATAATAGAAGCCCCAAAATTCAGTGTCTCTGAAAATTAAAATGTGAAAAAGTTCAAAATTGGAAAGTCATAATGTCACACCCTAATCAGAAAATTACCTCAAAACCTGGGCTGGTGTTGGTCCACTGTGTTTTCTGAAGTCCACAGTCAACGCAACCAGGAAATTTTAAAGCACTTCATGTTTCCTTTTGATGACAAGCTTTATGGAGATGCTGATTTTATTTTCCAGCAGGACCTGGCACCTGTCCACATTGCCAAAGGTATCAAAAGCTGGTTCAATGACCATGGCGTTACTGTGCTTGATTGGCCAGCAAATTCACCTGACCTGAACCCCATAGAGAATGGGGTTCAGGTCAGGTGAATTCACCTTTTTCGTGACATTCAAATTTTTTGTCAAGATCCAAATTTCAAGAAATAAATGCTTGAAATGTTTCACTTTATGTGTAATGAATATATATCTATGTCAAAAAATATTCACCTTTTTCGTGACATTCAAATTTTTTGAGATGCACCTGTATGTATGAAATAAAGCTATTGGAAAAGGTCAGCTTTTTGTTTTAGGGGCAGTTTCATCATTGTGTTATCTGTAATGGGAGTGTTATGGTTAAAACATTACAGGTGATTTCAGAAAGTGGTGATCAGGTGAGGTGCCAGAGCAGACCTATTCCAGAGGTAACAGTGTCTCATATTTCTCTTCAGCTCAGAGAGCTGTGTGTGTAGATCTCTATATACAATAGAGGTGGTTGGGATAGTAACAAGTCTTGAGACTTTTAGAGATTTTTTTTTTTGTCTGTCAGTATCACTGTCCATGGTGCTGAAGCGGTGTTTTGAGGCAGTCTTATGCTAATAGACACACACACATGCACAATAAACAAACAAAAGTCAACATTTATTCACACTATGATTTTCTGTGTGTTTGTGTGAGTTACAGGGTATAAATTATTATGTTCAGGTGTTTGCATATAACATGAAAGGATGGAGTAAACCTCACGTATCCGTACCTGCTTGTGCTACTCCTTCAGGTACACACATACAACCTGCACACACACTACACACATATAACACTTACAGCAATAAGTAGAAAATTATGCATTGTGTATGTGCATCTTGGTTTTATTTCTGGCCTTAATATTTGTTTCACTGTTGTTTGTAGTGACAGACACTACTTTTCCTTCTGGCAGTTTTAGGGGTGTGTGTGTGTGTGTGTGTGTGTGTGTGTTTTCCATTTCAACTCCCACTGGAAATATTTGCATGTCTATGAGAGGGCTGTAAAGTCGCAGACAGAACGGCTCTTATACATTCAAACACACACACATACACACACACATACAGACACAACACACACACACGCACACATGCATGCATGCACGCATATGCACAATACTTCTTATAAGCTGCACATACAGCTCTCTTATACACACACACAAAAAACCAAAACACACACACAGACACACACACGCACACACTCACGCTGGTGGGGTGTGAAGAGAGGGTCTGTATTAGGCATTCCGGGAATAGAGGGTTTGTGTTTCCCGTCCCACACTCCCCCCATACACACACAGTAGCACATCATCCTGTTTACCGTCTGTGTGTATGTGTGTGTGTGTGTGGTTGTGTGTGAGAGAGTGATATTGCATACTTACTGAACGGCTCACTGTAAGAGACACTTTTTTTTATGTGACTCACTTCTGTAAAACTGATTGCTGATTGGCTGGACACCATACACAGACACAAACACACACACACCTCACTCTCAGTGTTATGTCTTCTGTAGGGTGGAGGGATGTGGATGGTCTTGTGCCACGATTACCCGCTCTCACTGGGACGCTGCTCCAGATCCTGCGACAGATTAAAGAGTCACACCAGCAGTGTGTGTGTCATGGTAAAGCTCCGCCCACCTCTCTTTTTGTGTGTGTGTGCGTGTGTGTGTTTGTGTGTGTGTGTGTGTATGTGATAATCTTACAGTATACTGCCTTTTTTAAACAATCTGAGAATATGCATGCAAATGATGTAATAACCTTCATGTGGGACTGCAGAAAATAACAAACACTGAGTCACCTCTGGGAAGTGGGAGATCAGTGGTTAAGGTGTTAGACTGCTGATCAAAATATTATGTGTTCAATTCCAGGCACCACCGATCTGCTAAGTCCATGAGCAAGGCCCATAACTCTCAATTGGGGAAGTGGTGGCTCATGGTTAAGGTGTTGGACTGCCAACCTGAAGATTGTGGGTTCGATTCCCAGCTTCACCAAGCCACCACTGTTGGGTCCCTGAGCAAGGCCCTTAACCCCCAATTGCTCAGTTGTATAAATGAGATAAATGTAAGTCGCTCTGGAAAAGAGCGTCTGCCAAATGCTGTAAATGTAATTGCTTTGTTAGTAAAATGGCGTAAATGTAAAAGGTTTTTTGTGTATTTAAGTAACTTAATCTTCATTACAATCTAAAATGATCACTTAATTATGTTCACTCTCAAGGTTTTTGCTCAAGAGCTGTAGACTTTGAATTTTCCACCCTGTCCCTGTCTTGGTCACCAGAGTTTCTAAATATGTTTAAGATTCTAAACAGCTCTGGAATGAAAGTTTGCTTTTTATATTTTCACAGGAGAAGTAGTTATAAATGAAAAAGGCCATAGAGTATCAGAGGAGTCTCTGAAATTCTTTAATGGTTGTCTGAATAGGCCAGTTGGTAATTGGCGCCGATTCATCTATATCTCAGAAGGACTGATAACATAGCCAATAAACTGGATGGATGTCTGGTGATAGGTGTATTTCTCTGCATTGAGATACAGCTGTGTTTGTGTACCTTCTGGAGGACCTCGGAGACATGCTGGCTATGTTCGGCCCCTTTCTGGAAATCCTCAAGGATGTATTTAATGTAGATGTGTGAACCTATATGGCATCACCCTGGATTTATGCCTCTAGATGGCATGAAGGCCATCTTCCACTCATCCCCCATGAATGAGGTTGTTTGTGCTTTTGAGGTCCAACTTGGTGAATAGCCTTGCCATACAAAGTTGCTTTAGAGCTATCTCGGGATGAGATAAAGGGGTTACCAGTACTTGACTGGGACTTGGTTTAGACCACAATAGTTGATACAGGACCTCAAGCCACTGTCTTTCTTAGCATCAAAGAAGAAGCTCAAAGCAGCACGGATGTATATGCTCGAATGTATACTTGGTGGAGAGCCTCCTCAATGTACTACTCTATGGTCTTTTGCTTGGGTTGGAAAGTGGGTAAACCATGTTGCTGGGTGCTGGTGTGTTGGGACAGAAATATATGGCACAGTCCAATGGTTGGTGCGGTGGTAGTTGGGGGGCTCATTTTGGGAAGAACACATCACTGAAGTGGTAGTATTCATCAAAGGTAGAGAGCACTGGTAGAGTCAGAGGGACAAAAACTGTCAGCAGAAGTGATGGAGAAACACTGGTCGAAACAGCCTTTTCCCTACTTCCGGATTTTACTAATGGTTAACGTTATAGAGGAGTCAAAGCAGTAACAGACTACTTCCTCAAACGATCTGGCCTCCAGCAATTGACTGGCGGTTGTACTTAGTGGGGTTTCCTTTCCTGTCAGAGCCTAAGTTGGTCGCAGAGGATTTTGGAGATGAAGTTGCCAGCTGGCCCTGATTTGGAGAGGGAGTGCACTGAAAATTTCAAGATCTTGTAGTGACACTGGTGACATACATTGGTAAAGGCATAGGAAACCACCCTCACTGGCTAGAGTATAAGCAAAGACTCTGGATCAGTCACTTTTGATGAGTGGTAATCGATAGTAATCCACTTCTGTCATTGCTGTCATTGAAGGATGCGAGATGCAGCCGTAATGCAATGTGTCATCTTGGATAGAACTTTTTTTCCCAGTTGGAGAATAGAATTGTTCACTTACTGAAATTGGCTCACTGGAACGCTCAACCTGTATGCAGAGACGCTAAAGCGATCTTAGCATTATCGGTGGGAAATTGTAGCGTCTACATCTCAAGGGTAAGCATGCAAAGAAAAAGCCATTGCACCTTCACTGAGCCAGAGTGGGATGGCGGGTTAACCATGGAATTGGTGGTGTATGCCAGTACAGAAGAAGATGGAAATGTTGGGTGCAGTGGTGGTGGTGCTACGACCTTTTCACTGGTATATCCTCTGGTCCTCTGTACTGTTTAACCCAACTGAAGCGAGAGTTAAAAATGAGATGCGTTTATTGAGAATATTATTAAGAGAGACTTTTACTGGAAAACTTAAAAAAGGTAAGTTTGAGTTTAGAGGGAATTGTTAGAGATCGCAAGGTAAAGCGAGAGTCCATGTGCTGCAAAAGTGAGACCAGACAGCAAGTGGAGAACAAGCTGCAAGTGAAGATGATTAGTATTTTGGTGATGGAGTGAGTTGTGTGGCAAAGGGGGCCTATGTTTGTGTGTGATGTTATTTGGTGGAATTTGGTGTTACTGTGACAGCATGTCTGTTTCTAACCATGTAAATTTACAATGCCTATATTCGCACACACAATAACACCACTTATCTCAGGGTGCTGCTTGTTCCCTATAACATTATCATAAGCAAGAACAAATGCAGACACAATAAACTAATTGTCAGATTTCATAGGGTTTTTTGTTGAAAAATTAACAAACACTATATAAAATTATTTGAAGCACTCAGGATGCACCCTTAAACCTGACTACAAGTTTATGAATCAAGATTATTAGTTAAGGATTTGTCTAATATTTTTTTGTCCGCTTTTTATAGAGCAGATAGTAATCTTCTAATAAGGTTCAGTAGATGATGTTTTACAGTTTAATTACTGACCAGTTAACAGGTTTCACTGATATTTTTAACAATATTTAGCCCTTTTCTATTATTGGATATCGGTTTTCTAATATTAGATCTGCCGATTCATGGCACCATCTTGTGGCTGTTGTGAAGATAATTGTTAATGCACTGCACTGTAAAGCAAAACTAAAACTCTCTTTTCTACGTTACAACAGCCAGAACAAAGTAGCAAAGATTTTATTAGATAGTTCAATTTAATTCAGTTTTATTTGTATAGCGCTTTTTACAATGATCATTGTCTCAAAGCAGCTTTATATAGTTTTATAGTTTATAGTTTTAGATAGTTTCTAATATTTTATTTATTAATTTTTGTGCGTTTATAAATATACAGAAAACCCTTAAAATAATAAATGTAAATGTTTACACACTAAATTTATAGACGTTATTAAGAAGCTACACTTTATTTCCTCAGTAAACAGACTAGAACAACCGCCATCAAAAATATAATTTAATGAAACATTTTTTAGTATTATTATCTGTAACATTTCATATTGCTTTCAGGAAAAAATGCATTTATTTAATAACACTAAAAGTAAAGTCAAAAAAACCTCAAAGGAACGACAGCACAGCATGTGAAAATACTGTTGTTATTTGTTCTTGTTCATTAACAGTTCATTAACTAATGTGTATGTTTTAGCCCGAAACCCAGGTTTTCACTGTGTGTGTGTGTGTATGCGTGTTTGTGTTTATAGATCAGTGCAAAGGAGCACCAAATATCAGGAAACACTCTGTTTCTAAAAGTCTGAGACATCTCTTTCAGCCCACTAGCAAATTTGTCAAGAGTCTGAAAAGGTAAGATACAATTTTATGCATATTTATATTACATGTATGATTCTATAGAATAGATGACATTAAAATTATTTAAAACAAACTAAGATACCTTTTAATGGAAAGTAAGATTTAAAAGTCGAATAAATACACAGATTTACACAGCTAAAAAAATGATTTGCATAAGGGCGACAAATGATCTAAATCACCTTTATGCAAATACAGTGAGGGAAAAATTATTTGATCCCCTGATGATTATGTATGTTTGCTCAGACAAAGAAATGATCAGGTTTATTCCAACAGTGAGAGACAGAATAACAGCAAAACCCGTTAAAAAAAACCAGACCAATCAACAATCATGAATAAAACAGACCCGAAGACCTGATAGAAGTGCTATGGAGACTAATATCAGCCGGCAACCTCTGCTTTGCTGCCACTTCTGCATTCGTTGCTTCTTCGGCCTCTTTTGGCTACAACACTCCCATTGCCCATTTAGCATGATTCTCCAGTGTGGCGAGGAAGTGCAGCGGCTTCCTGTATCAATGCCAACAAATCTTCCGGCTGCAACCGCAAAGTTTTCCCACTAAGAGGTCAAAATTTGCCTATGTGGTGTCGCTATTGAGGTTGAAGCTGTGTGGTTTCAAGGCGGTAACAAGAGGCAGTCATCTAAAGAATTCTTTAAGCATTTACAGGAGGTTTTTGAAAGCCCCGAAAAATGTTGTGACCCTGACTCTGACTCCCGGTTCCGTCCAGGACCAGACCCTGACTTCTGGCATCATCCAGATTCCGACTCTGGCTCCTGTCCCCATCGAAGACCTGACTTTGTCCCCTGACTCCACCCAAGACCTGACTCCACCCAAGACCTGCCCCCACTCCTGACGCCGTCTAAGACCTTACCCCGCCCACCAACTCTGTCCAAGACCTGACCCCGCCCACTGATCCAAAACTTGCGTCTTCTCTGCTCTGCAGTGATCCTTGCTTTCCACTCTGGCCTTGTTATGCTCCTTGCTTTCCCTTCTGGCCTTACCGTGCTTCTTGTTCCCCTTTCTGGCCTCGCACCTGCTACTTGTCCCTCCCCCCTCTGGCCCCGCCGTGCCCCTCTCTCTTCCTTCAAGCCTCGCCGTGCTTCCCAGACCTCTGTTGGGCCCCCTCCTGATTTTTGCTTTCCCCCTAGGCCTTCCCCACCTTCAGCCACCACCCCAGCTGGAAACCAAGGCCCAAACCCTGGACTTCAGAGAAAGGGGAGAGGATTTGCACGTCAGGAGCCGTGCTTCAGAAGGGAAAGGGGGTTCTGTCACAGTCATGTAACCTAGACTTTTACAAAACAAAACCCTTGTAGTTGGTCACCAGATTCACACACAACTTAGAAGGGATTTTGTTCCGCTCCGCTTTGCAGATCCTCTCCAAGTCATTAAGGTTTTGTAGCTGACATTTGCCAACTCAAACATTCAGCTTCTTCAAAGATTTTCTATTGTATTACGATCTGAACACTGACTAGTCCACTCCAGTGGCTAGTCCACTTTAACAATAGACATGTCTCAAAGCAGCTTTACACAGAATGCAGTAACAGTGAAAAACGGTAAGTTTCTTCCTAATAAGCAAGCCGGAGCTGACTGTGGCAGGAAAAAAATTACGTGGGAAAACACCCTCAAAGTACAATGTTTCCACCTCCATGTGACTTCGGTCCCTTGTGTCGTTCTGGGCTGTGGCTTCACCAATCTTATGATCATTGAAACTCCAGAAGGTGAGATCTTGCATAGAGCCCCAAATCGACGGAGAGTGACAGCTACTTTGTGTTTCTTCCATTTGCGAATAATTGCACTGTTATTACCTTTTCACCAAGATACATGGTGGTGGTCTTGTAGCCCATTGCAGTCTTGTGTGGGTCTACAATCTTGCCCCTGACATTCTTGGACAACTCTTTTGTCTTGGCAATGGTGAAGAGTTTGAAATCTGATCAATTGTCTCTGTGGATAGGTAAATTTTATACAGGTAACGAGCTGAGAGTAGGAGCGCTGTCTTTATGAGAGTCCTTTTAAGAGAGTCCATTTTAAGACAGTCCCTTTAACAGAGTCATTTAAGAGAATCCCTTTTAGAGAGTGCTCCTAATCTTGTTACCTGTAAAAAATACACAAATGTTGCTGATTGATGGGATCAAAAACTTATTTTATTCATTAAAATGCAAATCAATTGAAACATTTTTTAAAATGTGTTTTTCTGAATGTTTTTGTTGTCATTTTGTCTCTCACTGTTAAACCAAATTTTTTTAATTATAGACTGACCATTTCTTTGTCTAGGCAAACGTACAAAATTAGCAGGGAATACATTTTTTTCCCTTAGTTAAATTTTTTTAGTTAAGTCAAATTATCCATTAGGCCAAAGAAGTATACAAACACTAGATTGAACATTATTTTTCTTTCTTCTTACCTGCTGTCTGACTGGCATGTCAACACACCTCTTTTATTAATCATGTAATCATGAGTTTAAATAAGTGCATTAAATAAGTTTATACAATGTCTTATTGTAGATGTGAATTCTGAATTCTGTGGCTTGGTGTCTGTAGGGGTTTGTACATTGCCTGCGTCTTTTATAAAGATGACCACATGGTGGTGACGGCGGAGGAGCAGCTGCCAGTCATGGAGGTGGATGATTCTTACAGCAACCTTACGCAGGACTTCCTGTGGTTCACCAAGGTACAGAGAACTTACCCAACTAACAGACCTAATTACAAACCCTAATTCCAATGAAGTTAGTATTGTATCAAATGTAAATAAAAACAGAATACGATGACCTGCAAACACCAAACAGTGATTTTGGAGCATTCCCAAAATTTCTATATTTTGTTGCCTGTATTTCAGCTCTTTCGAAACATGTTACAGTCATCAAATTCACAATAAGTGAAGTGAAAACAATGTTAATCAATTTGAACATTGTTTATCTTGTTTTTGTGGTGTTTTTAATTGAATTTGGGTTAACAAGGATTTACAAGTCATTGTATTCTGTTATTATGTACATTTACAGCATTTACAGCCCTGATCCGGAGCGATTTACATTTATACAACTGAGCAATTAAGGATTAAGGGCCTTGTTTAGGGGCCCAACAGTGGTGGAGCTGGAAATAGAACACCCGAGTTGATAGTCCAAACACCTTAACCATGAGCCACCACTTCCCACATTTTACACAATGTCCCAACTTCATTGAAATTGTTTGCTTGGCCCTGTCACTGGTTTGGTTAGTGATAGCATCATTTGGTTTTGGATTTTTCCAAAGCATATTTTATACACAAAAGTCAAGGTTTTGTCTGTACTTGTAAAAGTTAAATGTGTTTTCGTGCTCATTTCTGTTGCTAGATGTCGTATTTGTGGGAGGAGATTCTGTGGCTGCAGCAGTGTGCAAGCTCCACCCACCCATCCTGCTCCTGCACCCTGCAGACACGCCTTAAACTTCTACAAGCTTTAACACAGCTTCAGGTTGAAAACACACACACACACACACACACACACACACACACACACACATATGCACACAAAGAAACACACGCACAACAGAACCAGCCAGACAAATCATCCAGCAGTTGTGTGTGTGTTTTTGTGTGTGCTGCAGGCTCTGTTTGGCACTCAGGACTTGGGTCAGGTGTATTTCGAGCCCTTGCGTGATAAGCACGGTAACGCTCTCTTAGTGTTGCTGCGTGATCTGGATGGATGTTCGGATCTGGACACACAGCGATGGTCTAAAATCTGCAAAATCCAGGTGCCGCGCAAATCCACCAGCTGTGCAGATGAGCCCACAGCTCTCGACACACTCCTAATCACCCTGCAGGTGAACACCCATACAGACTCTCACAAAACACGCTCTTACAGAGGTTACAACTCTGTTTATATGTTATATGACCTGATTTCTATTTAGTTATAGCTACATTTTATGTTTTGGAACATCTGTGCAACCTAATCCCCCTCTGATTCGATGTAGCTGTTAAACTGGGTGAATGTTAGAACGTCTTTCAAGGAACATGACATTATCAACATGGCCGCCATAACAATCATTTGCAAAAATAATGACTAAAAATCTATAAACCAACGGAGAAAATTCAAGAAAAGTATTTCAAATTATGTTATTTCCCACTCTAGTGTGTTTGTGTGTGGTGTGTGATTAAACAAGAAACAGTGGGATGCTGCTTGTGGTTTAGTTTTAAGATTTATTGCCTTGGAAACGTCCCCAGGTTCTGCAATGAAACACTTTGGAAACACCCTTTTATGATCTTTGTCTTGAAGCATGTGTGTAATCTATCCAATAAGCAAGCATTATGCCATGGGCGGGTGACGTCATCAACCAGGAATTAATGCTATATAAACACTAATCACACCATGCCTCGGTAAGCTTGCATTCATCCCAAACGGACTCGGGGGGCACAATGCCATGTGACACATTGTCTTGTTTCCGCTAAGAGCCATGGTTACATATGTAACCTGGAGTAGTTTCCCTTTAGGAACTCGAGTTACCTTAAAACGCTTTGGAAAGAAATATCTAGTTTACTATAGCACCCTGTCACTGTCTCCCTGTTACATGTGGGGACTGTGTGACATAAGAGCCATGGATCCCGAGGTTGTTGCTATAAATGTATGTGGTGTAGCCCAATCCACCACCTTAAAAATGTCACACAAATATTCCCAAGGCCCTAGAGGCCACCATATCTGATAGTGTGCTCTGACCCCTTTCGGGACTGGGAGGCTGGAGTCCTTGTAAGCTAGAGTGATGGCATCAACCACCCACCTGCTTATCATCCATTTAGTGACTGCTGTCTCTTTCCTGGGCGTGTCTAAACAGACAAACAGTTGATCTGAACTTCTTCATAGGGCAGCTCTGTGGATGTAGATGCAAAGTGCTTGCATATCACTGTTTTTTTAATTTAGGATGTTTTGTCTTATACCTTCTCCACTTGTTCATGAGAGGTGTCAAAACCAGCCGGTTCTGCTGAGTTCTGCTGTCTATATCTGCACCATGAGACGGTTTTATTTCAGGGCATAGAATGTCTTTTACAAGAAACCCCCTGCTAGTAGATCTGGTGCACTTATACAGCAGGTGTAAGGGCAGACCCCCTTGGTGGTTGAGGATACTAGTATATGCCGGCTGCTCAGGTCTGGTAAGATGTGTTTTAGTGCTTTAAACAGTGCTAGCCTTTTCAGACAATTTATGTACAATGAGAGCACCCCATTCCAGACATTGCAACAGGAACCAAGAGTCCCTTCTTATATCTAAAACTTAAAAGTTGTAAAACCTTGATTTCACAGAGTGGATTTCCCCTTTGGCAAAAACCTTTGGTTTTGAGCCACCACTGTAGCGGTCTCATATTCAGCAGGAGAAAAAGTTTCACATTCGGCGCTGCTGCTATTAGACCTAATAGCCTCTGAGTAACAGTTTAAGCTGGGGAGAACATGCTTTTCTTGCCCTGCCCAGCCTTTGGATATGTGTAAAAGACAGACCACCTGTTGTTGCACTCGGTATTAGAATGCTTTACAGAGCAAAGCAAACCTCAGGAACTTCTTTGTTGAGGAAGGATGGAAATACTGTATGGGACAATTATCTGATACTTTTTTTGATTTTTGATTTGTATTTTAATGATTGAAATAAGTATTTAACCCCTTTCTTGAGAAGAAGGACTTTATGGGTGCTGCAGGAATTCAGTCCCTTATGTTGTAGTGTGTTACCAATTGTTTTCTTAATGACTATGGTCCCAGCTGCCTTGAGATTATTAATAAGATCCTCTCGTGTAGCTCTGGGCCTATTTATCACAATTCTAATGATCATTGAAACTCCATGACATATGCTCTGGGGAGATTGACCGTTATTTTGTGTTTCTTTCATTTGCAAATAATCCTACCAACTGTTGTTACCTTCTCACCAAGCTTCTTGGCGGTGATCTTGAAGCCCAATCCAGACTTGTATAGGTCTACAATCTTGTCTCTGTCACAATTGGACAGCTCTTTGGTCTTGGCCATTAATTGATTCTGTGGACAGGTAACGAGCTGAGTCCCTTTAAGAAAGACCCTTCAAGAGAGTTCTCCTAATCTCAGCCACTTCTGCATCTAAATTCTCTGTGGCTATTTTTAGCTTTTTTTTGCATTTTTTTTCTTAATTTCTCACACACACAATAACACACTTTTTATATCATTACTTCCTGTTCAATGAGGTCCACCGCCATGATGTAGTGCTAATTAGATGAAATACACACATGCTTCAGGCCAATAATTATAAAATAGTGTTTCTAAAACTTTTTGAAGTTCCTGGATGGGAACTACGGTGCTTTGAAAAAGTATTCATACCCCTTGAAATTTTTCACTTTGTCACCTTAAAAATGTGGGGTTTATTTGTATTCAGCTCCCCTTTCGCTGCAAGACTTTTGGGGTATGTCTCCACCAGCTTTGCACATCTAGAGACTGGAATTTTTGCCCAATTTTTTTTGCAAAATAGCTCATGCTCAGCCAGATTGGATAGGGAGCGTCTGTGAACAGCAATTTTCAAAGGCCATTCTAACACATGAATATTGTTTGATCCAAACCGTTCCATTGTAGCTCTGGCTATATGTTTAGGGTCATTGTCTTGCTGGAAGGTGAATCTCCTTCCCAGTCCCAGGTCTTTTGCAGCCTCCAACAGGTTTTCCAGGATTGCCCTGTATTTAGCTCCATCCATCTTCCTATCAACTCTGACCAGCTTCCTTTTTCCTGCTAAAGTGAAGCATCCCCACAGCATTGCTTCTTCAACATGTTTGCTGTATTCTCTACATGGCTTGTGGCAAACTGCAAACAGGGCTTTCTTCTTGCCAATCTTTTATAAGGGCCAGATTTGTGGAGAACACAACATTCTCTCAGTTGAGCTGTGAATTTCTACAGCTCCTTCAAAGTGACCATGGGCCTCTTGGCTGCCTTTCTGACCAGTGCTCTCCTTGCACTGTCTGTCAGTTTAGGTGGACATACATAGGTTTGCAGTTATGGCATACTTTTTCTATTTTTGCATGATGGATTAAACAGTGCTCCTTAAGAACCTAACCCTGCTTTAAACTTCTCCATAACTTTATCCCTAACCTGTCTGGTAAGTTCCTTAGTCTTAATGATGCTGTTTGTTTACTAGGGTTCTTTAACAAACCACAGAGGCCTTCACAGAACAGGTGTATTTATACTGAATTAAATTAAACATAGGTGGACTCTATTAACTAATTAGGTGACTTCTGAAGGCAATTGATTGCAATGGATTTTATTAAGGGGTATCAGAGTACAGGGGGCTGAATAAAAATGCATGACACACTTTTTAGATTTTTATTTGCTTAAAATTTTAAAAACTGTATATCATTTTTGTTCCAAAAATGAAAAAGTTAAAGGGGTATAAATACTTTTTCAGGCTACTCTGTATTATGACGTAGTGTTTAATGGATTGTTTATCCACAACACAGTGTTTCTTTATAGCAGTCTCAAATGATCCCAGCTGAATGTGTGTGTCTGTATGTCTTAAAGGAGAAGCTTTTCTATCATAAACGCAGCAGAAAGACGCTCTCTCCTGGACTTTATCTGGGTTATATAAAGCTCTCCAGCTCAGTAGAACAGATCAGAGTTCTAGTTCCACAGAAAATCCCCAATGTGTTCTGCCATGTCAAGATTCGAGACAACAGTCATGTGTCCAGGTATGAGGGTGTGTGTTTCTGTGTGTGTTTCGTTTTTGTGTGTTCTCCAGGCATGTGTGCTCCAGCCACGGATGTACTATATTCACCCATTTTTATTTGGTGTGTGTGTGTATGTTAGGGAGGAGTGGCAGTGGCTGCAGTCAGTGCGTTCTTTGAATGACACACAGGGTGTGTATGTTAATGAGCAAAACCCTGCACATCGTCTCTTACTGGAGTTACGCAATGCTGCTAACGACCTGCTTGGGCGCATTGATATTCCAAACAACCAGGTAATAATAATAATCACAAAAATAATAATAACTTTATGTTGTATCACAATCACAAATTTGTCAGCACTGGTTTTAATTTATGTTTTTTTTCAGAAAGAGCGCATTTTCAGTAGAAATTACATTTATATTTGCAACATTTGGCAGATCCCTTTTCCAGAGCAACTTACATTAATCCTTGTTATACAACTGAGCAATTGGGGGTTAAGGGCCTTGCTCAGGGGCCTGGCTTGGTGGTGCTGGCAATCAAACCCAGGTCTTTAAGTTGGTAGTCCAACACCTTAATTACTACGCTACAGCTTCCTCATAATTATACAGCATGGCTTACACTACACAAACTATAGCAAAATAATCCCCATAACAGTAACCTAATGTAAAAACACACATGCACAGGTTGTAGTGGGTTAAGGTGACGGCATCCACATGTGCAGTTGCGCTTTGGCAACCCGGGTTCGATTGTTTGTTTGTCTTTAACTCTCCTTGTCTCTGTCTCTGTCTCTGTGTCTTTATTTGTCTTTGACTCTCTCTGTCTCTTTCTTTGTCTCTGTGTCTGTATCTCTGTCTGTCTCTGTCTCTCTATCTCTGTGTCTGTCTCGGACTATCTCTATGTCTTTCTTTGTCTCTGTCTCTGTATTTATCTCTGCATTTGTCTCTGTGTCTGTCTTTTCTTATTCCTGACCCTCTCGGTCTCTATGTCTGTGTCTCTCTGTATTTGTCTCTGTCTCTCTCTGCCTTTTGTGTTTGTCTCAGGCTCAGGATTTTCGCATTTACGTTCATGATGTGCTTGAGTTTGGAGAGGATGTGTCCTTCCTTCTGCTCCTCCCACCTTATGAGGAAGTGTGTACTCCACCTGGGCAAAACAACTTCGCCCCTCGTTCTGGATTTTTTACTCTACCTCTACAGATCTTTGAGCTGGGTAAGAGCGCTTTCACACACACACACACACACACACACACACACACACACACACACACACACACACACATTTGTTGTCAATGATAAAATGTCTATTTATCTTTATGTGTCTGTCTGTCTATTTAATTCCAGTTCATTTTGGAGCATATTGTCCCAGTTTTATTTGTCAGTACTGCCGGGTATCAGCCAGCTTGGATCTGGAGTCCCTCATTTCCCAGCAGGCTTTGCGAGAAGCGTTTTCAGAGTCTGAGATTCTTAGTGCCAAGCAGAGACATCAGAAAATCCAGGAGCTTTTACAGGTACTATATTATTACATATGTGTGTGACTGTTTTTGTGTGTGTTAATGTGCATATATCCGTGGTGTCTCTTACCATATACACCAAATTTTTTTATTAACAGCAGCAGAGAGACACAAGCCTGATTATAGGCCAGTATTTGGTCACTTATTACTTTAACCAGTGCTTTCTCTGTACTATGATGACCAAATCCTGCATGATAGATTTTATTTGTTATGCTTGTTTAAATCCATTTTTTTCAGGGTATTGGATAGAAGGAAATTTCTGAGACAATAATTTAATAATTTAAGGTTTGTTGATTTTTGATGATGACTGTTTAAAGAAATATTTATGTAACAGATAACATTAGTTATTAATTACTTTAAGAAAATGAGTAAAATTACTTTAGTCTTTGACTGCTGATATTAACACAATTAACCTGTTGCTGCTAAGCCATCTCCTTGCTTAACCCTGCTTTTATCAGTCAACATATCAGGTAAAAAAATTGTTTTTATTAAACACCCTACATTACACTGCAAGATCCATCTTAATTAATGCTACCTATTTATTTGTTTTAATTAGTGTTTTTGTTCAAAAAATCATTTTCCACTCTCAATCAGCAGTTGAAAAGCTTTAGATCAAAGGTGCTGGTTGTGTGTTTAGATCTGAGGATTTGATTATATGTCGAACAGGTTACTACAACAAACCTTCTGAGTGTTTAAATATATTTGTGTAGTTCCGTAATCAGATGAAGAATCAATTTTGTAAAACCTGAGTGACTGTCACTCTGCTACTGACAGCTGGGCTCTTCCACCAATCGTCTTAACCTGAGTATTAACCGGTTACACCTGCACCTTAACACCCACATTTACTATTTAATCACACTTCCTCCACACAGTCACTGTCTGGTTTTGTTTGTGCTATGTCAGAATTTAGACTCCGTTTCGCGGGGACCAATATTCTGCTGTTGCTTCGCTCTCACACTCTCTCTTACGAGTGTCAATTGACATGACCTACCGGCACGGACCCACCCCTGGCTCCCATCTGGTATATTGTAACAGAAGGCCATACCATAACAACATGGTCCCAGCTGGTATAGAGCCCTTCTAGGTGCTGGTGGATGTGCTACAAGAGATTTTACAGCTACCGGCAGCCGTTTCTGTCTCACCTCCTATTACCACCCACTCATCCATCTCTTCTTTACCTTTGTTCTACTTAGCCAGCACCATGGTCAATCCAAAGCCCTACTCTGGTTTAGCAGAGCAAATTAAAAGATCTTTGCTCAAATATTTGCTCATTTTGGAAATGCAACCCCATTGGTTCACCATCGAAAATGTAAAGATTATTTTATTTTGTTAATACTAACAGGGAAAGTGCTTCAGCGGGCCTAATCCATCTGGCAGCAGAACAGCCCGGTCACACAAGTCTTCGAGTCCTTTATTGCCAACTTTGGCTTGATTGGAGGAATTCTACAGTAAACAAACAGCTATACTATCCAAAACAACAAAAGACTTCTCTGCAAGAATATACCTTAAGATTACATACTCCTTCAGCCTCCCACAGCTGAAACAAGCACACTCAAACCTTACTCCGGCTCCAGCTCGTGGCCTACGACGACACCCTAAGGCTCAAGAGGAAAAATACAACTCTCAATCAAGTCTACGAATGCCTGAAGGAGTGTGTAGAAGGCCATTCAAGTCAGCACCTTGCCACTTACCTCTACAACCACAACCCCCCTGCTCTCTCTCATCTTTGAGCCCATGCTCATTGACCACTTTCAGATTTCCTCGGCTGAACGCCAGCAGATCGATTAAGGGTCTCTGCTTGTACTGTGGTGTTGTTGGATATATTATTTAAGCATGTTCCACCCATCCTACACGCCCAACACTAAGTGCAGTTTTCTTATTCTTCTGCTCACGTACAACCTCTCACCATGACTGTTTAACTATCTTTGGGGCCACAGCACAGGCCCCCCTTGATTCAGTGGCCAACTTCATTTCAGCAGCCCTCTGCAACCAAGTCGAGCTTAAAAAGAAAGTTAACAACAAGAGGCATCATTAATTCCATCACAATGGCTCCCATCGTTTAAAAGTTTGACAATGTGTTGAGCTCCACCAGCTCCGGGTTGGTCTTTTACACCTGTCTGCTGGTTCTGGAGAATTGGGATTGTTTTGTCTTACACAATCCAACCATCACCTTGAACACTGGTGGTATCCTGAAATAGGGTAAGGGATGCTTCTTTTAATGTTTTCCTACTCTGCCTCTTCTTGCTTCTTTGTAGGTACAACCTCTATCAAAAAAACTACCAAAAAGTAGTCTCTGGAGAACCCTTTAAAGTACACCCAGTACAGCAATGTTTTCTCCCCCAGACGAGTCTCAGTGTTACTTCCTCATAGACTGTGGGACTGTTATCAAGCTTTTGCTCAGTGAGCCAGTTCACAGAGGTAAAATCTACCCAATTTCCCAAACATAAGGCCATGGAGGAATACATTGAGGAGGCACAAAACCAAGGTTTAATCCATTCATCTTTGTCCCTCCAGTTCCTATTTAGTGGCTAAAAAGAATAGAGGCAGTTCATCGACTGTGGTGCCCTGAACAGAATCACCAACCGGTACCACTGTCCCTTTTTTTCTTATCACAGCCAGTCTAGAACATCTTTGCAAAGCCAAGCTCTTTACTAAGTTGGACCTCCAAAGTGCATATAGTGCAGTCTTTCAGGGTACATGAATAATGTGTTCTGGAAGTATTTCCAATGTTTTGTTCTTGTATATATTGATTATATCCTCGTCCACTCCGGGAACAAGGCTGAACATTTCCAGCAAAATACAGAGGTCCAGAAGAAGCTCCGTGAACACCAGCTCTATCTAAAGGCAAATAAATGTACCATTCATCAACATTCTCCTTGGCTACCACATCAGCCCTGGTCTGTATGACACTTCAATACAAACCTTTAGCTCTGTCATAGCGCTTATGAATCTCCTGAAAAACAAGTCCTTGGTCTGGACCACCAAGGATACAGGGGCCATAAAAGGGTTTGGGGTTGGTCCTGGTCCATCCTGACCCAGTTGATGCATCCACCTCAGACGTTGGCGCAGTACTGTCCCAGCAGCAGGAGACTCCACCTTGACTCTATCCACTGACCTTCTTTTTAAAGATGTCCCTTCTGAAACAGAACTGCTGAACCAAAGATCATGAGTTCAATTTCCAGTTTTACCAAGCAGTCACTGCAAGGCCTTTAACCCTCAACTGCTCAGTCGAATAAATAAGTTAAATGTGAGTAATTCTGAATAAGGGTGTCTGCTAAATGCCAGAAATGGAAATAGGAGTGAATTTTGTAATCGACCCATCTAATGGAAATACCTGCATCCTTAAAGCGGTATAAGAAGTTCTTCATGGCAGGTCTTCAGAAAGTCTGGAATTCCAGAGGACATTATTTCAGACCAAGGTCCCCACTTTGTGTCATGTGGCTGGAACCCTTTTTTTCTTACTCCTAGGTGTGATCATCTTCTGGGAAAGGAAGATTCAGGAGATAAGTTGCTACTACCTTCAATTTAATTTAATTAAATTTTATTTGTATAGCGCTTTTTACAACAGTCATTCTCACAAAGCAGCTGTACACAATCAAAAAGATTATAAAATGCAAATGAATTAGAAATCAGTTTGTTGCTGAAGAGCAAGCTGAGGGCAAGGGTGGCAAGGAAAAACCCCTTCAGTCTCTCTCACGAGTGTCAATAAACACTCTAGGCTTAACCTAACTCTGAAATCCATCTGTCATCTTGCCAACAGTGACAATATAGTGCAGCTATCACACCGTTTTCTGGTCTTGACTTGATTATCCAGGACATGAACTGTGCTGCAAGAACTAAAAGCAGCATGGACACCATACCACCCAAACAGGCCAGTCTTGCCCTTTAAACTACACCAATTATCTATGAAGCCTGCATTGATTTTAGCGCACCCCATGGACATCAAGCAGTTCAGAGCCTATAACCTGCTCTAAGCTAAATCTTCTAAATCCTGTTCTTGCCTAAGACCCTAACATTGCCTTCTTCTGGCAATGTGGTCCCTGGTATGCATCAAAATAGTGTTGCTTGTGGCCCGTGCAGTAAATACAAATGATCATTTAAAGCTAAAGAAAAGATTTACAGAAAACTTCCCGAATAGTCGAGAAATGTAATGATGAACGAATTGTTTTAATGTGTGTTGATGTAAAACATTATCTCAAACATTGATTGTGTGTGTGTGTGTGTGTGTCTGTGTGTGTTCGGGTTTATACACACAGACTCATGGGGACTCGTGTCATGGTGGGGACCAAAATTTAGGTCCCCGTGGGTACAAAAGCTTCTTAATCATACAGGATGAGATTTTTTGAGAAAGTAAAAATGCAGAAAGTTTCTGGTTAGAGTTTAGAAAATACAGTTTGTACAGCCTAAAAACCATTAAACCTATGGAGAGTACCCACACAGATAGCTAACCAGACGTCTGTGTGTGTGTGTGTGTGTGTGTGCAGCAAGTGGATGAGATTTGGCGTGACGCTCGTTGGATGGTGGAGGTGTTACAATTTGCTCGATATAAACAACAGCCATCAGGTGTGACTCTTGGCTCCATCATTGACTTTAGCAAAGAAAGCATTGTTGAAAAAACACCTTCTACATCTTCTCAACCTGACTATGTCCCCTCACCTACCCCCTCACCAGTCGAATCACCCATTCAGTCACCAAAAAGTGGCCACAAATTTCTTGGTAAAAACCTTTCTTTTCTTTTTTACCTTAAACTTTTCTCTCTGGATCTAAATACTCTTTAATTTGCACAAATGAATTAAATTGGCCAATTTTATTAAACATACCTTGTTCTTTACCCTGTAGATCCTTTGTCTGATGATGAAGGTTCCTTGGACGTGTTTCTTACTCCGGACAGTGATTACAGCTCCAGCCCACGAGAACTTGACCTTCTTCCATCATTACACCCAGCCCCTTACACACACACTCTCCATCAGCCAGATGTATTGTGCTCAGGGGGTGGAGTCAAAGTGGCATCAGAGCTGATAGACAGTGAATTTGTCCTGCCAAGCCGTCAGATCGAGCTGCTGCACATCACCGAGAAAAAAACAGCATTGTGTGTGCGTACCAGCAGCCTTGAAACCCCGTCCATGCCCTCAACAACAACACCAAACCCCTCTCCTTCAAAAGCACGGCCTGGAAATGCACGCTCACTTTCAGAGGACAGCGGCAGGAAATTGAATTCCTCCCACCCCAGAAACTCTTCTCACAGATTGTGCTATTCTACAGTCCGGATTTATCCCCAGTACTACACAGGACTTCCCAAGGAGACCAGCGTAAAGGTGAGCTACAGAACCAGACAAACGTCAATAGAGTCTGTATGTCAAACTGCATTGTTTAGATTTTCTTAGAAGGAACCTTTGAGTATGTTAAACAACACGGTGGCTCTGTTACCACACCATTCCAGAATCACTAGTAAAGAGCCAGACTGAAACTTGTAGAGCTGTAGAAAGGAACACAGAGCTCTTTTATATTAACACTGAGATTTCTAGATGTGCACTGATGGTTGCAGACATTGTGATCTGTAGCGAGAGCAGGGAGCAGGTGAATGAAAACCAGACAGGTGAAGGTTTGATCTGAAGAGTAAAGGAATGAAAGTCAGTCGTAGAAAGACAAAGTGCATGTGTTTGAATAAAAGGCAGGGAAGTAAAACAGTGAGATTACAGGGTGAAAAGGTAAATAAGGTACAGGGGTAGTATTTGGGGTCAACAGTTCAGAGTAATGGGAAGTGTAAAAAAGAGGTGAAGCAAGTGCAGGTTGGAATAGGTAAAGAAAAGTGTCAGTAGTGATATGGACAAAAGAATATTAGTGAGAATCAAGAGGAAATGTATAGAAAACCGAGGTAAAGGAGAAGCTGTGTTATATAGTTTAGACACTAAAGGAAGAGTTGGAGGTAACAGAGCTAAAGATGTGGAGGTTCTTTTTGGGAATGACTAGTTGGACTGGATCAGGAATAAGCACATCAGAGTGACAGATCATGTTAGACATACCAGGACAATCACAGAGGACAGATTGAGATAGTTTGGACATTTGCAGAGGAGGAAGAGTGGAAATATCAGTAGAAGGACGTTTGACATAGAGCTGCAGGCAGGATATAAATAAAAAGACGGAAGAGGAGAAATATGGATGTGATAAATGAGGACATGAAGTTAGTGGGTGTGAGTGAAGAGGATGCAAAATGAGTGACAAGGGCTGGGGGAGGTATATAATTCACTCATTATAGACAAATAAAAATAAGAGGAAGACATTAAACATTCATAATACTATTTTTTTAAGAGAAACAGAAATAATGTTATAGACTTTTTTTTACAGCTGCGAGTGACGATACACACTACAGCAAAGGAGATGGTGCAGCTGGTGGTGCAGGAAATAAACATACTTTGTGCACGTCTTCAGAGTGCAGCTCAACAGTGTGTGTGCCCTGTGCAGGTGTGTGTGTGTGGAACAGATGTGTGTGTGTACGCAGCAGAGCAGCTGGACCACTTTGCACTCGTCCTGCTTACAGAAGGACGGGAGAAATGGCTGCAGGATGATTTCTGTCCTCTCACACTGCAGAACCCATGGACTCATGGCAGACTGTGTGTACGATTTAAACAGTGTTCTTCTTTCACTCTACAGCATGGCAGAGCCACTGCAGTGTAGCATGCACCCACACCCACACACACACACTTACATTAACAAAATAATTAAAGGCAATATGATTCATAATAATTGAGGCTTCAGAGGAGACTCGACTAAATGACTTCTATCTGAACAGAACCAGAGAGAACTGGACTAATCAGAACCTCGAATCACTTCCACGTTTCTAAAGACAAACGTTTACTGTATTGTACTCATGATGTACTTTCAACTACTGTTACACACACACTCAACAGTGTTTTAAAGAAACACTTACACCTGTAGATCTGCTTAATGTTCAACACAATGATGTCATCAGAATTGGCCAGTCGGTAAAAGTCTGTGTTATGGACACAGACAAAAAAACACCATATAATACACGTTTAGAATTTCAGAGCTGCATAGAACATTCTGCGAAAATGTGCATTCTAGAACTGCGCTAAGAGTTTTAGAGTATTATAGACTAATAATTCTGGAGCCACAGTGAGCATTCTGTAAACCTCACTGGGGTTTCTAGAAACTAAAAAAAAAACACAACAAAAACATATGGCATATTCTAGAGCTACAATGCTGATTCTAGGGCCCCACAAAGCCTTCTAGAGCCACACTTTATAATCTAAGGAGAGTACTTATAATAATAAACTATATTAATAATTCTGGGGCCACACTAAGCAATTCTACAAACACATCAATCATTTGAGAACCATAGTACAGTTCTAGAGAAGCAGGTTTACAGAGATCAGCCCTAATCACAGTATTTTAATTAAAGTTCTCAAAGTTTTACTAACAGTGTGGTGTTTACTCTGATTGGACTAAATGTCCAAAATGTATTTTAATTACCAGCTCTTGATGATTACACACCTGTCTGCGGTTTACTCGAGCATCAGATAAGCAGTTCATTTATTAAATGCTTGTGTGTCTTTTAGTTTTAGAGAATTTCTCAAAATGTTTTCTTTATTACACTGAAAATTGTGTGTGTGTGTGTGTGTAATCAGGTAATATATGTGTGAGCTACCTTCCACTAGCTTAGCAGATCTTCCTGAGCTGTCTGTTACTTATGTGTGTGTGTGTGTGTGTTGAATCTGACAGTGTAAATTCTTTATCACTAAATTGATCTGGAATCATGACTACTGGTGTACAGTAAAGTTTTACACTGAAGACAAAAAAAAACTGGCTGCTGCTCATTTCTCTCTCTCTCTCTCTCTCTCTCTCTTACACACACACACACACACACACACACAGACAGGTTTTTCTCCAACCTGCTGATTCTAGATTCACAGCGAGAATGCAAGGGGCACAATTAAGGTTAGCTGAGAACCCTGGAGTTACACAGAAGATTAAGTCTTAAACTTAAGACTATAAAATCACACTGCGAGTTTCAGTTAGACTCAATATTCCAGAATCACATGAAAATATAGTTTGTGTGCTACGCTGATGGTGCTCAAAGCACGACTCCTGAGTATTGAAAAGCCACACTAAAGAAGATCATCATAAAGAACTGTAGCGCTTCCGACAATATAATATAATGTATTAGAAAATACAATTAGAAATCTGAATGTCAGAAATATCAGGAAATCACTGTGGATTCTAAGAGTTAAACATGAAATTTTAAAGGTGCCCTGAGAGTAAAAGCACTGATAACTACAGTGAACCACTGTAGTACGAAAAAAACGATCGATTTTAGAGCTTAACTTTGAGAATTCTAATGAAAGAGGGGTTTCAAGAGCTCAACATTGCTGTTAAAGTTTGTATATCAAGATTGTAAAAAAAAAAAGATTCTAGAGTTGGAGTAGAGAAATCTCGAATATCAAAGTAAAAAGTGACTTCTGGTGTTTATTTCTTTATCCTGAAATCTTATATATCACCTGTTTAGAGGCTGTGTGTGTGTTTGTGTGTGTATGTGTGTGTGTGTGTGTGTGTTCACCACCAGCCCCTTGAGGCTCATAACCCTGTGAGGCACCTATAAAGCCCTTGGCAGCTCCGTTTGAAGTTTTTATGAAGCGCTGTGTTATTGTTCCCCAGAGAGCGGAGTCTGTACACTGGCGCCTTACTGCCTTACACTGTTGCCAGACAAGGGGAGTGTGTGTGTGTGTGTGTGTGTGTGTGTGTGTGTGTTGTGGCTTCACTTTAATGGCTGTTCAGTGCTTGTTGTTTTCAGAACATTGCAGGGTTTTTTTTTTTATTTTCAAATGTTGGTGTTTTTTAATTTAATTTATTCTGGTAAAAAAAGTCCATATTTTTCTTAATGTGAGGAATCGACTCATTTCTGCAGCGAGAGTGTCAGTGAGGGTTCGAGGTGTGTGTTGTGATCGACCTCGTTGGACTCAGGAGTAATACCTTTAGCAGCATATGTAATATAACATTTGATTAAAAAAATATATATGTATTTAACATATATATTTAACATTTTAAATATATTTCATATTTTTATTATGCATAATTATATTTAATATTATTTTATTCTGTTATTTACTGTTTTAGAAATCCAACATTTATTTTTTGTTTATTTTGTTAATTCACGACATGAATTTCAGGAATCTGCTGGAGTTTCAGAAGCTGTTTGAGGAATCCAGGAATCCAGATCATGTCCAAAAACTAATTAACTCATTACGTCTTTCCAAATGAGCCTTTAAACAGCACGAAGGAATCTAGAAGCACATTTATTCCATCTGACACATACTCAGGGTCGAAGAAATGCTCTGTGGATTCCAAAACTGCAATAAATTGTTTGGAACCAGATTTTGGATGTGCACAGATGTTTCCAAACAATACACTGAAATTTTTCCTTAGAAACGAAAAACTGCACCAAAAAATATTCTATAAACACACCATAGATAGCAGATCTGTTCTAGAGCTGTGCAGAGGAGTGCATGACAGCTTGCTACAGATTCACTGATTCTAATGTTGATTCTAGAATTTCATGGTACGTCACCGTGAGCAGGGATACTGAGCATTCTAGAGCCGCACTAAACACTTACAAATGACACTCAGTTTTTAAAGTTGGACTGAGGGTTTCAGACATGCATATGGTGCAAAGCTGCAATGAAGAACTTTAGTGGACTTTACAGAAACACCTTCATGACTAAGAAACCAAATTATGTAGAAATCCTAGAACTGGCTTAAAGGTTTCTAGAGCCACTCTGATCAAACAGGGTACTTTACTGAGGACTCAACTACACTAGCCCATGGAATGAATCCTGCTCTAAATTTTTAACATGCATTCTGAAGTTCTGGTGCTGCATTGAGCAGGATCACATTCACACTGAAGAATCTAGAAATAGAACAATTTTTTTAAAACTGTCTGAGCCCAAACTAAAATGCAGGCTGTCTATGATGTCTCTTTACCAGCATTAGAATTTGATCTCACTGCAAATGCTATTGCAGCTAAATGAGCACAGAATCCCCCCAAATTAACTTCCATAATGAATTAATGTTCGGGTGGGGGTGGGGGGTGTTAGAGCTTTTAACAGTAATAACAAAATATTATCCAAAGGACCAAATGTAACATTTTTCTTTATCCCCAGTGAGCGCTTCTCAGGCAACTGTTCTGAACCATTTTGAACCATTCTGAACCATCTGGAGTTGATTTAAAGAAAACTGACTAATCCCCAAATGCAGAGAGTTACAATAATCAATCCTTTTTGTGATAAAAACATGGATTACTCTTTCAAAGTAAGAATTTAATTTTTATCAGAGTCCACACCTGGTAGAAGCTTGACTTTATCACTTGTTTGCATTATCTATCAAGCTTTAAAGTGCTGTCCAGCAGCACACACAGATTCTATATCACATATAGCCTGACAAAAGGTACCAAAACACCAAGATTTAAGTTCCGTGTACTGTGGTACCCAAAAGGGGTAAACACCACAATCTTTGTTTAATTTAAGGGGATCAATGCTTTAATATCCAAGAGGCACACAACCACCGGATCCAATCCATCCTTCTCATCCGCATAACAATAGTAACTTATACCATACCTACATACTATTCTTCTCAAAATAATATAGGTGCAAGAGTAGAGCCTTGTGGAACCCCACAGGCCAAAGGTACAAATGCAGAGTAAAATTTGCCAATATTAATTATTATATTCAAATATAAATCTATTTGAAAGATAAAACTGGAACCAATTTAGGGCTAAACACCTAAAATTCACTACCTGTTCTAAGTGGAACATTGTGGTTTACACTGTCAAAGGCAGAACTCAAACCTAAGAATATCCAGAGTTAATAGAATATTGATAATATATTAATAATAATAATAATAAAACAACTATTGTTTATGTAAAAGGTCTGTAACCACGTCTGTTATCAGTGTCTGATCAGTGCACAATGGTGAGACTCAATGACAGCAAAGTGGTTAGAGCTGTAAGAAGATCTGGTTCTCTTGTAGTTCTCAATCCAGAAACTGGATGTCACTTCACAGCACTGACTAACCTTTCAGTTTTTATTATTATTATTATTATTCTTTTACAGATGTTTCTGGTTTTCTAGTAATTCCACCTTGAAATGTCTGAATTATTTTAGTAAATGATTGCGTATTAAAATGAAATTATTAAAACTTACTGACTCGATTCTTAACCTTAAATTTACTGCACATAATCTCTTTGTTTACTTCTTTAGACATCAGAAAGATCTGATTCAGCAGCAGTTAGCAAAGCACTAGCTGTGGTGTGTGGTGTGTCTGAAAGTGTTTATATTTGGTTGTAAACCACATATAAAGCTTTTTAATACTCCTGCAAACAGTCTGTGTTCTGTGACTAAAAGAAGGACGAATTTCCCACCGTTTTGTTTCTTTCTTGTTTTCTTCATTCATTAATCCAAATTTTTTTGAGAAACACAACCTTTATTTCATAACCTCTAACAACGTCTTGAGGTTACGTATGTAACCATGGTTCCATGAGGGAACTAGAAGCTGTATTGAAACACTGTGGGGACACCCTTTTATGACCTTCAGACTCAGGCTGTGTAAAATCCATCCAATTGGAAAGCATTATGTCATGGACCAGGAAGTAATACTATATAAACATGCTTTGCGCCATGCAAAGATGAGCTTTGACTATTCCAGGACAAGTCCCTCTGGGACAGGGAGGTCAGAGGACTCATAAGCTAGAGATATGGTCTCAAGAAGGTCTCAAACGAAAAGCTTATCATAGGTTCCTGACGTTGACTCTCAGCTCCAGCACTTAGATTTGGGCAAGAATAACATCTCAAAGAAAAACTCGCTTCTTGTTATGATTTTGACAAATATTAGCAAGTAGTCTATCTAGATCCAAATGCAGATGCCCTGGAGTAGGATCAAAGCCAGTTCAGCATCCTCTCACCACTTCACACCCCCCCCCCCTCCATAACCAGCCCAGCTCTGCCCCCCACCTCCACCCCCCTCTCCCTAACTTCAGATCAGGTGAGGAGAGAACTGAGGCGGCTTAAGACCAGGAAAGCCGCAGGTCCAGACGGCATCAGCCCTGGACTGCTTAGGGACTGTGCTGACCAACTCTGTGAGGTGGGTCACTTACATCTTTAACCTGAGCCTGAGTCTGATGACGGTCCCTTGTCCTGTGGAAGACCTTCTGTGTGGTTCCGGTTCCTAAGACAGTGCACCCTAAGGAGCCAAACCACTACAGACCAGTAGCCTTGACCTCCCATCTGATGAAGACCATGGAGAGGCTCATCCTCAGCCACCTTCGCTCTGTGGTCAGCACCACAATGGACCCGCTGCAGTTTGCCTACAGGCCAAACATCGGGGTGGATAACGCTGTCATCTACCTGCTGCACCGGGCGCTGACTCACCTGGAGGCCGCCGGAACTGCTGTGAGGGTCATGTTCTTTGACTTCTCCAGTGCCTTTAACACCATCCAGCCGGCTCTTCTGAGAGAGAAGCTGGAAGGGGCAGGAGTGGACGGAAGACTGGCTTCATGGACATCGGACTATCTCACCAGCAGGCCACAGTATGTGAGGCTATACGAAACTGTGTGTCTGAGGTAGTTGTTTCCAGCACTGGGGGCCCCTCAGGGGACGGTGCTCTCACCATTCCTCTTCACACCTTTACAAACCTCGGACTTTACATACAACACCAAACAGTTGTCACCTCCAGAAGTTCTCTGACGACTCGGCCATTGTTGGCGGTGTGTCTGGGGGGAAACGAGCTGGAGAACAGGTCAGTCATCATGGACTTTGTGGACTGGTGTGAGCGCAATCACTTGTGCTTAAACACCAGTAAGACGAAGGAGATAGTGATTGACTTTCGGAGGAGGACACCAACATTACACACCGGTGACCATCCAGGGCTCTGACATTGAGGTCGTGGACAGTTTTTAAGTACCTGGGAGTTCACCTTAACAATAAAACTGGACTGGACTCATAACACCAATGCCCTGTACAAGAAGGGCCAAAGTCGCCTCCACCTTCTGAGGAGACTGAGGTCCTTTGGAGTGGGCAGGCCTCTCTTAAGGGACTTTTTATGACTCTGTGGTAGCCTCTGCTATCCACTACGCTGTGGTCTGCTGGGGAGCAGGCAGCACGGACCGGGACAGAAAGAGACTCAACAAACTGGTCAGGAGGGCCAGTTCTGTCCTGGGCTGTCCACTGGACTCTGTGGAGGAGGTGGGTGAGAGGAGGATGTTGGTTAAGCTGACATCCATCATAGACAATACCTGTTACCCACTGCATCAGACCGTGGAGGCTATGAGCAGCTCCTTCAGTAGCAGACTGTTACACCCTCCGTGTAGGAAGGAGCGGTTCCGCAGGTCTTTCATATACCCACCGCACTCTTAGACTGTACAAACTCAACAGTCTAACTACAGATGCACATAACTGTAAATACTTTTAGATTTTTAAAAATGTTTATCGTAAATTGTTTTTATTTCTCACAATTTGCACTTTTCTATTGCACATTTTTTCTATTTTCCTACTTTGCACGTAATTGTTTCTGTATCTGAGCCACCGTAACAATTTAATTTCCCGACTGTGGGATCAATAAAGATTATCTTATCCTATCTTATCTTATCTTATCTTATCTTATCTTATCTTATCTTATCTTATCTTATCTTATCTTATCTTATCTTATCTTCTTATCTTATCTTATCTTATCTTATCTTATCCTATCTTATCTTATCCATGCACATTGTGAGAGTAAAACGTAGCAGTAAAAGAGGCCAAACGGTAGAATTTGGTATTAGAATGCTTCGCCCCAACATCAAATCTCAGGAACTTTCTGTGTTAGGGAAGGATGGATATGTGAAAGTACACATCTTTGAGATCTCTTGTAACAAAGCAGTCCTGAGACCTGACATGACAACGTAATTGAGGGTAGGCATTCTGAACTGTTGCATGATGGCCCAGTTTAACTGGCACAAATCTTAGATTGAACGCAACCCCATCCTTCCTTGAAACTATGAAGTATTGGCTGTAAAAGCTGGAATGAACTTGATGAGGAGGGATTTTTTTCTATTGCTCCTTTTCCAAAAAGTGTATTTACTTTTTGTTTTATAACTGGAGCACGCTCAGGGGTCACATTCAAGTGAGGCATCACACTAAACCATGGCAGATAATAACTGAATTGGATCTGGACAGTGTAATCTTTCCCTTTCCAGGGGGTTGTGTCCCTAAAGATCCTGGTCTTGTGGCATCAGAACTTCTTTCTGGGGCCCCTTTCTTAGAAGTTGCAAATGCTGCCTCGACACCTCCACTCTTACACAGGAATTGGTAGCAATACTAGGCTTCTGCGTTGTGCAATATAAGGAGATTAATGGTTGGGGATGTCCCCACTCAGCATTCTCCTGGACCTGAAAACAGTAAGGTAGGTACTGCTGAAGTGCCACCAAGTGCTTTTTTGCCTCCTGGAACCTCTTGACAACTAATTGTACAGCATTGCCAAACAGGCCCACTCAGGTGACTGGAACATCTATCAGAAAAACCCTTTCTTTGTCGGGCTTAACCACAGATGTCTATCCATAGCATCCATACCTGCCACTGAAAGCTCAACTGCTCTGTCTTTTTGATAGCCCAGGGGGACAAGTCTGTGGCCTGTCAAAGTTATTTAACTCTTTTGGGATCTACCTCACCTCCTTCATCCAGGGCCCTCAACAACTCGACCTGATATGTTTGCAACATAGCCAGTGTGCAAACATGCGCGTGTACCAGGTCTAATCTTCTATTTTGACTCAGCGCTGTGGTTGCTGCAGTCTGTATTACTGGTTTACTAATGAATAAAATAAATAATCTTGTGAGTGGTTGTGCTTCGCACCTGACAGATTATTTACAGTGCACTATACTTTTTGCAGCTGTTGATTATGTCCCCAATGATAATTCTGCACCCAAAGACAGATAGCCAGTCAGTGTCTGTTAACCTGGAGCATCATCTGGTAGCCGTGCTTCTTTAAATTAAATTACCGTTAAATTAAAATATGGCACTCCATAGCCACCGAAGAGCCAAGCTGAGAACAGCCTGTTTTAGTATTTCGACACCCTGGTAAAATGGTAAACTCAGCGGCCAAATGTCTTTATTTTCAGCTGGCTAGTCTATATTTAGCCTGGCCAAGGCTCGTGTTATCACCTTCACCAGCTCCTCATAGGCAATAAGAATCTGCAAAGTGGGTTTCCGCAACCTGTAAAAGGTCCACAGAGTAACAATTGAGGAGTGAGTTAAGGCTAAGCCCTTCTCATTTACATTTATGTCTTTTATACAACTGAGTAATTAGGGTTTAAGGACCTTATTTATTGGCCCAGCAGTGGCAATTTGATTTGATTTGCTGGAAATCGAACCCCATCCTTCAAATTAGCAGTCCAACACATTAACCACTGAACTACCACTTCTTATGCTTCTTCGCTTGAGAGACCTAAGACATTATCCTCTGCTTTGCCTCAGTAACTTCAGGACCTGAGCCTTACCACCGTCCTCGAATATGGCCAGGTGGGAGTGGAGTATGTGTGTGTGTTACATGAAACAATATCAACAGGACCACGGTGACCTCCTGTGACATCAAAAAGGCAAAGATTGTTGAGAATTGTGATTGCTTTGATGAAATAACAGGTGGATGGAGATATGTTCTAATCGCATGATGTCTTGAATATACAGATGTTCTGGAGGCGGGCAGGAATAAAGCTAAGGTGAAGTTTTAGAGGCAGACTAGTTCTGAACTACACAGTCTGAATATTCCAGAATTATTTTAGAGAAGTTTTAAACCCTCATTACAAAAATGACACAGAATAATGATTCCAGGACCAGGACCAGGCTTCAGAACCACTCATACCTCTGTTACAGAACCACATGAAGGATAAGTGTGATATTATAAAATAAAAAACGATATTCATTGCAGTTGTAAGTTCTCTAAAATCTTCTCCAGCATAATGTAGTTGAAGACAGGCAGACAGACAGACAGACACATTTCCATAATCCTAAACAGCTTCTGTAGAAACGTCACAGAAACTTCTGCAGCTGTTCAACCAGAAAAATATTTTAATTAGAGTTTAATTCATCAGATTAGTTACAGCGTAACTGCCAAATCAACCAGTTCAGTTTGTGTGTGTGTGTGTGTGTTTGTGTGGATGTGTGTTAGTGTGGGTATCTGTGTTGTGTGTTTGTGTGTGTTTGTGGGTATTTGTTTGTTTGTGTGGGTGTCCTTGTGTGTGGTTGTGTGTGTGTGTGTGTGTGTGTGTGTGACTTTTTAATCATTCTTAATATGACAAAAAATTCATGGTATATCACACACACACACACACACACACACACACACACACACACACACACACACACATACATACATACATACATATACACACACACACACACACACACACACATACATACATACATATACACACACACACACCACACACACACACACACACACACACACACACACACACATACATACATACATATACACACACACACACACACGCGCGCGCGCTGGTGACAGGTTCATTATCAGCATGTCTTTTGTAAGAGTTGATAATCTGGAACACAGCAAATGATGTCTCTCTCTCTCCCTGTCTGTCTCTCTCTCTGTCTCTCTTTCTCTCTGTCTCTATTTCTCTCTCTCTTTCTCTTTTTGTCTATCTCTCGCTCCCTTTTCTCTCTTTTCTCTCTTTTTTCTCTTCTTCCCTCTCTTTTTTCTCTTTTCTCTTTTCTCTCTCTCTCTCTCTCTCTCTCTCTCTCTCTCTCTCTCTCTCTCTGTCTCTGTCATTCTCACTTGTTTCAGTCTTTTTTCCCAGTCTTTAATTGACTCATTGATGATCACATTCACACAGTGTTGGGTCAGGGTTGTGAGGATTAATTACACATGCAAAATATACAAAATTGAAGAGTTCATGTGCACAGTTCTGCAGCACACACACACACACACACACATACACACACACACACACAGAGGAAGTTTTCCCATGGTGTGCCAATGAAAGACTTCACAGTCAGACCTATCAATCACTCTGCATGACTCCGCCTTCCCCCTACTGCACACGATGACATCATACTACAGCCTCTCATAAATGACATTCTCTTCAACAATACACACACACACACACACACACAATTACACTTACACACACAATTACACTTGTCGTGTGTTCCCAAATGTTACTTCCTAATTGGACTGAATAACTATAATAATAAAAAAAAAATCTTTCATGAAATCTTACATTACAGTTGAAATCAATTGTGTGTGTGTGTGTGTGTGTGTGTGTAAATCAGGTTCAGGGTGGTCTCCACCAGCATGGCATATTGTGTGTGCGTCCGAGTGTGTGTGTGTGTGTGTGTGTGTAAGAGACAGAGAGAGACAGAGACAAAAAAAGAGACAGAGAGAGAGAGAGAGAGAGAGAGAGAGAGAAATTAGCAATGTAAAGGAGCACACTCACACTCACAAATTCTGAGGTCAGATAGACAGACAGACAGACAGTAAAATGCATTTTGTTTTGACTTAAGCGTTTTATATTTTTTTAAATTTTAATTAATTAAAACAAATTTTAATTACATTTTCACGAAAAATTAATCCTGCCCGATAGTTTTATTTCTTGTCTCAGTCAGACAGCTGAGTTTACTGTCCAGATGCGCACCTCCATCTCTGATCCCTCTATTTAAACACAACACATGGTTGTGTTATTATTATAGTTATTATAGATTATTATTATTATTATTATTATAGTTATTATCATTATTGTTATTATTGTTATTATTATAGTTATTATTATTATTATTATCATTATTATTATTGTTGTTGGTTCTCTATGTGTTTACGTTAAATTATTATCATTCTAGGAAATAAAACAGCTTTCTGTAGTATTTAATCTCGCCCTCTAGCGGCTGTATCTCGGTAGCACACCGCACTTTATCTCTTACACACTTACACACACACACACACACACACACACACACACGCGCGCGCGTAAACTTTATCGATTATTAAAGATGTCCTGTCTTTGTCACTGCAACCACGTGACATCACTGCTTCTGTTTGACGCTTGGGCATGGTTCCGGGTAGCGCCCACGTCGTGGCAGTCGGGCTGTGGTTACGTCATGAGAAGATGTCCGTGTCTTATTATAAAAAAACGAAACCGATGTCACACACACACACATGGATAAATGCTAGCAGTCGCGGCAGGAATAAACAAAAAAAGGCATGAAGTTTCTCATTAATAACCAAAAATGTGAAAGATCTGGAAAATCCCAAGACTGTCAAGCGCAAGCGCGCGTGTGTGTATGTGTGAGCTGGTGGGCTGGCCCCAGTGGCGGGGGTTGTGGGGGGTGGTGTGGTGTATAGAGGGGATATTTAACTTGAGTAGAAAGCGGAGATTTCTGCACAAACACACTGCGCGCGCTCCTGAACAGAGCGAGAGATTGGAGCGAGCGGATAACTGTAAACTCACTCACACGCGCGCGCCAAGAGAAGTGCAGCCAACAAAACAGAAAGGAGGTGCAAACTGAAGGACGCGCGCGCTGTTTACACGAGGAAACACTTGAATTTTAACGGATTTAAACAAGAAAAAAAAAACTCAGACATGATGTTCACACAGAGCGCGTGAGGAGAGAGTTGCGCTTCAGCACGCGGCTGGAAGGAGGAGGAACCGGGGACAGACCGACTGGAGCCGAAAGAGGGAGTAAAAATAAACGCGCGCGCGCTCTCTCTCTCCCTTCTCTCCTCGTGACATTTAAAAACGCACCGGCACGAGGCGCGCGCACACATCCGGTTACCCCTGTGAACGCAAGACACGCGGGTGGGAAGTCTCCGTCCCATGTCTCGCGCAGCTACAGAGACTGTCACCGAGCGCGAGACGCCCGGGTCGCCATGGTGACCGATTGAACTAAAGGAGATTGGCGCGCGCACGAGGAGGAGGAGGCTGCACGAGACAGGACGACTTTAAAGTTTGTTTATTTGAGGACTGATTGATTTTTAAGGAATATTCCATCCGCGCGAGAGGAGACGAGATCTAGAGACAGAGAGCGAGAGAGAGTGTGTGCGCGCTCCATGCAACTCCGGGTGCAGGTCACTGAAAGCGCGCGGCTGTCGTTCGATCTGTTTTACTATTTATGTTGCTTGACGGCAGCTCTGGAAGTGTACGTTATTGAATCACTCACCTGTCTGTCTCTCTGTCTGTCTCTTCTTCTTCATTACTGATATTTAATCGCCATGCGACTCCCACGCGCGCTGCTGCTGGTGTGCGCTCTGCTGACGCTCGTGCTGCTGGTGTGCGCGCGCCGCGGCGCCGATGCCGCTCACCGTTACCTGCGACTGCGCCCTTCCCCGAGTGAGCACCTCCCCGTACCGGAGCTGAGAGAGGACCCAGACCCGGAGTACGACCCACGGGAGCAGGACCTGTACGAGCGCGTGCTGCGCAAGAAGCTGGGCAGCGGTTTTGATGCCGACTTTATGTCTGTAAGCGCGCCTGCGCAGATCATCAACTCGACCAACACCACCAGCACCACTGCGAGCCCGGGTTCCCTTTCGTACGCGCACGCGCCCAGCGGTGTCATGCCGGCAGAGATCAGGAGACTGGATCTGACGCAGACACCGTACGGACTGCGCGTTAAGATGGGCAAGAAAGTGCGCCGGAAGTTTCTGCAGTGGCTGTGGACGCACACGCACTGCCCCGTCGTGCACGTATGGAAGGACCTCGGCGCGCGCTTCTGGCCGCGGTATGTCAAAGAGGGGCATTGCTTCAGCGAGCGCTCGTGCTCTCTTCCCGAGGGGATGTTTTGCAAACCTGCCCGATCCGTCACAAAAACGTTCCTGCGCTGGTACTGTCAGGGGTTCCTGCCTCAGAAATACTGCACCTGGATCCCCGTGCACTACCCCATCATCTCCGAGTGCAAGTGCTCCTGCTGAGGCCGCGGGCGCTGGTTGTGTGTGTGTGTATATGTGTGTGTGTGTGTGAGAGAGAAAAGGCGCGGGTGCTTGTGGGCGCGTTCACGCCACACCTCTGTGAAGACGCACGGACTGAAGTGCGCACTTCTGACGAACAAAAAAAGATTTTAATTATAACATTTATAATAATAATAATAACTTTATTGTTGCACTGTGTTCTTGCGAACTAAAAAGTGTCTGTGCGCGTGCGCACGCTTGTGTGTGTGTGTGTGTGTGTGCGAGACGCCATATAGGGAATCTATTTTTTATATCTAGCATTTCGATTTTAAAATAAAAGTATAATTTTACTGTATATATTTAAATGAAAATGTTGAAAGGAATGCAGCTACTAGTGTTAGAGGTGTTTTTATTTTATATATATATATATATATATATATATATATATATATATATATATATATATATATATATAGTTGTTTAGGTATTACTATTATTATTATTATTATTATTATTATTATTATTATTATTATTATTACGTTGTTGTTGTTGATCTGTTAAATGAGCAGGACCACGCGCGAACAGAGAACTTTTTCCGGAAGTGCTCTTGTCCCGGAAGTGCTTTAACTGAACTGTCTCACTGCCATGCTGCCTCCAGACTTTTCTTATTAATAATCAGTAATAATCAGAGTTCTAACAATTTTAACTGAAATTATTCTCAAATGAAAGATGAAGAATGAAATTCTATATTTTGCGTGTGAATTAATATTTTTGTTGTTAAAAAAATATTGGAATAGTATTTTGGTGAAAATGGTGTCAGTGTTTATTTATTGTTGCAACATGAGACAAAAACTGGAGCACAAAGTGATCCAAAGTGTGTGTGTGTTAGCTTTCATCAGTTCTTTTTCCCACTGGATAAATGATTTCCTTTGTTAATTGAATTAGTTTACTTTAACTGTCGACCTGTTTATCAGTTCCAGGTGATTTTCAGTGAATCTCAGTCACGTAACTGATCATAAATGCAGCTGATCTGTTTAATCTGAGTGAAAGTTTTGGCACCCACTGGAGGTGGGGGATGATGTGTTACTGAGTGCTGGTATTAGTGAACCAGTGGCTGATCTGCAGTACCAAGAGATTCACCACATGACTTGTGATCTTACACCATTAACTCGGTTTGACATTTTTCAGTTCCTGAGATTTGTGGGCGTGGCTAAGATCAAAGGTCTCAATGTGTTTGGTGACTTAAACATTATTGGTGTTTTAATTTGGCATAAAAACAGTGATGTAAACACTGTTAACTGGAAATGGCGCTAAATCTGTGCCCAGACACACACACGCACGCACACACGCTCGAAATGAGGGTTAAAGTCGGAGAGAAGATGAAAATAAATGCGTTGTTCAGCTTCCTCATCAAAGGAAAGAAATGTGAAAGTAAAAGTCGGAAATGAGACCAGATTATTTCAAAAACACAAGCTTTGATTTATACATTTTTATAAAATGTTTAATAATTATTAATTAAATAATTAAAGTTTTTCATTAATACAATGTAACTAATTTAGTGCAGCAGGTGGTGATTCCGTGCCCAGCATTTAGGAAGAATTACTGAGTGTCAGTGTGTGTGTGTGTGTGTGTCATTACATATCTTTTTGGAATATTTGTGCAAATATCTGAAAGAGTGTACAGTTTACATTTAAAACTTGTTGACTCAGTGTGTGTGCGTGTGTGTGTGTGAGGAAAGTCGCATAAGCGTGAAACAGTAGTTCTCAGCGCGCATGTTTGATTTACTAGGCCGCGGCGCTGGCGCAGGGCTGTTATTCATTGTTTGACAGCGTCGCTGGGCTGCAAAATATCAGTGCGTTCACAGGGTGTTGACATTAAAAGCAAAAATATGATGTGGTCACTTTTAAACACCGTCACTGCTGAAAGAGTGCAGAGAGAGAAAGTGTGTGTGTATCATACAGATACACAGTATCTGTGTATAAGTTTACATCATGTAAATCATGTGTTTTATAAATATGGAATTTAATCATATGCAGGAAAATCCAGCAGCAATGCAACATTTACAGCACCTTCTTCTGACTGCTAACCGATTAGCATCCTCCACACTTCCGGTTCCTCTGTCAGTTCCTCCCCTTCTGTCTTCCTCAGACATATTTTTCTTCCCTGCAGTTTATTTCTCTTCCTGCAATTTCATGAACTCCTGCTGATAATTTATTCCTCCAACAAAGCGTCACACATCCTAAAAGACTTTCTGGTCCTGTTTATTTACTTTAGTCATGTGACAGCTGTGGCTTCGACGATGATGAAGAAACAAACAGAATTATTTAAAAATGTCACAGAAAAAACTCCTCTTGCAATTTGTGACTCACAGTGATGTCCTAATTCCATAAACCCACCCTTTCAGTAATGTCATATCCTTTAAACCTGCCCTCTCAGTGATGTCATATACTTTAAACCCGCCCTCTCAGTTATGTCATATCCTTTAAACCCGCCCTCTCAGTTACATTTACATTTACATTTGCAGCATTTGGCCAGAGCGACTTACAATGTTCCTTGTTATACAACTAAGCAACTGGGGGTTAATGGCCTTGCTCAGGGGTCCAACAGTGGTGGCTTGCTGGAGCCGGGAATTGAACCCACAACCTTCGGGTTGGTAATCCAACACCTTAACCATGAGCCACCACTTCCCACAGTTATGTCATATCCTTTGAACCTGCCCGCTCATATATGTCATATTTTTAAACCCGCCCTCTTACTAATGTAATTAATTTTCTAAACCCGCCCTCTCTGTGATTTCATATCTTTTAAACCCGCCCTCTCAGTGATGTCATAATTCTCTAAACTGCCCTGACAGCGATGTCATATCCTTTAAGTGTCCTCTCAGTGATGACACATCCTTTAAACCGCCCTCTCAGTGATGTCATAATTCTCTAAACTGCCCTGACAGCGATGTCATATCCTTTAAGTGTCCTCTCAGTGATGACACATCCTTTAAACCCGCCCTCTCAGTGATGTCATAATTCACTAAACCCGCGCTCTCAGTGATGTCATATCCTTTAAACCCACCATCTTAGTGACGTCATATTTCTTTCAGTGATAGTTTAATGCTAGTTTATGGTCTGCAGGATGAACACTGTTCTTATGTACTTTTTCTGTAATTATTTTTTATTATTAATCTAATTAATTGTTCTTGTTTATATTTTCCCTCCAGCGGAATTTTGCGCGGATTGACATGCGGCCTCAGTCTGTTCTCCTTTACAATGGCAGTGAGACTGGTCGGTGACGTTACCGGACTGTTAATGAGAGACAGACAGATTCGTGCAGGGAAGTAAGGCGACTCTCCGTTCTCGCGCGTCACGGAATGCCAAGCCCGCGCGCTTCATATTCATATCCCATGTCTCGGCTAAGTGGCTGTCATTAAAGTGTTAAGCGCGAAGACAGTTTATTATAAGCAAGCTCTGTGCAGTGTGTATGTGTGTGTGTATGTGTGTGTGTGTGTGTGTGTTGTTCTTCTTGCTGTCAGCTCCTTTTCTTGATGATGTCTCAAGCTTTTTGGTCGCTCAGTATTTTCCTCTGTGTGTGTGTGTGTGTGTGTGTGTGTGTGCTTGACACGCCGGCGCCACTCGGCCGCGCTCTCTGGCGGGGGCAGAATAGAGCGGGAGCTCGCGGAAACAGTAACCCTTTTAGCGCTCGTGCGCACTCCCAGCCTCGCGCTGCCGTGTGAAAGCCAATCCGGCAAACACACACACACAGACACACACAGAGACACACACACACAGAGGTCGTCTGCCTGGCGAAGTACTTTAGCCTGTGTGTGGGTTAGTGTGTGCGCACGCGCGTGCACTATTAAAAATATCTCCGTATCTAGGCTGTAAATCTCTCTCTCTCTCTCTCTCTCTCTCTCTCTCTCTCTCTCTCTATCTCTTCTTCTCTCATCTCTCTCTCTCTCTCTCGCTCTCTCTCTCTCTCTCTCTCTCTCTCTCTCCGCATCTCTCTCTCTCTCTCTCTCTTCTCTCTCTCTCCTCTCTCCTCTCCCGCTCTCTCTCTCTCTCTCTCTCTCTCCTCATCTCAGTCTCCCTCTCTCTACATCTCTCTCTCTCTCTTCTCTCTTCCTCCCCTCCCTCTCCATCTCTTCCTTCTCCTCTGCTCCTCCTCATCTCTTCTCACTCCTCACCCTCTCTCTCCTCTCCTCTCTCTCCGACCCCTCCTCTCTCTCTCTCTCTCTCTCTCTCCGCCTCTCTCTCTCCTTTCATCCTCTCTCTCCTCTCTCCTCCCTCTCCCCTCTCCTCCTCTCTCTCTCTCTCTCTCTCTTCCTCTCTCATCCTTCCTCCCCTCTCCTCTCCCACCTCTCTCCCTTCCTCCTTCTCCTCCTCTCTCTCTCCTCCTCTCTCTTGCTCTCCCTATCCTCTCTCTCCTCTCTCTCTCCTCTCCTCCTCACTCCTCTCCCTCTCCTCTCCCTCCTCCTCCCTCCTCCTCGTCCTCTCCTCTCTCCTCAGTCTCCTCCCCCTAATCTCTCTCCTCTCCCCTTCTCTCCCTCCCTCTCCCTCTCTCCACTTCTCCTTCCCTTCACTCTCTCTCTCTCTCTCTCCCTCTCTCTTCACTCTCCTCTCTCCTCTCCCCTCCTCTCCTCTCGTCCTCTCGCATCCCTCATCTCTCTCCCCTCCTCTCTTCCTCTTGATCCTCTCAGCCCTCTCTCGTCTCCTCTACCTCGCTCCTCTCTCTCTCTCTCTCTCTTCCCCTCCCCTATCTCCTTCTTCGTCTCTCTCTCCTCTTCTCCTCCTAAAATCTCTCCTCTCTCCGCGCTTATACTCCTCACTCTCATCTCTCCTCATCTCCTCTCCCCCCCTCATCTCTCTCTCTCTCTCTTCTCCCTCCTCTCCTCATCATCTTCTCTCTCCCTCTCCCAGGGTCTCCCTCCCTCGTCCTCTCTCCTCTCCTCTCTCTCTCCCCCCCTCCCTACCCCTCATTCGTCTCTCTCATCTCTTCTCCCTCTCTCTCTCTTCTCCTCTCTTCTCTCCTCCTCTCGTCTCCTCATTTCCTCCCCTCTGCTCCCCTCTCCCCTCCCTCTCCCTCCTCTCTTCCGTCCCTCGCTCTCTCTCTCTCCCTCTCTCCCTCTCTCCCTCTCACCCTCTCCTCTCTCCTCCTCTCTCTCCTCTTCCCCTCTCTCTCCCCTCCCCTCTCCTCTCATCCCTCTCTCCCTCTCCATCTCCTCTCTCTCTCTCTCTCCTCTCCTCTCTCTCTCTCTCCTCATCTCTCCTCTCTCTCTCTCTCTCTCTCTCTCTCTCTCCTCTCTCTCTCGTCCCTCTCTCCTCTCTCTCCTCCTCTCATCTCTCTCTCTCTCTCGCTCCTCTCTCTCTCTCATCCTCTCTCTCTCCCCCGTCTCTCTCTCTCTCTCTCCCATCTCTCTCTCGCTCTCTCTCCCTCTCTCTCTCTCTCTCTCTCTCTCTCTCTCTCTCTCTCTCTCTCTCTCTCTCTCTCTCTCTCTCTCTTCCTCTGTCTCTGTATGCGCGAGCGTTCTCATTCACTGTGTGGCACGCGCTCTCTGGCCTGCGCCACGCGGCGTGTGTGTCCGCTGGCAGTTCCCTTTCAAATATGTGAAGCAGCAAATAGCGCGCGGTCAGGAGTACACAGAAACACACACACACACACACACACACACACACACACACACACTTAGCTGTGTTACACTTTCGGGTGGTCTTGGGGATAAGCCTTCACCAACAGCTGTTTTCATTTGAACATTGGTGTGTGTGTTTCTGAGGATCATTGTGGTTTGATTTTTTTACCGATGTGGTTAACCCGCATCTGTGTGGTTCTCTCCCTGTCACACACACACACACACACACACACACACACACACACACACACCATATACCATATTAAATTTAATATCTAAAAATGTTTGTGTGGGTGTGTGTATTTGAATCTGTTTTGGTAATGCTGAATATCCCAAACCCTGTTGCCATAGAAACAGTGCATTTTTTTCCCCATATACACAGTTTATGAAAAAGCAGTTTATGGAGTGTGTGTGTGTGTGAGAGAGAGAGAGAGGGAGAAGACAGAGGCAGATTAAGAGAGAGAGAGAGGGAGAGAGAGAGGGTAAGAGAGAGAATGAATGGAATATAACCACTATAAACAGAATGCAGTGATGACTCAGGAATTATTTCACTGACAAAATTCAAATACAAAATTACCCAATTCATCCTGCTCATCTTGTCGATCCAGTGTACCGGATCAGAGCTCCTTTTCGAGGTGCCTTTTCCATGTTTACTAAACTTACTTGTAAGCTGGTGTTCCTCAAGGTTCTGTTTTGGGCCCACTGCTCTTTATCCTTATACATGGCACCTCTTGGTAAAATAATTAGTTTTTGTCTATTTCTTGGTACCTTTGTATTACCCAAATGAGGATGGGTTCCCGTTTGAGTCAAGGTTTCTTCCTTGTACCATCTAAGGGAGTTTTTCCTTGCCACAGTCACCCAGACTTGATCACTATGGATGTTTGTAAGGATGATTTTAGGGATGTGTTTGTTAAATTTTTGTGTTTTTCTTTAAATTGATTTTTATGTTCTGTAAGCTGCTTTGAGACAATATCCATTGGTAAAAATGCTATAGAAATAAACCTGAATTGTATTGAATCAAGTAGCAATGGCCACAGCCAGGGGCCGATATTTTTCTTACAAAGGGGGTGGAGTTTTTTTTACAAGGGGCAGATTTTATCCTACATAGGGGGAGGAGTTTTCTCTTATAAGGGGCTAATTTTTTTTCTTACATAGGGGGTGGAGTTTTCTCTTACAAGTGGCAGTTTTTTCCTACAAAGCAGGTGGATTTTTCTCTTACAAGGGGCAGATATTTTCCTTTGAAGGGGGCAGCTTTTTTCTCTTATAAGGGGCAGATTTCTTTCCTAATAAGAGGGCAGAGCTTTCTCTTACAAGTGGCAGTTTTTTCCTACAAAGCAGGTGGATTTTTCTCTTACAAGGGGCAGATATTTTCCTTTGAAGGGGGCAGCTTTTTTCTCTTATAAGGGGCAGATTTCTTTCCTAATAAGAGGGCAGAGCTTTCTCTTACAAGGGGCAGATTTCTTTCTCACAAAGGGGGCGGAGTTATCTCTTATCAGGGGGTAATTTGTTTTCTTTTAAAGGGGTGGAGTTTTCTCTTATAAGGAGCAGATTTTTTTTTAAAGGGGTGGAGTTTTCTCTTATAAAGGGCAGATTTTTTTTTTCAAAGTGTGGGTGGAGTTTTCTCTTAAAATGGGCAGATTCTTTTCTTACAATCTGAGAGGAGCTTTTTTTTAAATTGAAGATGGTGTTTTCCCTTCCACAGGGAGTTCTGTAACCGTCCCCCAGTCAGTGTTTGGCTTTCAGACAGTGTCAGTGTTTAAGATCAGATTAAAACACATTTGTTTGTTCGAGAGTTTTATGAAGAGTTTGTTTTTAAGGTAAATGTGGAGATCTGTAAGATTGATGGACATTGAGTGTTTTGGTGAACTGGGAGTCTGGATGTTGTTGTCCCCTCAATCTCTTCGTTAGCTGATGGTGGAGCGTCTGTAGCTTTATGTTACAGGAAGTCCCCATGTCCTTAAACAGTGATGATACTCAAACTCTCTCTGTGTGTAAGGATAAACATTAAACCCATTTGATTGCCAATTTCTCGGTTATTCTGAACCTTTTTTTTCATTTTTTCCAGATCTGTCTGATTCCTCCTGATCCCCTTCTGCTGGTTAAAGGAGCTTACTGATGTTAAGGATGATTCACATTAACAGTTTGAAGAATTTTAAAATCTCTGTGATCATTATCAATCAGAAAGCATGAAGGATAAAGTTACACTAATGTGGCAGAGCTAATAGAGATACAAAGAATATCATGCACACCCTGGATTAACTATAGCAAAGGTACCTAAACTCTGTTTCCTCCAAAGAAGCACCTGAAGCTTGGGATTAATTTGTGTAAATAAAAAAAGACCAGGACGTCATTAAAGACTGTTTTTAGATAAAGGTAATATATTTAAGTTAAATAAATGAAGGGGTGTATAAACCAAAACCAAAGGCAGAACAGCGCAACTTGTGTGAACCGAAAAAAATAAAAAAACAAACTGAAAATAAAAAGTTGATAAAAAGCCAGAGGTCTTTTTAAGGAAAATAAATCGTTAACATGTAGCTTATATTTAATTCCATGATTCCAATAACATCTAATTAATTAAGTTTTTTTCCAGTGGGACCATCGATGGACTCTAAAGTGATATTAAGCCACTCATCTGTAACTCCACACCAACATCAGGTAGTCCTTTATAAAGTGTCTGCCAGGTTTGAAATATACTAAGGCACACACACACACACACACACACACACACACACACACACACACACACACACACACACACACACACACACACACACACACAATCACAGAGCTTCATACACTCCCTCTGAATCAGCAGACACATCACTGGGGTAAAATTTCCTCTTTGGGTTTTTGACACTTTCTTCCTCTCTTTTGTGGAACTCACAAAATATGCAAATGCAAATTTGAAATATTTCCAGATGCAGAAACCAGTCTTGGTGTGTGTGTGTGTGTGTGTGAGAGAGAGAAAGAGTAATAGGAAGATGAGGTCAAGTGTCACTCCACCCATCATTAGCATGGAATTCAGCATCATTAACACACACACACACACACACACACACACACACACACCAGGAAGCTAAGTTGTTTAAAATACCACCCACTTTGCCTTGGAATGCCTTTGTGATTACATGCGTTGTCACTCTTAATACATTGGGTGTGTGTGTGTGTGTGCGTGCGTGTGTGTGTGTGTGTGCGCGCGCGCGCGCGTGTGTGTGCATGCTTGCGTGCGTGCGTGTGTGATAGCCCACCAATAAGAGAATTTTTAGTTCAGTCCTGATCTTATAGCGCCCTCTGCTGACCCATCATTGTGTGTGTGTGTGTGTGTGTTCCAAGTAAGGTTTTCATATACATTATATATGAAATGGTTAATTGCTCTGAGGGGTTACAGTGCAATAACATTACATATATATTTTACTCATATTCACAGTCACTTCGTGTGAGACACTTAAGAATCCAGAGACCGATTCTTTCAGTCAGTTTTTTTATATGTTTTATATCATCACACTTTCTGACATTTGACAAAATGCCTAAATAGCATGATTCATTTCCTCCGCCTTAAAACAACATGTATGTGCGGTTTTATCAGCTTATCAGTTTATCAATTTTATCTTCACAGCGGTTCAGTCGGTGTGCTGTTGGAGACACTAAATAACTTTCAAAAAATAATTTGAGTAATTTGTGGATAAGCTCTTAATTTAAACGCAAACCAATTTAAATGATTAAGTCCAATTTGGTGAATCGTTGCAATCCGGTTAAATAGAACGATTCCTTTAGAGCCTGAATTTACTATTTTCTGTTGTGTTGTGACTGATTAAGTGTATTTGCTAAAAGTTTAAATGCCATTGTGTTGTGCAGTATGGAGTACCTCAAGGCTCAGTACTGAGACTATTACTTTTCACTCTTTACATGATACCATTGAGAGGTATCACCAGAAAACATGGTGTTAGCTTTCACTGCTATGCTTATGACACTCTGCTCCAAATTTCTCTCTATAAATATTTGCCCCGCAAAACATACTAATTTGAAAAACTAACAAAATGCATAGTTTAAAAAAAAAAACTGGATGACAAATAGATTTTTATTGCTTAATTCTGAGAAAACAAAGGTTTTAATTATCAGACCTAAAGTCTCTTCATGTAATAATCTAGATCACTGTCTAACACTGGATAACTGCTCTGTCAATCCCTCACCGTTAGTTAGGAAGTTAGACGTGCTTTTTAAGAGCAATCTTTTCTTTAAGAGTCACATTTCTAAAATTTGTAAAACTGCATTTTACCATCTAAAATATATATCTTAACTATATATATATATAAACTATATATCCTTACTGCAGTATGGATAACCTGCTGGTTTGTCTGGTCAGAGAAAAACTGACCCCCAAAAAATTTCAAAAAAGTGTCATTTAGAGACCAAAGTTCATCCTTCAGACTGAAGAGACCATCAAAAAACATCAGTCATGACATTGGAGAAGCGCTTGTTGCTGTTGACACTCTGGGAATGTGAATTTCAGCCAGTTCCATCAGTTAACAGTAAATCGAGCAGGTCGGATTTCTGATGTTATGCATAAAAATTGGATGATTTGTGATATAGCGGTTCCTGTTATAGGCAGTAATTGTGTGTAGAACATAAGTTTAGAAACAGATGCAATGTGTGTGCAAACTAAATAGACCAATGACTCCCTGAGTCAATATGAGGAGGAAACCATCCGAGGTATCAAACTCAAAGGAGAAGCAATTTATTATAAAACTTACACCTATAATCTGGGGTTTGGTGTTACATGCTACTAAACTAGTACTGGGATACGGACAGAGTTGATTATTTCTAAAATCTAGATGCTTTAATCTAGTTAGTAAACTTTACTGCTAAATCTATTATTAAGATTAAGTCTAAACGTGTTAGGTGATCATTTATTTATCTGGCAACCCCTCTCATTAACCCTGTCATGTACTGTGCTGCTTCCCTGAGCATGGGGCATAATGGCTGCCCCAACAGCCTCCAACAGTGTGTGTTAAAAAGTGTCACACACATTTTTTAGAAATCTAATAGAATCGTTTTCTAATAGAACTTTTTAAAATAATCTCCATCACACCCTTAGCCAGCGGTTTTTAGGCGTGATGTCAGAGGCTGAGACTACATTTGTTGCAGTTCCCGATTTCACCACCAGGTGAAACAGTTCAACAATTTAAACCGAGCAGGAAAAGTGGAAAAGTGATCAGATGAAAGAAGCGGCTTCAGTCCGGGACAACGGAGACATGATGGACTGATTGTAAAAGAGTTTAATCTGAGTTTAAAATTTATAGATTGTAAATAAATTCCAAAAAGCTTATTTGTAAATTACTATTTTATGTATTGTTAAGTTGATACGTGATGAATATAATATATTTATATTTTATCTTTACATCATTTATTTAAATAATATTTTAGAGAAAAAAAACATTAAAGGGAATTTTACTGGATTTCTTTAAAATACAGCGCGTGTGTGTAACATGACCAGTAGAGGGCAGACTTGTTTCAAACGCTGCTGATAAAATCCTCACACGCGCGAGCACACACACCACACACACACAGATTTTTGACCCAGTTTTGATCCTAATCAGGCACGTGTGTGTTTGTGCGTGTGTGTGTGTGTTCTCTCGGGGATTAACACTGTAATTGATATTATAATGAATGAGATAATTGTGGATTAGAACTGATGCCCAAACGCAGAGACAAGAAATAAAAACACTGAAATTCTGACTAAAAACTTCTAATTACTGTTTCTGCCGCATTGAAGAGGAAACTGGCAACTTCACTCACTTTCTGTATAAACAGTAAACTGTCACTGTCACAAAACACCCCCCCAACATCCCCACACCCCAAACACCCCCAACATCCCCACAACCCAAACACCCCAACATCCCCAAACCCCAAACATATCCAACATCCCAAAACACCCCAACAACCCCACACCACCAACATCCCCAAACAACCCCAAAACATAACCCCATATCCCCCAACACCCCAACAACCCCCACCACCAAATAACAACCCCTCCCCAACACACCCCACATCCAACATCCCCAAACATCCCCCCATCCCCAACATATCCAACACCCCAAACACTCCCAACACATTCAACCTCTCCATGTATGTGTGTGTGAGTGTGTGCATGTGTGTGGTGTGTATTAGTTTGTAGTTGATGATAAACTTTAAATTAAAGTACCACACCCATTCAACACTGTTATTACTAATAAAACAGTTTTCTGGGGGCCCCAAAGCATCCCCCCCTCCCCGCAGCACTAACGTGACGTCACTTTACAGATTCAACAGGTTTACACCTCCGCTCTATTACATGCTTTTTGCCTTTTTTTCCAAGCGCGCGATAAACGTCTGGAACTTGTTCTTTCAGCGTTCGCACGCGTTTACGGGTCCGCGTGGTTCAAACGAGTCCCAGTTTCTCACCTCGGCTCCCCCTCATCATCATCATCATCATCATCACACCCCTCCCCCCTCTCTCTTTCTCTCTCTCTTCTCTTTCTCTCTCTCTTTCTCTCTTGTGTCCCGCCTTGATGGAGAGAGAGAGAGAGAGAGAGAGAGAGAGATCCAGGCGGCGGTACGGTGATGATCGAGCTCGTGCTGAACAGTGCGGATCGGAATACACCGAATTGATGTCTGGATATATCACTTTCTCAACTGCGCGCGGGTGAACGAGAGGCACGCGCTTGCACACGTTACACACACCGGAAAGTAAAAGCGCAGCGGACTGGACGCGCTCGAATTCCCGGTAAGGTCTCAGAACGAGTGCTCTCATTTAACGTGTGTATAAGTGTGCGCACGCGAGTGGTTGCGTGTGTGTTATAAATTCTAATAGACTAATATGATAATATATATATTTATTTCCAGAATAAACCCTGTTTGTTGCTGTTAGATTAAAATGATTGTGTGTGTGTGTGTGTGCTGACACTGGAGACTCCTTCCAGAAATCCGTGTTTAACGCATTTCACACATTGTACTCATTTTATTAGTGAAGCGCGCGCTGTACACGTTTATGTGAGAAAAAAACAAGAGAAAAATCACAGCGTTAAAATAAATAAAATAAATATAATGAAATAAATTATTATGATAATTATTATTTTTATTATTATAATTATAATTATTATTATTATTATTATTATTATCTGACAGTATGTGTTAAGTAACTCTGTGTGTTGAGTTTTATTTTCACACTCAGTTTTCAGTCCTGGTGCACCAGCAGGTGTTTGATCGAAGCCCCACTGTGACTTTTAACTTCATTTATTTATTTATTTATTTTTTTTTAATAAAATCGGACTGAGTGCTATCAGTGTCCTGCCAAACAAAGCAGACCTGCTCAAGAGAGCCAGCACACAGCGAGGTGTGTGTGAGAGAGAGAGAGTGCGCGAGAGAGAGAGAGAGAGAGAGACAGGGAAACATTTTACATTCATTAATGCACTAATCAGACAAAACATCTATTAGGGGATTATAGCAACACACACACACACACACACACACATTTTCCATCTTCCACTTTCACACACAATCCTTTGAACTCAGGAGGGGAACCACAAATAATTTTATTAAGTAGTCAAATACAGGCAAACACTTGCATGCACACACACACACACACACACACACACACAAACACAAGTATGTATGTTCAATTTGCCATGCTTTCTAGAAACAGATTGAACCATTTAACGTAGCAGTCTCTCTCTCTCTCCCTCTCTCTTTCTTTCCATGTCCTTGTAATAGCACACCTTCACACACACACACACACACACACACACACACACACACACACACACACACACACACTTCTGCTGTTTTATTGTTGTCACCTGCTTGACCTCTACTGTGTTACCATATGCCACCACACTGACACTCTCTCTCTTTCTCTCTCTGTCTGTCTCTCTCTCTCTCTCTTTTTCTCTCTTTCTCTTTCTCCCCCTTTCTCTCTCTCTCTCTCTCTCTCTCTCTCTCTCTCTCTTACACACACACACACACACACACATACACACACACACACATCTGGAGAGAATCTGGGATTTGGACGTTTGAGTTGAAGAAGTTGTAAAAGTTCAGATCAGTGACAGACTCGACAAGCAGAGTGAGAGAAAAAAAGGAATTTAAAGCAGAAAGAAAACCAAGAGAGAGAGAGAGAGAGAGAGAGAGAGAGAGATGAGAGGGAGACAGAGAGAGAGAGAGAGAGAGAGAGAGAGAGGCTGACAGAGAGAGAGACAGAGACTGAGACAGGGAGAGAGGGAAAGAGAGAGAGAAAAAGAGAGACAGAGAGTGGGAATGATTAGACAGTTAGAGAGAAAGACAGAAGTGTTAGTTTGTCTAAAATCAAACACTGTTTTGAAGGTTATAATGTCGGAGACGGCTGTCCATGCATTTATTATCTTACGTTTCGATTACTGCAACTCACTCCGGTACCTCAAAGTCACAAATTACTCGCCTACAACTGGTCCAAAACGCTGCTGCCAGATTTAGTAGTCGCAAATATGACCACATCACCCCTAGATTGAGGGCCCTATTTAATTTAAAATCAATTTTACTTTTACTGGTGTATCAGGCCCCTAGTTACCTCTCTGAGCTATTCCATTTTTATACTTCTACTAGAAGTCTAAGATCCAGTGATCCGAATCTCCTTTTAGTTTCTTAGTCCAGACTGAAACATAGAGGGATCCAAGCTCTTTCTGTGGTTGGCACCTTCCCTATCTATCTTCAAATCACCTTTAAAAACACATTTCTTCAATCTGGCCCACTAATATCCCGTCTTATGACACTTCACTCTGGTTTTAAATTTTAGCCTGTCTTCAGAATGTTTATCTTTCGTTCCTTTTGCTGTTTAAATTCATCGTTTATTTGTTTTATGTGTCTATAGTTTAATTTTAATGTACCGCTTTTTGGTCATTTACATTTACAGCATTTAGCAGACGCTCATGTCCAGCGTGTCAGTCTTGTGGCTGTTTTTAAATGTGCTTTATAAATAAATGAACTTGAACTTAAATTTGTTAGGGAAAAAAAGAGAGATCTGTCTCCCGTTTCAGTACCCAGTTAATCTGTCCTGTCTTTGTTGGTTTTCACGGATTTGTCTTTCCAATATTTTATATTTCATTATGAACCATGACATCAGCTGATCTGCATTTTCTTGCATTGTGATCTGTTTTACCCAATCTGCATCCCTGCGTGTTACCCAATCTGAATCTCTGCATGTTACTCCTTCTAAATCCCTTTGTACTACCCAATGCTGTGTGTTACCCGGTCTGCATCCTTGTGTGTTACCTAAACCACATCCTCTGGTGTTACCCGATATGCATCCCAGCATGTTTCCTGATCTGTATCTCTGTGCGTTACCTGATCTGCATTCCTGGGCGTTACAGTGGGTGTGTTACTCAAAGTGCATCACAACATGTCTCCCTGTGATCTGTGCATTACCCAATTTGCATCCCTGCGTGCAACCCGATCCATATCTGTGTATTACCCGATCTGTGCATTACTCAATCTGCATCCCCGCATGCTACCCGATCCATATCTGTGTATTACCTGATCTGTGCATTACTCAATCTGCATCCCCGCATGCTACCCGATCCATATCTGTGTATTACCTGATCTGTGCATTACTAAATCTGCATCCCCGCATGCTACCCGATCCATATCTGTGTATTACCTGATCTGTGCATTACTAAATCTGCATCCCCGCATGCTACCCGATCCATATCTGTGTATTACCTGATCTGTGCATGATATGTGCATTATTACTCAATCTGCATCCCCGCATGCTACCCGATCCATATCTGTGTATTACCTGATCTGTGCATTACTAAATCTGCATCCCCGCACGCTACCCGATCCATATCTGTGTATTACCTGATCTGTATCTCTGTGTGTTATCCGATCTGCAACCCTTCGTGCTACCCGATCCATATCTCTGTTACCTGATCTGCATCTTTGCATGTTACCCAATCTGTAACTCGGCCCTGTGTGTTACCAGAGTTGTATCTCACTATGTTATCCGATTAGCGGCTCAGCGCATTACAATGATCTGTCTCTATGCATGTTACTTGATCTGCATACCTGCATGTTACCCGATACGTATCTTTGCTTGTGACCTAATCTGTATCTCTGCGTGCTTCCAGATATGTATGTTGGCGTGTTATCTGATTCAGATTTTTGCTCATGATCTTTTTCTCTGCGTGTTACCTAATCTGTATCTCTGCGTGTTACCTGATCTGCATTTCCTGCATTTTACATTCACCCTAATAACTATGGGAATAACAATCTGAAACCGGGTTTAAAAACCTGGTGGAAAAGTGAAGTAGGCCCTGTTTTCCAGTCTCACATGCCTTCAGAGATATTTTGGCCATTTTGAGGGAAATTGTTTATTCCACAGCTCCACAACAGCTTGAATTATTTTCTTTGTTCAGATTTTTTTGGTGTGTTGAGATCATCTTCCTGTCACATGACTCATATTAGGCCAACGTTTTAGTGAACTGATGGCGCGTATTTGTCTGAAGAATATTTTGATATAAATAGAAGGTCATTGTTGTCACAGTAACTACAGGAGTTGTGACAGATGGTACAAGTGTTTATTGTGATATGATGTGTTTGGTTTTTGTTGCTGTGATTGATGAGCTGATACCTCCATCTTGGTCTAATCAGTCATAGCAATATTGTTGCAGACTCTCTGTGTTTTGATCAGCCGCTGTTTTGCGAACGTGAGTCAAGCTGTAAGTATTTAGGAAAAGAAATAACTTTTTTCTAGCCAATCTTTAATAAACGCTACAGTTATTCATTTGTTGTAAAAATCTTTGAAAGAGTTTGGAAATATAATGCTTTATAATGCTTATACACCAACAGCTGCTTCTCTGTCTGAGGTTCTGTCTAAGGTTCTGTCTTAGGTTCTGTCTGAGGTATTGTTTGAGGTTCTGTCTGAGGTTCTGTCTGAGTTTCAGTCTAAATTTCTGTCTGAGGTTCTGTCTTAGGTTCTGTCTGAGGTTCTGTATGAGGATCTGTCTTAGGTTCTGTCTGAGGTTCTGCCTTAATTTCTGTCTTAGGTTCTGTCTGAGTTTCTGTCTGAGGTTCTGTCTTAGGTTTCTGTCTGAGGTTCTGTATGAGGATCTGTCTGAGGTTTTGTCTGAGGTTCTATATGAGGATCTGTCTGAGGTTCTGTCTTAGGATCTGTCTGAGTTTCAGTCTAAGTTTCTGTCTAAGGTTCTGTCTAAGGTTGAGAGAAAAACCTGAGTGTGCCAAAACACCAAACTGTTCAGCTGTGATAGAGTTAGACACTCTGGGAAGGGGGCACTGGTTTTTCACATGTAGTTGCATCAACATTATGAATTAAGTAGGGTTTTTGGTTTGAGGGCTGGTGTACTTACTTATGTTTCTGTGTTATAGGTTCTGCTTCTCACACCTTTTTGATACTGTGTGAATGTCCACACACACACCTCTGAAAGAGTGATAAGAGAGTGAAGGAGTGATGAGTGAAAAAGAATGATGAGAGAGTAAAGAAAGAGTGATGAGTCAAGAAAGAGTAATGAGATTGTGATGAAAAAGTAATGCATAAAAAAGAGTGACAAGAGGCAAAGATAGAATGATGAGAGAGTAAAGTAAGAGTGATTTGTGTGGAAATAGTGATGAGAGAGGGATAAAGAAGGATCAGAGAGTAAAAAAAGAGTGATGAGAGAGTGAAGAAAGAGTGTTGAGTCAAGGAAGAGTAATGAGCGAGTGATGAGAGATTGAAGAAAGAGTGACAAGAGAGTTATAAAAGAGTGATGAGTGAAAAAAGAGTGACAGGCAAAAAAGATTGATAAGAGAGTGAGGACAGAGTAATGAGTAAAAAAGAGTAATGAGTGAGCAATCAACACCAGTTTATCCTCTGCTGAGAGAACTTGCTGGAAAAAACAATTTTCTCCTCTTTCTTCAGATTAGTAATTTTATTTAAAGTCACCGCAATAGAAGTTCTTATTTAAAACAAATGACATTGATCTCTTTTATACAATTGGGGGTTAAGGGCCTTGCTCAGGGGCCCAACAGTGGTAACCTGGTGTGGCTGGGAATTAAACACCTTAAACACTGAGCTCCCTTATCCCCTAAATTAATACTAAATGGACGTTTAGCTACTTCTGGTTAGCAAGAACGCGTGAGATAGAACCAGTCCAAAACTCACACTTAGTGACTATATATAATGTTAACTTTTATTTCTATTTAGGAAATAATTTACATGATGCAAGTAGACGTACCGAAAATAATATGACTCTAGCAAAAGTAAATAAATATTCAGGGAGAATGTGATTTAGGGAGAATTGGTCTCGGGGACTGATTAAAGTGATGAGAATAATAACCAGACGCCTTGTTTAGATTCATGTGGATTTGTTGCTGCATGATGAAGTGTGACGTTGAATTCAGATGTGTAATGTCTATCCAAGTTCCAATGGCTGCCTAGAGATCATCTGTGCTAAAGGTGATGCTCTCCAGATTAAAAGGATAAAAAAAAAATGCAGGTCACAACATTCTGTTAAACTTACAGCAGATCCATAACATAGAAATATATTTTTCAACATATACAAAAAATGGTCAAACATATATTTGCTAAAATACATTTAAAAATAGGTTTAAATACATATACATAAGTATAAATCTATTTCCATCAAAATAGGATTTTCTTCGAAAACATTTAAAGCGGGAAATGGTGACTTAGTGGTTAAGGTGTCAGACTGATACCAGGAAGTTTGAGGTTCATTTCCCAACACCACCGTCCACCACTGTGGGCCCCTAAGCAAGGCCCTAACCACCCATTGCTCAGTTGTATATACAGGAGATAAATGTGATATGCTCTGGATAAGGTCGTCTGCCAAATTCTGTAAATGTACATTTTTGGCCATTTTTTGCAAATTTTTCAAAATATTAGAGGATTTTTTTTTCTTTAATTAGCAGACCAAACCAGAATTCACCTTAGTGTGCCTGGAGCACCAGATCACCGTATGTATTGACGCTGTACACGCCAGGCTACCATGCCAACTATTTGAGCTTCTGTAAAAACCAATGAAGTTTATTCCTACACATTAAGTGTGTACGGCTGAATGTAGGGCTGGGCGATACGACAAAAATGTAATCCTGATGATAATCAAACACATTATTTTTCCATATATAGCATTAACTATTTATATATGGAAAAATAATGTATTTTATTAAAAGAGAATCCCAACAATGACTGAAAGCACAAAATTAGAGGATTCATTAATCACAACCCAACACAATATTACCACCTGTGTTAAAGTCTGTCCTTTTGGTGTAATAAATACGCACTTATGTTTGAGAGACCTTGTGACAAATGAGTCAAGTGCAGCAGCCATTTTGTTTGTTTTGTGTAGATTTTCTCTCGTGTTAGCACAGACGTCACGTCTCACATTCTGAGCACATTTGTGGACGTTTATCATTATATAAATATTTCTAGACCTCATATTTCACTGAATTTGATTGTTTGTATCCCTTACAGAGTAACTAGATGATTGTTGATGTAATGTTATGGATTAATGTGTTTATAGGTGAGTTTTTTGGTTTTTGTTTTACAGTTTTGTGAATGTATGATTAGCTGTTGGTGGTCTGATAAAGACACTGATTGTATTTATTGTATCTTTCATCCTTTAATCACAAAAATCTTAGTTTTCTAAAAATATGTAACATATTTTAATCATTTCTTTACTCGTTCACTCTTGGAACGCAGTGTCCCACCCGAAGGACGAAAAAACGTTAAAAAATGTCCAGACCTTATCATTGTTATCATCGTAATTTGATATAATAGTGTTAATCGTCCCAGCCCTAGTTATGCTTCTGTTTCTGTTCGCTGCCCAAAATTTATGTTCAGATAATAATGATAAATTAAGTCTGTATATCGTATAAAGTGATTACTTTACTTACTGTTAACTTGTTCAAACAGCTGAGCAGTTTGGTGGTCCTGGCCTAAATTTCAGGCGAGCAGTCTAGATTAAGCTCAAGTTCAAGTTCAGTAAGATTTGTTGTTATTTTAAGCATATATAGCAGATGCAGCACACAGTAAAATAAAACAAGGTTTCATCACGGTGCTACACAAAACATCACAGAACTACACGAAACAACAAAGAGCTAAGGACTTAAGAAAAAGTTGTCTTAGCAACATAATGTAAGTGTTTGCAAACTGGTGCAAACAGTGCAAATAACAATACAAAAACAAAACACTATGTACAGTACATTTAAAAGCACCGACCAGATTATAAGAGATGTGCAGATAAAGAAGGAAATGTGCAAGTGAGCAGCAAGATTATTGTGCAAACAGCATTTAAAGTGTCTGTGCTTAACAGTATGTTTTTTCATGTTTACGTGGTGCTGTAAACATCGATTTATGTTGAGTGAGTGTGTGTGTCAGTTGAGGTTGTTCAGTTCAGTTCTGAGTGTTGAGGAGCCTGATGGCTTGAAGGAAGAAACTGTTACTCGTAAGACCCAAATGCTACAATACCTTTTCCCCGATGGTAGGAGTGTAAAAAGTGAGTGTGAGGGGTGTCTGGGGTCGTCCACAATGTTTTTGGCTTTGCAGATACAGTGTGTGGTGTAAATGTCCATTATACAAGGAAGAGAGATTCTGATGATCTTCTCAGCTGTTCTCACTATCCTTTGTAGGGTCTGAAACGGTGCAGTTCCCAAAGCAGACAGTGATGCAGCTGCTCAGAATGCTCTCGATGGTCCCTCTGTAGAACATGGTCAGGATGGGGGGAGGGTGGAAGATGGCTTTTTCAGCCTAAAGGAAGTATAGACACTGCTGCAGACTTTTGACTAACTCTGCTTAGAGTTCTCCTCACATCAGCCGTGGTTAGACAGAGCACCAGATTGATGGTCTTCCTCGGTGCCATGTTGTTCTGCACCTCAAACCGGTCGTACAAGTCGTCCAGCGCATCGGGGGGAAAGTCATCACTGTCACACACAGTTGAAGTTGTCTTGTAGTTAGTGATCGTCTGAATGCCATGCCACATGTGCCGGGTGTCTCCGCTATTCTGAAAGTGGGCATGGATTATGCTGGTGTATGCATGCTTTGCCTCTGTGATCGCTTGGGACAGTTTGGCCCTTCCTGTTTTTAAGGCCATCTTGTCCCTTACTCTGAAGAAGGAGTCACCTAGACTTCATTTGCGCTGAAGTATGTGCCGTCTATTGTTACAAACAATTCCTTAGACTTAACTTGTGCTGTGACCTGCATGACAGTCAGCATTGTGAATGGGAGCCATTTGATAGCCTGGTTTACTTAGTCGCAGGTCGAAACTATATAGTACCGACTGCTCGTAGCCCACACTCTAATGGAGCACCCTGCTGAACTGTGGCAGGTGAAAAGAGAACTATATTCTGTAGTCTCTCTGTACAGTATGCAGGACCTACTGTGAGACATTCAGCAGAAGCTTCCACGCTGACAGAAGTCTACAAGTAAAACCAACCTCTCTAGGTTGTTTTCCAGTGTATCTTGGACCAGCAACCCAGTGCACTGAAGCGGATCTCTGGCAGGGCCCGAGCCAGCTGTCTCTAGTGGGGAAGCCGACACATATGCCTCTCTGTGGCCACCATAGCTGTTATAGAATGGCTAACTGCTCTGGCGTCATCTTGTAGGCTCTGAGAGACAAATCTGTGGCCCTTGAACTGCGTCAAGATCTACCACCCTGGCAAAAATGGGACCTGAGACTTGGGGTCTCAGTCATTTAAAGGTCATTCCCAGACTTTTGACACAACTTGAGTTCCTAAAGTGAATCAGTGATTTTGTTAATCTGCTGTGTGTTTTCCCGCCCACTCTGCAGCGTCACCCACAATTTGGGTTTTCCATCCTCCGGAGTATGGAGATGACAGTTCTTGCATTAAAAGCTAGATGCATGCGAATCCACATTACAGTCAGTGGATGAGCCAATGAGCAATCAGGTGATGATTTGCTCTCGGTTTTCTAAAAGTGCTAAAATTTTGTACAAAATATTTACATTTTCAGAACCAGAATGTCTATTTAAATCATTGTACCATATCAGATGTAATATACCAAATTTGTGGTAAAAAATAAGCTTTGCAATGTATGTAGACCAGAAGGATTCGCAATTTAGTGCCCCTTTTTTGTTTTGGGCCACTGCCCCTCAAAATGTCTGTGCACTTCCCTGAGTGTAGTGAGCATGTGCTGACCTCCTTCTCTTTTTTCTTTCGGTATGTGTGTTGTGAACGAGTATTGGTGCCAGCTCTGAGGTGGACTGAATGATGATGTCATCAGGGTACCCAATGACACGTTGTTGGGACTGTTTGGGTAAGGGAATGAGTTTAAACACCCTGATGAATGCAGATGTTTGCAGAGGTGCAGATGGGTCACATGACTTGATACAGCATAGAGTTGAAGCTCTTGTGGTGACTACGGAGCCAGAAGTGTCTATCATTCTTTTGTTAAAAAAAAAATCCTGCTGTGAGCGACAGGCAATCCATCGGCGTGTCCTGGGAAGTGACAGAGGGTAAAACTGTGCCCGCTGGGAAAGTGGCAACAGACTGCAAGTCTCTGGAACCCCTGAGGGGTTCAGTTCTACTGAGCTCTTTGCCATGATCCTGAACAAGAGGAATCAAAAATCCTTTTATCAGAACTCAGCTTTAAATTAGGAAATTTAATCTCCAACTTCATGTGTATGTGTGTTGGAGATCAGTCAGTGTTTTCAGGTTCTCTCTCTCTCTCTCTTTCTTTGGAATATAAATGAAGGAAGGTGTGTGTGACATCTCAGTTTGGCTGCAGTTCACTAGCAGAAGAGTTGATGGTTAAAAAATTGTGTGTATTTGGGCAAGTGATAGTGGATAAGACACAGTTACACACACACACACACCACACACACACTCAGAGTTTAATGTTGCATTTCATTTCTGGTAAATTACGCCTTTCACTTACACTGCCAGCAGCAGATCTCATCTCACACACACACACACACACACACACACACACACATACACACACAGATCATTTCTCCTTATTTAGTCATCCAGAGTCAGTCATCCTTCACCTTAATCCATCTGTGTCGTCTCACTCCTGTCTCACTCCCTCATATCTGTCTCACTTTATCAGTCACACCCCGTCTCTCTCTCTCTCTCTCTCTCTCTGACTCTCTCTCCCTCTTTCTCTTTATCTTTCTCATTATCTCTCTCTCTACTTGGCTCTCTCTATTTTATTTCTCACCTTTTCTTATCTTTTTATTTATTTTAAATATCTGTCTCCGTCTTAGCTGAGATGGGAACTGGCTGTTTCTGGGCTACATAAACACTAAAACGTCTTGTGTGTCTGTGTGTGTGTGTGTGTGTGTGTGTGTGTAAGAGAGAGTGGGAGAAAGAAAGAGATATATAAAGTGGCAGACAGACAGACAGGAAACGAGAACAAAAGGACTGATGTGCGAACGAACAATTTTTTTTAAGCTTTGGATCTCACACTCACACATTTGATCTGTAATGGTCATGCCAGGTGTGTGTGTGTGTGTGTGTGTGTGTGTCTTTGAAAGTCCCTATGATACAATATGAATACAATTAAAATTTTGTCCATGTTGGATCTTTTGTTTGGTCTCAAGCCAAAAACGAACGAGTGAAAAGGCGTCTTTTAGTGAACTGAGGTGAAGGTCAAGACTAGAAAAGCTGTGTGTGTGTGTGTGTGTGTGTGTGTTTGATGATGAATAGACTATAAAGTGTAGTGTGAAAAAGGTTTGGACAGAGAAAGAAAGGGAAAAAAGCCAACAGTGCCTCCTGACCTGCTCCAAAAATCTTTCTCATGATTTCAGAATCCTTTAAGCTCAACGCTGCTGTGGGTCGAGAACCTCCTCCAACATCTAACCAAAAGAACCATAAACATTTCACAGGATTGAGAAGATTCTCCATATTTCACTTTAACATTCAGTCAAATATATTCAAACTTGAGGTTTCCTCAAGGTTCTAGAATGTTCACTGCATTTCTAGAATTCTCAGCAACATTTACCAGCTTTCTACAGTGTGTGTGTGTGTGTGTGTGTGTGTGTGTAAAAAGCCTATGAGTGATGGGGATAAAAACAATCCATAAATGATGTATGATGATGTAAGTGTGTGTTTCTGTGTCTGATTCGCTGTCGTGCCTCTGATGTCATCATGTTTATATTAGAGAAAATTACAGTAAAACAAAAATAAAATAAACATTAATGTAAAAAGTTTAAGGATGTTATAGAAATGAGTTCTGTGCTCTGATTGGTGAGAACAGCGGCTCTGACAGTAACGCAGGTTTAAATACACTTAAATGGACATGCTGTCATTATCCAGGCTGCATGATACTCCGAAAAAAATCACATTGTAATATTTATTGCGATTTAAAAAAACCAAATAATTTTAATCGCTCTTTTTGTTGAGAATTTATTCTTTTGAATGATTGAAGTAATTCTGTGAATCTGTGTAAAATATAATACACACATTATAATCACTGATCAATATAATAGGGGCAGCACGGTGGATTGGTGGTTAGCCTGTTGCTTCACACCATGAAGGTCCTTGGTTTCTCCTGTGGGTTTACTCTGGGTTCTCCAGGTTATCCAGTTTCCTCCCACAGTCCAAAAACATATATGTTAGATTGATTATTCTAAATTTCCCATCGGAGTGTGTGCGTGGCCCTGTGATGGACTGGTGACCTGTCCAGGGTGTCCCCCTCCCGTCTTTCACCCTTTCAGTGATGGCTGGGATAGACACCAGCAGATCCCTGTGACCCCAAATTAGGAAATAAGCGTGTATAAATGATAAATAAAACAAAGAAACACAATTAAAAACTGTTAAAGTTATAAAAGTTTTTTGTTTTTTGTGTCTAAATAATTTAAACTAGTTTATAATGTTTACACATTAGCAAAGTTAAAATAATAAACAAATGATAAACTTTTCCTCTATTAAACTTTATAATTATAATTAATCAACATCCTGTAATGAGACCATTACAGACACACACACTGATATGTTGATGCTGAAACTATAGATTGTGCAGATCTAATATCGTTACCATAGTAACAACTCACACACAGAGACACATCCAGCTGCTGAGGTAAGATTTCATCCGAATATTCTCTCTTTCTCTTTCTTTTTTTAATCTCTTTCTCTTTTTTAATCCCTGTATTATTTTTAATGTTTTATTACCCTGTTATTTACTCAGTCTGTGAATTCGTTAAACTCTGCGGTTGCCATTCCCTCACCAACTCCTCATATGCACGCTCTACTTTCTACTTATTGTCGGATTTTCCTGGTCAACCATTTAAGATCTAGATACATCTTAAAGTTTACATTTACTTTTACACCCTAATCCATTTCCTGCATTCAGCAGATGCCTTTTTTCAAAGTGACTTACATTTAGAGAGAGAGAGAGAGAGAGAGCAGTTAAGGGTTAAGGGCCTTGATTAGGGGCCCATCAGTAGTGTTGGGAATTAAACAAATGATCTTCCAGTCAGCAGTCGAACACCTTTCAGTACTGAGCTCCAGCATGAGGGTTAAACAGGTTGCAGAAAAGCTCAGGTATTTAAACAACCCTTCAATTCACATCGTTATTATCAGTTAAGTGTAAATTATAGCATAAAAAATAACAAAACACTAAAAATGTAATTTATTACACAGTTAATGATAAAAAAACAACATGCATTTCTGCCTGAATTCACAGTTTTTATTACAGAATAATCAACTTGATTTTTTTTACTGTAACAGCAACACACACACCACATTTTATTTCATTTAATCAGTTTTGTGTGTGTGTGTGTGTGTGTGTGTGTGTGCTTCTAGATTAACATGTTCTGGTGATGTTCGGGTCAGTTGGTTGTTTTTTAAAGATACACTCGTCTCTCTCTGTATGCAGAAGTGAAAGTGGCCTCTCTCTCGCATTTATATTCAGCACACAACCACACACACACACACACCCACACACACACACACACACACACACACACACACACATACACTGACAGGTCCTGAGTGAAGCTCTGTAATGCATTTTCACGCTGTAGCTGGATGAGACTCGAGATCAGTTCTGTTGTCTGTTAGAAACATTTCAACTGAATAAACTTGAACTGCGTTGAACAGCGCTGGAACAACCGACCACACTAATCATAATAATAATAATAAATTTAGATTAGATTAGATTCAACTTTATTGTCATTGTGCAAGGTACATGCACAGAGCCAATGAAATGCAGTTAGCATCTAACCAGAAGTGCATAAGTGGCTTATTTACGATAAATGGCAGTGTAATAAATAAAGGGTATCAAGTTCATAATTACAGAGGTGAGAGTGAATAATGTACAGGAGGTGCAGTAGTGTGTATATATTGTAACTATAAATAAGAGTATATATAGTATGATACAGTTATAGCTGTGCAAGGAATGACAATGGATATATACATACAAGTGTTTGGATGATACAGTAAATACAGAGTAAATATATATGGAATATACAGAAGTGTAATGATAGATAGTTATGGATGGTGTAAAGATGCATAATAACAATAAAATCCCTTACTCTTAATTATTACTCTGCAGATTATTATTAGGTAAAAAAAAACTTATATATAATCAAATTTTTTAAATGTGCATTTCTTTTGCAGAAACCAAAAATTGTAGGATTGTCCTGAACCTCTGATGCAGAGACCACAACCACCAACCTACATGACAAACCCCGCCCACTAATGCAGAGTCGCAGCCTGATTGGTCTGTGTCTTTGCTTTTGTCTGCTTTTACTTTCTTTACATACTTTGTATTATCTGCAGCATGAAAGACTTTTATGAGCTTCTGTTGGTCTGTTGGTTTGTGGGCATGGTCAATGCCCATGATGCCAACCCTTTCTCAGTGCAAGCATCATCCTCTGACCCCTGCTACAGCGAATCAGGTTCCGCCCGCTACTGCATTCCAGAGTTTGTTAACGCAGCATTCGGGCAGGAAATGAGCGTATCTAGCAGCTGTGGTCGTCGCAGCTGTGACCACACCCATCTGACCGATCTAAACTCCGCTCAGAACCTCACCTGCTGGCAGTCGGAGACACTTCGGACGACGCCGCTCAATGTCACGCTGACGCTTTCACTAAAAAAGAAGTTCGAGATCACTTACGTTAGCTTACACTTCTGTTCAGAGAAACCTGACTCCATGGTGATTTCTAAAAGCATGGACTATGGACGGAGCTGGACACCCTTTCAGTTTTACTCGTCTCAGTGCCGGCGGGTTTACGATCGCCCGAACAGAGCGGAACTCACCAAACTCAGTGAACAAGAACCGCTGTGCATGGAATTACCCAACAGTGCTGACACCAGTAACGCCATCCTGGTGTTCAGCACTCTGGACGGACGACCTTCAAGATCCAACTTCATCTCCAGCCCTGTTCTCCAGGATTGGGTGACTGTGACCGACATCCGTGTAACGTTTAACCGCCCAAAAGTTAGCAAAGATGTGCGAGAACCCGCCTACTTTTACGCAGTTTCAGATTTCCAGGTGGGCGGAAGATGTAAGTGTAATGGCCACGCCCACAGGTGTGTTAGAGACAAAGATGGAAAGATGGTCTGTGACTGCAAACATAACACAGAAGGACCAGAGTGCGATCGGTGCAAACCATTTCACTTTGATCGCCCATGGCAGCGTGCCACGCCCAAAGAAGCTAACGAGTGTCTGCGTGAGTCTCAACACAAAAACACAAATATACTAATATCACACAAATATACACACACTCTCTCTCCCTCCTTCTCTTTCTTTGTCTCTCTCTCCAGCATGTAACTGTAATCTCCACGCTCGGCGCTGCAGGTTTAATATGGAGTTGTCTCCACGTTATCTCGGCGCTGCAGGTTTAATATGGAGTTGTATAAGTTATCTGGTCGTAGAAGTGGAGGTGTGTGTATGAACTGCAGACACAACACAGCCGGACGCCACTGTCACTACTGCAGGGAGGGGTACTACAGAGACATGAGCCGCCCCATCACACACCGCAAAGCCTGCATAGGTAACCCACTGTGTGTGTGTGTGTGATGGGGGCTGTAATGTGAAAGTGTGTGTTAAGGAGTGTGAGGTGTGTGTTTGTGTGCCTGTGTGTGTGTGTGTGTGTGTGATTGATAAGGTTACAGTAATCTTTAGTATAATCAGGATTTCTCAGGCAAATTCCACAAATTCACCACATACTTGGGTTTCAATCTCAGTGCACCTGACTGATCTAACTCACACACACACACACACACACACACACACACACACAACACACACACACACACACACCTGACGGTACTTTACCTGGAGCGGTATCTGTACATTTACAATGTGGTATTCTGTAAAAATGATTATATACAATTGGCTAGATGAGAAATTATGTTTAAGACGTACCTACCTTTCTGTCTGTACAGTGGTGTGTGTGTGTGCAAGTGTGTGTGTGTGTGTTTGTGTGTGTGTGTTGGTGTGTGTGATGATGATGTCTCTGAACCAGCCAGAGCTGAACATATCATTTACATTAGTGGTGTGAGGGAATGGTGCTGGGTCAGTAAGTGATGCTGGGTCAGTTAGTGCTGTAGGGTCAGTAAGTGTTGCTGGGTAAGTTAGTGCTGCTGGGCCAGTAAGTGTTGCTGTGTCAGTAAATGATGCTGGGTCAGTTAGTGTTGAGGGGTCAGTTAGTGCTGCTGGTCCGGTAAGTGTTGTTGGGTCAGTAGGTGTTTGTGGGTTCAAGATTAAGTGTTGCTGGGTCAGTAAGTGTTGCTGGGTCAGTTAGTGCTGCTGGGCCAGTAAGTGTTGCTGGGTAAGTTAGTGTTGTTGGGTCAGTAGGTGTTGTTGGGTGATTAAGTGCTGCTGGGTCAGTAAGTGTTTGTGGGTCAGTTAGTGTTGCTGGGTCAGTAAGTGTTGCTGTGTCAGTTAGTGCTGCTGGTCCAGTAAGTCTTCTGGGTCAGTTAATGCTGCTGGGTCGGTTAGTGCTGCTGGGTCAGTAATGTTGCTGGGTCAGTTAGTGTTGCTGGGTCAGTTAGTGCTGCTTTGTCAGTAGGTGTTGCTGGGTCAGTTAATGCTGCTGGGTCGGTTAGTGCTGTTGATTCAGTTGCTGCTGCTCATAATGTATGTGTAAAATTTACCGCCCACTTTTTGCTGTAAAAAACCTCCCATTGTTTGGTGCGAGGAGACACTCCAAAAACCAAACACATCCAGTCCAACATTCGTGAAGGAAAGATCTGTGAGAGATGATCTGCTAAAAGGCTGGCCATTTTACATACCGATGAATCATGCTGCTTACACTTTGTTTCCCACTAACTACCCAAAATCCAGCTGACCAGACAACTCCTTCAGTAAAGTGAAGGCCTTGATGGTGAATATGCTTGTGGTGGTGTCTAATGAGCAAGGTGGCTATATGATGCTTGGCAAGAATAATTGCATGGGCATTTACACTCTGAGTAAGGTTTGGTTGGTGGACTCCTTGTGCATCAATAAGTGGATTCCGAGTATAAAGAGTAGTACTTTTTTGAATCCTACCCTGTCTTTCTGGCTGTAACCTTCCTTTTGTGCTGCTCAGTAAAGGGTGACGGAAACTTTATTGGATTTATTCACTGTATATTATGCTTTGCACTAATGCCAGGCTTTACAAAAACTGCTCCCCTGTTCTTTTGAAGCCATGGGCTATGTAAATAAGATGAGTAATTGCACTGTTTAAAGACTTCCAAGAAGAGAATTTGGAGAAGGATCTCAAAAACAATAGACATGTGATCTAAAAAAAGTGCATCTTTATATTAACAACTGGAAGCTCACATAAAAAAAACAACAAGATTTAATGTGTGTCCCTGCTCTAGTGTAGGACCTACCACAGGCTACCAGGTTAAAAAATCAATAAGATTTAAAAAAGTCACTAACAAAAGGTCTGTTATGAAAACAAATGTAAATACTGAAATTTAATTACTGAAAGTTAAATATTATATTTGGGTGGTCTGAATATCACAGCACATAATACAAGTTAAGAGTGTTTCAACTCGAACATCTTCAGATCAAGCTGGAGTAAAGATCCAACACCAGCTGTTTCCAGTTAAAAGTACTTTAATACAGTCGCTACTTTTCCACCGCGTCCAGAGATTCTCTGCGAATTGAAATATACACAATTCCATGATAACGTTCCATTAAATGAACAGGACTCAGAGACGAGCAACAGCATAAAGTCCAGGTGTCCTCCTACAAAATGACAACAGGTACCAGCCAGTTGTAAACATGCTTCAAAGAACGCCCGGGAACAAAATGGTCATGTAGTAGTCCATAATGCCAAACGTTTTTTTTTTACCCTCACCTGCACTTCACCATGCTTACCGCGGCACCTATGACGCATCCTCCAAGAGTTTTTAGAAAAAGATCTAGGAGGGAAATGCTGGAAAAGTTGTCTGTCTTATTGTCTAAAAGAAAAAGGCTGTTACAACAATTGACATACAGAGGAAGAGGTCTGGTTGCAAACAACTTCATCTTTACCATGTGACCATAAGCCATAGTAATTGAACCACCTGACAAACTGCTCTGTAAAAATCCAAAAACACTCATAGACAGCAGACAAGGTTTGGTGGATGTGAGGTACCAGATTCTTGCTTTCAAACTACAGACAATACAGAGGTTTTTATATAACTGGGACCAGACTTGGATTCAGGTCTGTCTGAGCTTACACTCTTCACTGCTGCAGACATGGAAATCCATGTTTTGAGTGGAAAGAGAGGTCCAGGAACCTGAACACTTGGTTTTAGAGCAGCCATTCTTCTTTACCCTCATAACTCACACAAGGCGTCTGGCCTCCGAGTGTGTTTGTAGATGCCTATAAAGGAATGGTGTTATGCTGAAAACCCTTGAAGAGGTAACATGTCTGAAATCACGTCTGTCGTCTAAACTAGTGGTAAGGATTCCCACTGTACTACCAGGTGGCTACAGGGAGAACATAGGAAAATAAAAACCCTCCTGACATGACAGAAAAAAAAAATCACTTCACGATGCAGAGTCTCTGCTGTAGCCAAAGAGTAGCTAGATGGTAGGGTTGCAGGTTCCATCCTGTCCTTCAAAATCCCTCAGCTGGAGTACCTTGACCCTGCAACAAAGAAAGCGATTTACTACAATACAGTGAAAGTGATGCACCAGAACTCACTCAAGAGCAGAAAGGCCTCCAGGTGGCCAGGATTGTGTGGGTCAGTACCCATTCTGAGAGACAGGTGTAAGATTCTGTATAAGCCTCATGCAGATAAGTTAACACATCTGATCTACAGTGGTGGTTTATTCAAGAGGCAATAGCTACAAACAGACAAGTGACACACCTGAATCTGGCAGTGGGTGCGGAATGCCGGTTTTGAGCATTTTTTTTTTAATGTAGTGTCTTTTTAAACTCAGCAAAAGCTGGAAATGATCAAAAATGTTTTTATTGGAGGTAAAATTCAGTTAATAGGTACAAAAGCCCAAATCGTGTTCATAAGCTTGATAGCCAGAAATCTTAACATTGAAGTCTCACACATATGTAAAGTTGCTGTATAGTTAAAAAAAGATTTGTTAAACCTCACTTTGTCTTACTCTCTTTCTGTCTTTTTTTTCTGTCTGTCTGTCTCTAGCGTGTGACTGCCACCCCGTGGGCGCTGCAGGTAAGACATGTAATCAGACGTCTGGACAGTGTCAGTGTAAAGATGGAGTGACTGGACTCACCTGTAACCGCTGCGCTAAAGGCTACCAGCAAAGTCGCTCACCTGTCGCTCCCTGCATCAGTGAGTCGCTGTGTGTGTGTGTTTGTGTGTGTGTGTGTGTGTGCATGTGTTTGTCATATTGAACTCAACTAGTCATTCTCTCTGTAATTCTCTTGTCCTCAGAGATTCCTACTGTTAATCCAACAGCAGTGGTGAGCAGTACAGAGGGACCTGCAGGTTAGCATACACACACACACACACACACACACACACAATTCCAGTTTATTTTTTTTCCACAGAACAGAAATTGATTCAAGACTGAGAGCCGCCACAATTAGTATTTGTCAAATGTAAGAGAAACTGTGTGTGTGTGTGTGTGTGTGTGTGTGTGTGTTTCTCATCTCCAGACTGTGAGTCGTACTGCAAACCTGCCAAAGTCAATCTGAAGATAAACACCAAGAAATACTGCAAGAAAGATTACGGTACCAAACCAAAAACACAAACATTGAAAAATAATTCATATAAACATTAAACACAGCTGTTTATACACACTGCTACACACGTCTAAAATAATTATGAAAACATAAAAAAAATATTCTAATAAAAAAGATGAAGAACAAACCTAATCTTAGAGGACTTTATGCTGTGGCCATGGTGCTGATGCTGTGATTCGGGGTTTCAGTTTAGAAATGAACTGAGAAATTTCTTTGCTCTTCTGACATATAAGAGGACATGAAGAAAACAGGTGCTCGAAAAACATTCTGTAAGTTTCAGAACTCAAAACTTTGTAATTCCTCTAAAAACAGTTTATATTGAAGGCAGTCGCTTAAAATGACGGATGTTGTATTCGATGATGTAATATTGTGGATAAGATGACATCACCTCCTGTCGGATACCAACATTAGGAAACAGCGGATGAAATTTATTTTTGAGGAAGTTGGGCAGATGTTACGGCGTCCCCTTTTTTTGTGTCGTTTATTACAGTTAAAAAGCCAACTAATGGTGTATTACCGCCACCAACTGGATTGGAGTGTGAAGCATTGATGGGATGAGAAAAAGAAAAGAAAAACACTATTGCATTCGCTACGCCAACTAGCGGTGGGGTGTCTAACGCTGGCTCGTAACCCAAATTTTAGCTCGTAACTCAAAAGCAAAAAAAACGGCCAAGAGACAGCGTGTATCTCCAAAAACTCTTAGTTCGGACACTCGTAAGTCAATGTAAAACTCTATAAAAAAAACCAAACCCACACATCTGACATATTAACTTAAAAAATTATAATATTGATTCACACCTGCTGTAAAGTCACAACTCGGCCCCCTGTGTTTAATTTATGTCGCTGAATTTTTCATTATAAGTATTATAAAAAATGAATTTTGTGTGTGTGTGTGTGTTTAAACAGCCGTCCTGGTGAGTGTGTTAGACATGGAGACTGTGGGTGACTGGGCGAAGTTTTCCATCAGTTTGGTGTCTGTGTATAAGAGTCGAGAGCCACTGAAGAGAGGCGAGAACATGCTGTGGGTGCACATGAAGGATCTGGCGTGTAAATGTCCACGCATCCACATGGGGAAACGCTTCCTTATCCTGGGCTCGGGCGGGGCTGGTGCAGGGGCAGAAAGGGCGGGGCTTACCGCCGATAAAAACAGCCTGGTCATCCAGTGGAGGGACATCTGGACTAGACGTCTGCGCAAGTTTCAGCGCAGGGAGAAAAAGGGGAAGTGCAGCGCTGCAGAACAGAGCGCTGGAGACTGACCCATGCTCACATGTGTGTGTGTGTGGACTGATAAGTAGCCTTTTAAAGGGGCCGTTAAAAAGAACAAACGAGACTAATGCAGGAACAACAAATATTTCACACACACACACACACACACACACACACACACACACACACACACACACACACACACACACACACACACTGCTTAGTTTTCAAACCTTAAATACTCATTATCATCCTCATGAAAATGCAGAACATCCTAAAGCTTTTAATATTTGTGTGTGTGTGTGTGTGTGTGTGTAACACAGTATGTAAAAAATATTAACACCAGATGATGTAGATCATTCAATTTCTCATCCAGTTTGAAACTGTGCCCTGTTCTGCTCTAAGATCTGCTGAACTCTCAGGAACATTCCGGAAAACAAGCTGCATTTTTTTTCCAGGTTTTTTTATACAGTTGACAGAAGTCTTAAACATCAGCGGCTCTAGAGCTCCTACACCACGTGAGGTGTGTTCTTCAATGTGTCTCAAACACAGACTGAAATCTGGGTTCTTTTAACTTTAGTACATTCGCAATGACACACTAATTTAATAATTATCACCTCAAACTAACATGCTTCTAAAATCCACTCACATTGTGGGGGGAGGGGATGGGGGGGGTTAGAACACCGTCAGAGTCACATGATCTAGAAATCATCAGCAGTCCACAAATCATCCGTAAATGTCAGATGAGACAGAAGGAGAACGTCCGAATGAAAGTTCTTAAGTAAATTTGGGATGTTGGAGTTCCGCTATAACTTCGAGCTCAATTCTGGATCATTTTAATACATTTTTAAATGTTTTTGATGTCAGCCAATTTTTAGGTTTTTATTTTATTCCATAAAAATTCATTTAAGAGTCTTTTTAATTGTAGTTGTTCTAGAGCCCCTTACAGAAGTTCTTGAGTTCTAGAACACTTTTCCCACCACAGTAAAAAATAAAACAAAATAAACCATCCGGGTCTAGAATGTCTTTCGACCACCTCTCCGCTTCTAGAGAACGTCAGTCTTTTTGCTGCATAGTGTAATTGGTTGTTTTTTTTTTTACAGCTGTTTCCTGATTGGTCGGTCACTTCCTGTTCACCTGCAATGGGGCTGTAAATATAAACAAATATCCCTCTGTTGAGTTTGTTGTTATAAAGTGACTGACCAAAGAAAAAGTTTTACTTTCCTCACAGTATGTGTGTGTGTGTGTGTGTTTGTGTTTGTGTGTGTGTGTGTGGTGACACACTTCCACTTCTCACTATTTTCACTGCCATGACCACTGACTGTTTAATCTCCCAAACCTCAATAAATTATTAGCTAAAGTTCTGCCGTTTTCATTTTCTTGCTTTGTGTGTGTGTGTGTGTGTGTGTGTGTGTGTGTAAACTAGGGACTGGAAGCAATTTGGTGCCTGAATTTAATACAAATTCCACACACAGCTCACACACACAGCTCTCTCTCTCTCTCTCTCACACACACACACACACAGTGTTTGTTCCTACACTTCATGTCTTGTGTGTTTTTGCTGTTAATTATAATCTTTGTTCATGTTTGTGGTGTCTGGTACATACACAAGTGGTGGAATGTGTTGATGGGAATGTTTAGCAGTAATACACTGGGGTCAGTCATCCTGGGGCAGAAGCACAGATGTGGTAGTTAATCCTCACTTTTCTCTTACACAAATTGGTCCTTTTTAAAAACTTTGGTATGAAAAAAATATGTGAATGTTCATGATTAGCAGGTTCATGTCAGCATTCATGTCTGATGGAGATGAAGGTTGGAAAGATTTTTGCTAAAAATTCGATAAAAGCTGCAAATTGTGGACACAGAATGCAGGGGTAATGTGAGGTTAAAGAACGTGTTGCGACCTGTACCATGAGCTACCCAGTTTCCACCCAGGAGAAGAGGAAACTGTGAGATGGGATGAGCAGATACAAACAAACCATCCTGAAATGTGATCATTACTGGATAATCCTGGATCTCATCATGGAATTGAAGACCAGCCTGTTTCTTAATTAACTGCACTTAAAGACTGCTCTTCCTCAACAGTGTTTTGGGAGTTGTTCCAGTTTGTTTTGTGATCTAGTGTATCAGTATTGATCTCTTTAATGATGAGACTCTTTGGTAAGTCACTCTGGATAAGAACATCTGCTCAATGATGGAATGTAAGTCTGTTCTGTCAGCAACTCTGAGGAGACGATCAGGAATTATAGCAGGATTTAGAAGGTAAAACATCTTTATTTAAACAGTAATGGTGCTCCTGTGGATAAATGTGTCAGTTTTAAGGGTTTGATTACTTAGATTCTGGAACAGATTTAAAGGAGATCAAGTCACAGTTCTGCTCTAGAACATTCACACAACATTCTCCTGTGGACAAGTCAGGTCAAGTCGAGTCTCATTTTTTTCTATAGCGTTTTTTAACAATTGAGATTGTGGCACACCAATAAAGACAATACAGAAAACGCTCACTAAAACAGTGACTTCAGTAAATAAAGAGTTCCCAACTAAGCAAGCCAACGGCAAGGAACCAAAATTCCATCGGTGACAGAATGGAGAATAAAACCTTGGGAGAAACCATGTTCAGTCGGGGGGGCAGTTCTCCTCTGACCAGACAAACCAGCAAGTTATTCCATACTGCAGTAAAGGTAATGTCCGGATGGCCGCCAAAAGGGACCAACTGGACTGGATACAGACTGGATCTGGTGGCGACGGTGAGATCAGAATAACGAAATCCATTCGACTCATGATTTACAAATACAGTGTGTGTTATTGGTGGTGTTTCCGGTTGACCTGATTATTGCTGCAGCCTAACAATCCTTTAACGGATTTGAATAATGAAAGTGTGTGTGTGTGTGTGTTATGTGTAATCCAGGTTAAAAGGATGGGTCTTTAATCTAATGTTAAACTGGTTTTAATGGTTTGATTACTTAGATTCCGGAACGGATTGAAAGGCGATCAAGCCACAGTTCCTGCTCCAGAACATTTACAGAACATTCTCCTGTAGACTAATCACGGTACATGTTCTGCACTCAGTTCTTAACTGCTGTTCTCTATAAAAGGGAAGTGGTAGCACAGTGGTGAAGGTGTTAGACTGCTGATCGTGGGTGCTGGGCCCCTGAGCAAGGCCCTAAACCTCATCTGCTCACTGAGATTTAAAAAAGATAAATGAGAGTCGCTGTTGATTAGTACGTCTGCTGTAAATGTAAAAATAATCAGTCATGTTTTCTATTAATTTTATTATTTATGAAATCTTTGGTTTAATAATTAATTAAATTGATTATATTCTCACAGAAAAAGTATTCGACTTTCGGAAAGCTAAACCTGATTGTTTAATTATAGATGTGTGTGTCTTTTAATGTTAATAATTAACATTAATAAAGAAGATCTAAATATACGAACTGTAACTTTAATAAAGTCTAAACGTCTGTCTAGATTAAAGGAACGTTAACCTGTGACTCCGAGCTAAAACTTTAAAAGTGTGTCTTTTCAGTGTGTGTGTGTGTGTGTGTTGTGTGTGTGTGTTAGCATTTCATGTTTTCCCTTGAGGCTTTAGGTGTGTGAGCTTTAATAACCTTCTATCATTTGGCGGAACCAGATGTTGAATAATGAAGAACATGTGTGTGACACAAATCACCTCTATATAACAGCACAAATTAAAAAACACAGCATTCTTTTTTACCCAGATGTGTTTTTTTTAGATTAATAGAAATAAAACAATGCACAATTAAAAAAGATTGAAAGTTTCTGTTTATTTATTTGTCAAAAGAAAGAAATTTTGTTGAAAAACCATGTTTTTCCCAATCAGATGACACTTTGGGACAGATTTGATACGTTATGAAACTCATGTTGATTTACAGAGTCAGACAGACAGACAGACAGACAGACAGACAGACAGATGAACAAACAGACTGTCTTACTTTGCATTTTAACTAAAATAAAGCATCTGATCACACAGTCACATGTTTCCTGACTGACTCCACAGTTCTAGAGTATTAATTTATAATCACACACTTCGCTGTCACACACACATGAGGTTGAGTTCACTTTTCTTTGTGGATCGTTTTGAAGTTTCATCATCACATCATGTCAGTTTTTTGTTTCCTTCCAGTGTCACTAACTCAGCCACCCACTTACTCACACACTCACTCACTCACTCACCCACCCACTCACTCTCTCACTCACTCACTCATTCACTCACACACACACACTCACTCATTTAATTAATTATTTTAATTTTAGTGTGTTCAAATGTCTGGTAAGCAGCTTTTTGATGACATCTTAAGTTAAAAATAAAAAAAAAACTAAACAATTAAAACTTAATAGAAATAAAAACAATATAACAATTATATAATATATATTAAATATCTTGACTTTGTATTACATTGAAAACAGACAGTGCTGAGAGGAAGATTAAACATAGACCTGAACTATATATATATATTATATATATATACATATTACTCTGAATACACACACACACACACACACACACACACACACACACACACACACACACACACACACAACACCTGGCCACCTGGCTTCTCGACCATGGAATTCGGGGCCACATGCTGCAGGTGTGCAGAGCTAGAACAGATCCTCACTGATCCTCACTCAATTACATCTTACTGATGGACACACCACACACACACACACACACACAACACACACACACACCACACAACACACAGACACACACCACACACACACACACACACCACAGTTTGTGTGACTCCTTGTCCTTGTGTTATGAATACTTGAGTTTTTCTGTATGTTTGGGTCTCAACCAACGTTCCCTTGGGTGCACTGAAACAGGCGAATAGCTGGTCTAAACCTCCTTCTAGGGCAGCTTTGATGTACATGCCCAGTGCTTGTACAGAAGGTTCAACCTTTTCTGGTCTGAGTCCCAGAAAGCAAGAGAAAAGAAGGCCTGCAGTTCAATAGGACCCGGCACTTCCAACAGTACTTTGAGTGAATACCTGAGCCGCTAACCTAACAATAGCCACATACCATGTCGGAAGCCACAGTTGCCGTGCATGCAGGTGCCTGCCATGAAGCACCCCTCTGAATTGCAGCAGAAGAATTTAAATTTTGTAGTCACTTTGTATAGCAGAGGCTTCTATGCTGCCCAGATGTCTATACAGCGGTATAGCCCTAATCCTGAACTATTTACAGGCTCTTGGCATTGTCAACATGGAAAAGGGCCGACACAAGTAAACATGGATGCCCTGAAAACAGAGAGTGCCTGCTGCATATATAGATATATATATATATATATATATATATATATATAATATATATATACATATCTATGTGTGTTATGATATCCCGGGGTCCCTTAATCAGGGAGCAGGTGTCCTGTCAAGGCATGGGCTAAGGCCCAGATAACTCCTATGGGAACACTTTGGTCAACATACACTGTTTTTGTATGACACACTGTCAAAAAATGCAAAAAATGACACTGTCCGCTCGGGTTATCTATGGCACTGTGGACACATGGCTGAGGCTAAGTCTGTATGACTTTCCCCAATTGCACTGCTTCTGGAAGTTCTGGAGCGAGTACGCTGGTTCAAGTATGGTTCTTGGACCTGGTGTCCCTTCTATACGGTCATCTCTTTTAAAAGATACCCATCAGGAGCGACCTTCTCTTGCAAGCAGCGAGCCCTGGTGCACTTCAACTGTAGTTATAGAAAACTGTGGGTGTGGGTCCCTGGAGGGTCACAGCTCCTAGCAGCAGGTCTTGTTGAGACCATACTCAAGCCAGAGCTCCTATCATGAAGAAACGCTTTGCCCTAAAATGCTTTGAAACTGGAAACTTTGTTTCGTGGTGCAGACACGAGAAGCAGGAACCAGGCAACTGCCTGATTTCTTCATGCTGGAATTCCTGCAGGAACATTTCTGTAAAGGGCTAACCCTATCCAAACAGAAGGTATATGTGGCGACCATCAAGCCCCTCTGGGTGGCAAACCAGTGGCCGAAGACTAACTAGTATCTTTGTTTCTTTGTTGCAAAAGGTCCTGTGCTTTTAATCTCTGTAGCTATAATGCTATAATGCAAAAAAAAAAAAAAACACATACAGCTCTGAAAATATTTTTAATATATATTTATTATATATAGAATACTAATAATATATATATATATTAATACTATTTTTAATATATATTTTTTAATTAATTGTTGCATAGAAAATCAAATGGGCAAGAAAATTAAAGAAATCAAGTAAACCAATGCCTCTACCTGTATCTATGTCTCTATCGAAAAATGCTAATTAAACTTGTGTGCAGAACTGGATTATTGCATGAAACATCAGCACCTTCTGATAACCTGCTTTAGTGTCAAAAAGAATGGGCTGTGGTCTTATTTGTGTATAACAGTTTATACTATCAAGCGGTTGTGTTATGAACATACAAAACAGTACCACAGTGGAAAATTTATTCATCACACATACCCGTTTCGTTTTTGGTTAGCTAGCTCATGCCAAACACCCATATTGTATACATACATTTAGTTTGTAAAGTTAGGTAAAAAAAAATATTTTTTAGGGTTGTTTTAGTTCTACTGTGACAATTTATTATTCTATTCTATTCTATTTTTGCTGCTTGAATTGCTTGTAAATAACAAATGCAAACTTTGCTTAAATAACAAAATAAAATTGCTTATGTGAATATAAATCTTTTTAACTACATTTCTCTTAGATTATCTGTTATCTGCAACCCTCAAATCTAGTGCTTAAAAAAGGCAAAGCTGCTCTGGCCTGGTAGATGTTCTCGACTGTAGGTAAGGTAGTTCCTTAGACGATTTAGGCAGCTTTCACCACTCGCTGTAGAGTGTTATGATCCTGTGCATTGCAGCTAGACCAGACTGTTATGGAGCTGGTGAGAACACTCAATTACACACTTACTGCATAGAAGTTTCGGAGAATTCGGCACGGCATGCCAAATTTCTTCAGCCTTTTTAAGAAGTGCAGACGCTGACGTGATTTCCTAACCAAGTGTGAAGTGTTGTGAGACCAGGTGAGATCATTAGTAATATGAATACCCAGGAACCTAAAGCTGCTCACTCTTTCCCAACTCAGTCTCACCAATATGCTGTGTTGAGTTCTGCTCCCTCCTCCGAGGATCCACTATCAATTCCTTTGTTTTGTTGACGTTTTAGGTAAAGATTGTTATCCAGGCGCCACTTCGCTAGGCCCTGTAAACTGACTCGTCCCCTGCCATTATCAGAGACATGATTGTGGTATCATCAGCAAATTCAATTCTGCTGTTTTTGTTTTGGTAGGCCACACAGTCATATTTGAGAAGTGTGTAGAGCATAAGGGCTTAGCACACAGCCCTGGGGTATCCCCTTGTTCCTGATTTTTGACCTAAATGTTTGGTTTTCCAATTATAATCGACTAGACTAGAAATCCAGTTAGAAACTGCAACCCCCAGTTTTAGAAGATTTGTAACACACCAATGTTGTACAGTTTGTTGGTAAGATTGGATGACATCATGAACACTGAACTTTAATCAATAAACAACATTTTAACATCTGTCCTTGTTTTTCACGGTCTTAAGAGCAGCATTCTTTGTGGATTTGTTCAGCATGTATGAAAACTGAAAAGGGTCAAGGGTATCTGGAGTGGTAACTGGTAAATGAGGCTTGTACAAGGGACAAATTAATAGTTCATAGTACTTGTCCAGGGATTTATTTTGTCTGGTCTAGCTGATTTTTGTGGAAGTTTAAATAATGGAAATTAATTTTCTTTTAAAGTGTCTGCCACAACTGTGTATAAGACTAAGATTCTACATGTTCTGTATGTTTCTACTACATCGTTAGTCACTGGTATTACCTGAGATGAATGCAGTAGGGTGAGCACACATGGATTGGATGTCACAGTTTATCCAAGACTTTTGTTTGGGGTTTGTCTGGATTTGTTTGGTGGGCACAATGTTTTCCAAGCAGGTGTTAACGTACCTGGTTACCGATGATGTGTAATCATGAAGGTTGACAGGACACGCCGTGCACATGGCAGTGTTCTTAAACACCTAACAATCAGTGCATTTAAAGCAGAACTAAAGCAAATCATCCTATTTGACAGACCCAATTTTAAAACCGGCTGGGGGGGGGGTGTTTGAGGTGGTGTCTTTACACAGGGTAGAGGAACACTGAGACTGTCCATAGTGGGGCTCCTGTATAAACCCTTCATATCACTGTACATAATCTTTATTTTCATGTCACAGATATCAATTTAAAAAAAACTTTAGTCAAAATGTCCTACAACTACAACTCTACAAAATATCTCTGAAGTAAGTGTGTGTGTGTGGTGTGTGTGTGTGTGTGTGTGTGTGTTTGTGTCTCAGATGGTTTGAGTTATTGACATTTTCCTGCATACTCTGGCAGAAAGCTTAATAAAACACACACACGCACACACACACACACACACACACACACACACACACACCTCTTTTTGCTATTTATATCCTGTTTTAAAGCAGCTCCAGTGTGTAGTGTGTTCACTCTCTGTGAGAAAAGTGTAATAACTGAAATTAAATCTGCCTTTTTCTAATCAGAAACTCAATTACACTCATTCCCAGATGAGGTCAGAGTCTCAACCTTTCATTCAGCGTGTTTAATCAGGAGCCCATTCCCTGCAGCAGTTTACAGCGTGGAGCGTCTGGAGCACTAATAAAGGAATTAAAGGATAGAGATCAGTGAGATCACAGAAAATGTTAAAATAATAAATAAAAGCATGCGAATATGAGAAAAACCATTAAACTTTTTTAAACTGACTATTTACAGGTTTAGGTGAGAATGAGGATAAATACACACCTTGAAGAATATTTCTCTTTTTACTATTTTAATAATGTATAATTACAGAAAAATATTTATTTATATTTATGACATAGATAAAGCAACACATTTTGTGGAAAAATAAATCCTTAAAGCAGTTTTATTACAACCCGAATTCTGGAAAAATTGAGATTTTTTATTCTATTTAAATAAAATAAAAACTAAAAGACTTTTAATCACATGAATCAATTTTTATATACAAACTACAAACTAAACAATTTACAGTAGTACTTTCACTTACAAGTATCCCAACTAACAAGTTTTTGTTTTTGGAGTCGTCTCTTGTCTGATTTTTTTGCTTTGAGTTGCGAGCTAAAATTCGGGTTACAAGCTTCAGTAAACTGACGTCCTGCATTTAAAGTTTTATTACCACTCCACTAAAATGTAAAACATCTATACAAAATATTACAAATTTTATTTCTTCCTAAATCATGCCTGTAGTTTGTTAAAATAAAGTTTATGTGAAAATAAAGTATATTTTTAAAGGAACCGCTAAAGCGTGTAAAATAAAGAAACAATTTAACTGTTAGAAAAATATCTGTGTGTGTATGTGTGTGTGTGTTTGAGATGTGATTGAAAATGACAGGTGATGTGATATTAATGTCCATCACAGGACTGAGATTAACTTTATTTTACTTTAATCTGTTTTATATCATCAGAACCGAGAGACTTTGGAGGGGACGGGATGTAAAAACACACCAAGTAGATTAAAATTCAGGGTTTTTTTGCTTCGTGTCAATCAGATCAGAAGAAACTAATAACTAAATACTGGAGTCGTTTTTCTCATCGGATACTTTTAACTCCTAATTGATTAAATTTTGCTTAAATTTACTTTTCCTCAAGTACAGATTTTGGATCCTCTACTCACCTCTGCTCACAAACCTCATTTAATTTACCCAGTCAAAATATAAAGCCATTAAACTTTAATATCAAATAATAAAATTTATGCTGTCCATATTAATTCATTAGATGGTATTCAATAAATATTTATAAGCATTTTTGCCTTAATTTATAGGACAGTAGACAGAAAGTGATTCTGACATGCTAAACTGTGCCTTCAACCACAGTGACAGGTTTTTTTCCCCCAAATAACAAATTTTTACTTATTTTACATTATTTATCTTATCCAGAGCGACAGCCAATATTCCTTGTTATACAACTGAGCAATTGGGGGTTGAGGGCCTTGCTCAGGGACCCAGCAGTGGTGGCATGGGAATCAAACCCGGGTCCTTAAGTTAACAGTCCAACAACTTAACCACTGCACTACCACTTCCCACTTTTAATAAACAAACATGTATTTAACTAAAAAAAAAATAGATTCATTTTTATTAAAATCGTCTTTCTGTTTTGACCACAAACACATTCAACAAAACAAAACAGATGTTTGAACTACCTTCTGACCATCTAGTGGTGTAAACAAACTTTTACCCCCTATGGTGCCCTCAGCCCTGGTGTACTCTATACCAGTGGTTCCCAACCTTATATTTGTCTGAGATCCCCTTTTTCCCAAGTGAATAATTTAGGGCCCCTTCACATTTAATGATATTAGCTCTGTTGGTATTTCCTGCATTTGGTGTTTCCAGTATTGCTGCACTGCCACCCAAATTGGTGGGAGCTTCCTCACCTTCAGGGTCCAGTATGTCCGGGTCGTTACAGCTGCTGAAGGAAAAATCATTGAGACTCGCTCTTTTTTAGCTAAATTAGCTAAATTAGCTAATGCTGTATGATCTTTCTCCTTAATGCCCACTGCTTAACACTTTTTAAAATATGACACGACCCCCTACGAGCTCACTGAGGCCCCCTTGTGGGTTGGGACCCCCCCGTTGGGAGTCGCTGCCCTATACCTTACATACACACTCACAGAGAGAAAGAGGAGGAGTTTTTTTTTCCTGCAGGCCGTCTGAGACCTTAATCTTAACCAGAACCTGTAGGATGTTTGGAATTTCATGTGGAGCTACTGATCAACACTACATTAAACTTACAGCACCTCTCTCTTCATACACACACACACACACACACACACACACACACACAGATCAGCCGAGAGACCTTCTGTACAGTTAAAGAAGCGTCACATGAGCAGCGATGTGATTTTTCTCTTTTACAGAGTTTAATTTAATTTATTATTAAGGATTATTTACATGTTTATTTATATTTAATAAAGAGGCCAGTTCAACAATAAACAATATAAATGATATAAACCCTCGGTAGTGTACACTCTGTAGTGCACTTACACTGTTAAAGCTAACTGTAATCTTCAGTGTGTAGAGTAAGCTGTGTGTGTGTGTACTAGAGTGAATGTGTGTATTTATACAGTGTGTGTGAGCGGAGGGGGTTAATGGAATTTCCTGTGAGCACAGGTCTTTCCTTCAGTTCTGTGGGTTTGGAACACAGCCATGTTGTGAGTTTGGGGGTCAGTGCAGTGTTTATAATCTGACACTCCTCCTCTCGCCATCGGCGGGTTTCAGTTACACACTTTAAAGAAAACGTCTCATCCTTTATTTCAACACAACTCAATCAATCCAACTCCTGAGGACAGGATTAACTAAACACACACATACCTTTACAGACACACACACACACACACACACACACTCTTTGGCAGTTACTAAAAGTGAATCTTGTAATTAGGCACTTTTGACATGAAACAGATATAAAGATCACAGAAACACAACCGACACGCTTTAAATTAGATTCACCTCTTCATCGATATAAAACACCTAAAGCATTATCATCATCATCATCATCACCATCATCAGCATCTTCATTGTCATTATTATCATCATATTTATCATCAACATCATCATCGCCATCATCATTATCTTAATCATCACCACTATCATCATTATCATAATCATTATAATCTTTATTATCGCCACCATCATAATTATCATCACCATCATCATCATCATCATATTAATCATCACCATCATTATCATCATCACCATTATCATCAAACTTATCATCACCATCATCATAATCTTTATTATTACCATCATCATTATCATCATATTTATCATCATCCTCATTACCATCGTCACCATTATCATCATCATCATTATCATCATCATTATCATATTCATCATCATCATCATCATCATCATCATATTTATCATCATCATCATCATCATCATCTTCATCATTATCATCATATTTATCATCAACATCATAATCTTTATCACCATCATCATCATCATCATCATCATTATATTTATCATCATCACACCATCATCATCATTATCATCATATTTATCATCACCATCATCATAATCTTTATTATCACCATCATCATTATCATCATCATATTTATCATCACATCATTATCATATTTATCATATTTATCATCATCATCATCTTCATAATTTATCATCATGTTTATCATCAACAATCACATTTATCATTACCACTATCATCATTATTGTCATAATGATCATAATCTTATTTTCACCACCATCATTACCATTATCATCATCATAATCATCAACATCATCATCATTATCATCAACACCATCATCATCAACACCATCATCATCAACATCATTATCATTATCATCAACACCATCATCATCATTACCATCATCATCTTTATCATCATCATCATTATCATCATTATCATCACCATCATTATCATCATCATCATCATCATCATCATCATCATTATCTCATCATCAACACCATCATCATCAACAACCATCATCATCCAACACCATCATCATCACCATCATTACCATTATCATCATCATAATCAACATCATCATCATTATCATCAACACCATCATCATCAACACCATCATCATCAACATCATTATCATTATCATCAACACCATCATCATCATTACCATCATCATCTTTATCATCATCATTATCATCATTATCATCACCATCATTATCATCATCATTATCAGACCATCATCACCACCATCATCATCATCACCATCATCATCATCAACAACAACATCATCATCATAATTATCACGATTATTATCTTCATCATCATCATCATCATCATCATCCTCATCGTTACAGTGTGTCTGTCCCGAATCAGACAACTCATTTTCCTAGTTTTTTCATGTGTCCTAACAGAAACTGCAGCTCTGGATTTGTTTACTTTATAACTCTGACAATTTAATTCCTTATAAAGAAAAAGAGAGAAACAGATGGAGAGTTTTTGATTTTGCTTAATTCGTCAGTGCACAAACAGCATTTATTTATTTATTAAGTTTATCATTTTCCCTTTAAATACAATACTATATGATCATTTAATCACACGACATCATTAGCATCATAATGTTTAAATAACTTGAGTGTTTCATAAAACATCTGTCTTCTGACACACAGTGAGTGTATGAGTGTTAAATGTTGTGTGTGTTTTTTTGAAGCTGCGCTATTTGTTGTGTACTTTCGTTAAATGACCTTCATTTGGCTCAAAATGAAAGCAACGGCAGTAAATTCCACACCACAGCATGCGTGCGTGTGTGTGTGTGTGTGTGTGTGTGTGAATGAACGCTTGATCTTTACTTCCAGCATGAGTAGACTTTGTGTGTCTGATACACTCCCCCAGAATAATTTCCAGATTTCAGGAACAGGATTTCGACTTAGCTTGGATTAACCCTCTGGAGGTCTGATGTGCTTCTACACTTTGTGAGTCTTTTCTAGAATATCAGATGAATTGGATGTCCACTTAGTGTCCACTTCTTGAGCTCAGTTTACACTTTGTGTGCCTCATTTACTTATCCAAAACTTCAGGGACACTTTATAGGTCTGATCTAAAAGACTGTGCAACTCACAGTTTCAAAACCTTATCAGGAACGTTTTAGCTAAGTGGTCAAGATCTGCCACTGCTGGGCCCCTAAACGAGGCCCTTAAGCCTTATTTACTTATTGTGGTAAAAATGGGATACATGTAAATGGGAAACAGTCACAGAAATGTAGGACTTTGAATGAGAAAAACCTGCCTCCATTGCAAAACAAGCCCCTGCCCTTTTGCAAGGGAATCACCCCTTCCATGTTGAAAGAAAAAGCCCCACCCCTTGTAAGAGAAAGCCCCCCCATTCAAGAAATTCCCGCCCCTATCTAAGGGGTGGGAATTTGAGAAAGACCTTTCTTTAATTAAGAAAGTACCCCCCCCCCCCCCCCCCCCCCCCCCCCCCACCCCCCCCCCACCCCCCCCCCCCCCACCCCCCCCCCCCCCCCCCCCCCCCCCCCCCCCCCCCCCCCCCACCCCCCCCCACCCCCCCCCCTTGTTAGAGAAAGCTCCGCCCCTGCTGTGGCCCTTAATACTTGAGGTACTGCAAACTTTTTGCAACTTTTAATGTAAGACGACACTGAAGATCATGTAAACTCAAAGTTCACTCAAGTTATGAGATCATTCAGTGTTGTGAACATTAGAAACAGTATTTTATAATTACCGTAAAATATAACATGTTCAGTCAGAGTCATGTGGATAGAACAGATGTGATGTGTTTATATCTTCTGGAACTTTGACTGCTGCATTTTGGACTAACTAGAGTTAGTCCTATTGATGGTCCTATCAGAACATTGCAGTCATCCAACCTGGAGGTAAAAAGAACACACACTATCATCACACATAAACACCACTGTAGAAAAACACACACGCTATCATCACACAAACACCACTGTAGAAAAACACACACAATCATAACACATTAACACCACTGTGAAAGAACACACACTATTATCACACAAAAACACCGTTGTAGAAGTACACACACTATCATCACACATGAACACCATTGAGAAGAGGACACACATGAACACCATTGAAGAAGAACACGCATACTATCATCACACCTTAAAACCGCTGTAGAAGAACACACACTATCATCACACATCAACACCACTGTAGAAGAACACACACACAATATCCTCACACATTAACACCACTGTAGAAAAACACACACACACTATCATCACACCTTAACACCACTGTAGAAGAACACACACACACTATTATCACACATCAACACCACTGTAGAAGAACACACACACACACAATATCCTCACACACATTAACACACACTGTAGAAAACACACACACACACTATTATCACACATTAACACCACTGTAGAACAACACACACTATCATCACACATTAACACCACTGTGGAAGAACACACACTATCATCACACATTAACACCACTGTAGAACAACACACACCATCATCACACATTAACACCACTGTGGAAGAACACACACTATTATCACACATTAACACCACTGTAGAACAACACACACTATCACATCACACACATTACACCACTGTGGAAGAACAAACACACACTATCATCACAAAACACATTAACACCATTGTAGAACAACACACACCATCATCACACACATTAACACACACTGTGGAAGAACACACCACTATTATCACACATTAACACACACACACACACATGTAGAACAACACACACCATCATCACACATTAACACCACTGTAGAAGAACACACACTATCATCACACATTAACACCACTGTAGAACAACACACAACATTAACACCACTGTAGAAAAACACACACACACACTATCATCACACATTAACACCACTGTGGAAGAACATTTTTATTTATGTTGATAAAAAGTTTTAGATTATATCTGATCCCCTTTTATTAATAATAAACTCCTCTATTAACCCCTAACACCCCCCCCCCCCCCCCCCGAGTGTAATCTAAACCAGGACACAAACTCAGTTTACTGATTTCACACAAATATTCATTAAACTTTTAATGTCGTTATTAAATTAATATGAAACATTTCCAAATAACTTCGTTTAGTGAACAGAACATTAACTAAACCCTCCCATCCATCACTCTATCCTCTCTCTCTCTCTCTCTCTCTCTCTCTCACACACACACACAAACACACACACACTGACCTAAATATAAAGTGGCATACAATAAAATAATTTTGTGCATTAGACAAAGAGAAGTGTGTGTGTGTGTGTGTATTTGTGGGTGTTGGAATGAGCAGCTGAATCCAAAGAGTCTTTGTAGCTTTATCACAGCTTACTGAGTGACACGTGCACACACACACGTGCACACACACACACGTGCACACACACGCACACACACACACACACACACGAGTTGCAGGTGCAGGATGATGGAATGTGTTTGAAATGTTGTTCACCTTCTCAGACTGTGAGAACCACAGAGACTCAACTACAACCCCGGAAGGGATGAAAGGTCAAAGGCCACCTTCCTGCTCTCTCACTTACACACACACACACACACACACACACACACACACACACAAACCAAAACATGTCCGCGCGCACACATGCACACAAACCAAAACGTGCGCACACACACTGACGTTGCTAATTTTTTTTATAGTTATTTTTTTTAAAAGCTAAACTGAATTTTACACAAACGGCTCCGATTTCTACATTAACACAGTTCTTAGCTGGGCGCGAGTCTGTTCTAGAACGAGGGCTGGAACTAAAGCAGCTTTTTATATGTTTATTATAGAATTCATGTTTATTTGTTTTGCGTTTTTAACAATGGACATTATCAGGAAACAGCGTTAGGAAGGCGTTACACAGAATGCAGTAACAGTGAAAGTGTAAGTTTGTCCCTAATGAGCAAACTCCCTGAGATGAAGTAGAAAGAAACTTCAAGAGGAACCAGACTGAAGAGGGAACCCATCCTTATCTGGGGGAACCGAATGTCTGTTTATGGTGATTAATTCCTTCTGTTCCTTACTGGTGTCACAGAAGACAATACCATAAAAGTACAATCAGACGTGTAGTAATGTAAAAGACTGTGTGTGTGTGTTTGTGTGTGTGTGTGTGTGAGAGTGTGTGCGGAGGATGTTTAAAGCATTAAAACCTTACTGCTTCATAAACATTCCTTTCTTGGTCAGTGTGTGTCTTTACTATATACACTAATATATTTAGCACATTGTGTGTGTGTGTGTGTGTGTGTGTGTAATGATGCACTAACATTCCTGCACAGCTGACCAGGCTCACCTGAAGATCAGGTATCACCATGTTAATGCTTCACTGCTTCAGATCAACAGACCAAAATTAAACCTCTCGTTAAAGATCGACGATAATAAGAATAAAAACAGGACAAGACAGGATATCGACCAATCAGAACCAACACACAGACAGACAGACACAGACCACAGAAAGACAGAGCAAGACAGATCAGGCAGGACAGCATAGAAAGAGAGAGAGACGGGTCAAGGTAAAAGAAAAATCTAAGCTAAACAACAGATCAAAAGGACAGACACATCAGAACAGAAACTGGTCACAATAAACAGAGAGACAGGTCAGAAATAGAACATAGCGGGAGACAGGTCGGGATAAAGAACAGAGAAACAAGACAGGTCAGGATACAGAACATAAAGAGAGACAGGTCAGGATACAGAACAGAGAAACGAGACAGGTCAGGATACAGAACATAAAGAGAGACAGGTCAGGATACAGAACAGAGAAGAGAGACAGGTCAGGATACAGAACATAAAGAGAGACAGGTCAGGATACAGAACAGAGAAACGAGACAGGTCAGGATACAGAATACAGAGACAGTCCAGGATACAACATAAAGAGAGACAGGTCAGGATACAGAACATAAAAGAGACAGGAACAGTCAGGATCAGGATACAGAACATAAAGAGAGACAGGTCAGGATACAGAAACAGAGAACGAGACAGGTCAGGATACAGAATATAAAGAGAGACAGGTCAGGATACAGAACATAAAGAGAGACAGGTCAGGATACAGAACATAAAAAGAGAGACAGGTCGGGATAAAGAACAGAGAAACGATACAGGTCAGGATACAGAACAGAGATCACAGAACATAAAGAGAGACAGGTCAGGATACAGAACAGAAGAGAGACAGAAACAGAGACAGGTCAGGATACAGAAAATAAAGAGAGACAGGTCATAAAGGATTAAAGAACAGAGAAACGAGACAGGTCAGGAACAGAACATACAGAGAGACAGGTCAGTAAAGAGAGACAGGTCAGGTCATAAGAACAGAGAACAGACAGGTCAGGATACAGAACATAAAGAGAGACAGGTCAGGAGACAGAACAGAGAAACGAGACAGGTCAGGATAAGAACAGAGAAACAGACAGGTCAGGATACAGAACATAAAGAGAGACAGGTCAGGATACAGAACAGAGAAACGAGACAGGTCAGGATACAGAACATAAAGAGAGACAGGTCAGGATACAGAACAGAGAAACGAGACAGGTCAGGATACAGAACATAAAGAGAGACAGGTCAGGATACAGAACATAAAGAGAGACAGGTCAGGATACAGAACAGAGAAACAAGACAGGTCAGGATACAGAACATAAAGAGAGGACAGGTCAGGATACAGAACATAGAGAGAGAGAGAGACAGGTCAGGATTTCTGATCTGTGTTTATTTTCTTATTCCGGTCATCATAAACTGAAATATAACAGAATTGAAATCCACATAACTTTTAACTGTTATAATTTGCAGTAATTTTTATTATATTATTTTACTTTCTATGAATTAAACTAAAATTCTAAAATTCTGCAGATTGTAAAGCACTTTTTTTGATAAAAGATTAGTTTTTAAAACACTGCTTGTTTTGACTTTCATTATTTTTTTTAATCTATTTTCTAAAAATCGATTCTAACTTTACGCTGTGTTACAGAAAGACTGACTGGGCCGATAAATTACAGCAGCGCCAAAACAACAAGACATCAGAAATAATGATGTTTGTTCACTTTCAGCTGTTTTTACTCTATTAATGGAGCTGAAATAATAAATTGCAGCTGGAACATCTGTTAAAGTGGCTGCGAAAATTATTGTTTTGTGTTTACAATATGGTGTTTTGATAATTAATAATTTTGTACAAAAAGCAAAAAAAAGCGGTTAAACACTACACACACACACACACACACACACACATTAATAAATGATTCTTTGTTTTATAAATATAAAGTTTAAAATAACATTTGTAAATAATCTTAAATATGTGGCTGTGAATCAGGTGTGATTTATTTAAAAATTAATTTCAGTATTGTAAGTGTGTATCCGTCCCACAGGAACAGATGCTCAGCACACTGCCCTCTAGGGGATGCAGTTGGAACAGCAGTACATACGTTTTAAAAAATTCTGAAAACTAATTGATAAAATAATCCTTATTTTATGATGCCAAAAGACCAAAGTTCTTGAACACTTTAGTTTTTTAATGAAATCCCTGTTCAATCCTCAACATTTGACCTCATTTATGAATGACACATGCACGAAACTGGGTCTGGGATGAGAATGTAAATCCTCCCATGTAAAAACTGGAATTAATAAAGAAACACTTGGCAGAATATTGAGTGTGTTTAAGCAGTTCTACCGCACGTGCAGAGCCATAGCATAAGCGACACACTGTGGACATGTACAGAATTACAGAAAAACGCATGAGTACCACCGTGACATGAGAGCAGCGATCGTTAGACTTCCTGGGGCCTAAAACACGACTTAACTCAAAAGCAAACAACTCTCACACAAACCCAGTTTTAATCCTTAAATCACTCTTTAATACTGAAGATCAAGATCGTTACTACGATAACTAACTTTTCGCGCTCCCTTCTCGCCCTCGAGTTTTAGAACATGAACCTGCGTTTGGTAGCATATATTTAGAAAATATTTCATTCTAAAATTTATTTGTATTTATGTAACATTAATTCGGTGCCCCAGCCCTCCGAGGACAGATGTCCCCCTTTGCCCCTTCCTAGCTTCGCCACTGGGTTCAGTGGTTAAAGTGCTGGACTGCAAACTGGAAGATTGTAGATTCAGTTCCGTGCACCACTGTTGGGCCCCTGAGCAAGGCCCTTAACCACAATTACTCAGTTTTATAATGAAAATAAATGTAAGTTATATCTGCCAAATACTGTGAATGTAAATTAGAAAAGGAGTCAAAAGTGATAACACTCAAGATGATAAACGGAATAATTTACTCATTAAATAATAAAAATGATAAAAATAGAATTATTAGAATATTAAATGTGAAGTTCAGGTGTTTATTAATGAGTTTTTATTCTTCAATCGTCTGTTGAAGAAGACAGTCAGCATCTCTGCCGTTCCGAACATTAACCGGAAGTTCATTCCTCTCTTTTGGTGCGAGAACAAAGAAAAAAATCTTGAGGCAGACTAGCCTTGTGTATTATGGGATGGTGAATCAGTAGAGCATTGTGATGTCACAACACATAATTAATAAAACATATGATTTGCAAAAATATTATCTTAGCTTTTTTTAAGAACAATGTAAATAAATTTAATTATTCATGTTTAAAACATTTGGGTAACTTTATTCATTGATTTCTATGATTTAATAAGGCTCATTATGGAATTTACTGCTTCAACAGTCTCACTCTCAGTGTGTCTGTCTGATTTACCTACCAGAAAACACACTGCTGTTGTTAATAAATGTTAGAGATAATAAAAGCAGTGTAACAGCAGCAGTAAAACTCTTTGTTTGAGTGACATTTAGAAATTTAGTCCCACCCACACATCCAAAATCTGTAATAAACTGAATGTTTATTCTAATGTTTTATTGACTAAAATTTAATAAAAGTTTAAGTTTGATTTTAGTGTAAAAACAAACAAAAATTACTATAAAGAACTGTGTGTGTGTGTGTGTGTGTGTGTGTCCTTCAGCCTTTTTTAGTTATTTGTACATTTTAACATGGAGTTTAATAAAGTTTCTCTGCTGAATTCAGTTTATACGTCTAGAGAATACAATTAATAAGTTAATAATCATAACTTAAACATTAATAATAAATTCAAGTGCATTTAAAAAAAAAAAAAATAGAAGCAAGATTATGTTTTATATTTACATAATTACATAATTTGTTATTTAACCCAGATTAAAACTCATAAATTAATCATTATATAATTCTGTCTAAACCTGAAACTGACCCAAAACAGTGTTTCATTTCCAGCAGGTTATTTAACCCTTTAAACCACACCGACCCTCCCAATATACCAACAGAATGAAACTCCACTCACAGGACATTAACAATTATTAATTAAAGCAATAGTTATGTATTTACGTCATCTTTAGGCGTTACTACATTTATAGTATGTGTTTTATGCTATTTATAAAGAAGCTGTTTATTTTAAACCTTATGTTGTCTCCATCTACCGGTGAGACAGGACATGACATCCTCACACCTTTCATTTACCTAAAATTGTATTAAACAAACCAGCCTGTTGTGGCAGATTTCTTTAAAAAAAATTTAGTTACTGGTTTCTTCTCACAAATAGTTACAGTACTATAAAAATAATTAACTATTGCATTACTTTGTTTAAAAATGACTTTAAATTCCTGCAATATTAAATAGATTAAATGAAGGAAATTGGCAGTAAATGGAATAAATGATTATTATAAATAATTGTTCATTAATCCACACTAATTTAATGTTGTGGTCATGTGACGATGTGAGGTGATTCATTAGATTAGAATTATTTAATTATTATAATATTTCTTTCCTCCTGATTTATAAGTAAAATAAACAGACAGTGTTTCTACTTCCAGTCTGTGAAAGTGAACTTTAAATTGTTTTAAACTATGAAGATCTTTATGAAGTGTTTTACTAGGATTTATTGATGAATTTATTAATGCCGGTGGATTTGAGCAGATATCGATTCAGTATTTCTTTCCGTGAATTGAAAGAGGGAACATTAGTGAATATTCGGGTCTTTGAACAGGTTTCTATCCGAGCAGAAGGAAGTGAAGAGCGGATGAGGATCAAGCTGTTGATCTGCTGTTAATGAACGAGTGCAGGATCGAGTTTCACGTCTTTTATGAGTGTTGTGACATTTTGTTCGAACTTCATCTGCTTAGTCACAGTTTCTTTAAACATTTTTTACACTTAAGCTTTTTGAATGTAAATATTTGTAAAGGCTTCGTATTACGGATGTTTTTGCTTTCATGCTTTCCGCAGCTGATTAGTGAACTTGCTTTATAAACACCCGCGTCAGAAAACATTACAAACAACACACACGTACAACATTTACAATAAAACACTCAGTCATGTGACCAACATTTATTTCTTTAACACTGAAGACTTTTAATAAAACCTTTAAACAAAACATTTACATGTAGATTTCTGACATTTATGATGGACGTCCTCATTCAGAGAATCGTTCATTTATCTCATATATCACAATGAGCAGTTGTGGTTAAGGGCCTTACTTAGGGGCCCAGCTGTAATGCTGGGAATTGAACCGAAGATCTTCCAGTCAGCAGTTCAACACTTTTATCAATGTACAGATTTGTGATCTTATTTTTATTTTAAATTCACTTTCTCAATAGTAAAATATAAAATAATATAATATCGATAAAGATGGCTGACTCTCTGGACTTTACCTGTTCAGAATAATCCAGATTGTAGGACTTTATTGTGTGATGTGAATTTAGTTATTTTTTCTTGACTTACAGCTGTGGTTACTCCGCGGTCATGACGTCTGTTTGCTGCACTATGCTAACTGTCCCTATTAGTCGAAAAACCAAAAGAAACTTTCAACGCTAACCGCTAGCTAACTCCTGACAGAGAACAAGGACAATCTGCCAAAAGGACAACAGGACATCCCTCTAATTATGTGGAATAAATGATGGATTAATGGTTTAATTTCTCTTTTAGTCTCAGAGGAAAGATATTTACACCCTCATTATGCCCCTGTTCTTTCTGCTGGTGATTATAAACAGTGTGGATATGTGGAGAGTTCAGTGTAAACACCGGCGTATAAACACATGGAAAAGCACTCAGTGAGAGGAGAAAATTCTGCCTTCACTTTAGTAAAGCTGTTAATAAATAAATCTATGATTCACTATTTTGAACCGTGGACCGTTCTCTTTGATGTGGTTTGTTATGAATCACTGAGGAGGAGTCTATTCCCGAAATCTGCAGCATCATCCTGGGGAACACTTACAGAACTTGCTTTTGTTTACTTAGTATTCACAGTATACAAGAATAGTATAATCATATTATGTGTAAATCAATGAATTTATACTAAGTGCTAATTCGTCTTTTTGTTGTCAACTTAGGAATTTTCATTTGTCATAATAAAATATCAGAAAATGAGGATTATTTGGAATAAATGAATAAATAAATACACAATGATGGAACCTGTGGGAACGCCTCTCGCAACTGCGGTCTGGAGCCTGTTTGAAATCAGTACAAACCGAGGGCAGAACCTCACGAGCGAGTGATGTGATCGACTAGGAAGTACAAATGATAGCATTCAGCAATGCTAATATAGGCTACTTGTTCTTTAGCGCATGTTAAACGTGTGTTTGGAAAATAGATTCAAACATTAAAGGATGTTTAAGCGAAGCAAAACATTGGTGACTGTGGCAGTGTTCGTTTCGGTACATGCAATTTCCTTTAGGCGCAAATACCCATGACCTGTGCATGTCTAGTTTGGGAGTGGAGCGTGCTAGGCTAGCTGTTGAAGGAGTTGGCTGTTCACATTGCAAGCTGCTATCGCTATGCATGCCCCACTCCTGCCTGCCCCTGTTAATGACATGCTTACAATGCTTATCTTCATGGCTCGGGCCCTGCTGCAGCTGAGGTGCAAGTGGCGCTAGCAGAGAGATTAGAGAAAGGCCTGGAAAAGTTCTTAATTCTTTTATGCTAACCAGAAGCTGGCAGGATATCTTTTACACAAAACATTGCCATCTCAGTGGCCTACCCATTAGAAACACTTCAGTTCTAGTATGCATGGCCTACACCACAGTAAGTTACACACAGGTCTCTTTACACACTATGGTGATTCTGCTGGCCTACCAGGCCGACCTGCTGTGGGACCTGGATAACGGGAGAGAGGACGACTGTACAGGGCTACAGAGTTGTTTCTTCAGACCACAAATAAAACAGCCAAAATGACAGTCCGTTCATTGGCATCTCTGATGGCCATGGAGAGACAACTGTGGAAGAACATTGTTAGAATGTTTTTGACAGGCATTCGCCTTGTCTGTTGCTTAACATATTTACAGTCCTCTTAAAGACATCGGGCTGCCTGCTCCAGTGACAACCCAATTAATGTCAGAGGACCTGGCTATTTATGAACTATATATAGATGATTTATATGCTTGCCTCCCCAACTAGGGTTTCTGAGGTGAGCAATAATGTGTTTATTTGCTGGAAATCCCTTTCAGGGCACTACAGCCTTGTTGGTTACCCTAATTGACACAAGTGTGAAATAAGTGGGGCTTCAAGGCAGTGTCTGCAGGAAAGGAAGTGACTAAGGTCTGCTTCTGGGTTCGAGGCAGGCCAACACTGGATTATCTTCTCCATCCGATCATTCAACAGAAGGCTGTTGCTGAAATTGCTGGGTCCTGAAGCTGAGGCACCCGAAACCTTGTGGTGGCTCTAGGCCAAGAAAGTTCCCTGAGTGGCAGCCCGCTCTGACTAAGGGGCAGACATCAACTCCGTGCAACAAGATCTGTTCTTGAGTCTTACCCATTGGTTGGAGGGCAGCCACCTGAGAGCCATAGAGATAACTGTTCACCCAACAGGCAACAGTTTCTGGAAAGGCCATGTCTAGACATACACAGACCGATGTAAGCAGTCCTGTCAGGGCAGGTCAGAGTGCACTCAGGCATGGTACCCCAATAGCAACAAGGGTACAGAGTGGAGTCACTGAGGCCATGGCTAAGACTGCTGAGGAGCCACGGCTCTAAGCATCTGGCCTAACAATCAAGCTTGTAAAGACGATACACTATTCCAGAGCCTCCCAAAATGAGAAAACAATATGCCCTTAAATGAAACCTTTTCGGTTCATAGTACAGGCAGAAGCACCAGAACACAGTGGTCTACCTGATCAGTACAGTATTAGAGTTTCTGCAGGAATAGTGTTAGCAGCTTACCACACCCCTCCGTGAGGAAGTACCCACTAATTAAACCCACTATAGTAAGTTGCATTCAAAAAGTTTTTTTTTCTTGTTATTCCACCTTTGCAGAATTGGAGAACTTTAAGTGCTGTCTGTTCTCCCTTTCTGCCTGGAGCCAGGTATGGTCAAGGCCTTCCTCCACCTTTGATCTGTGTATGTTTCTAAATAGCCCCTGAATGTGCCAAGACCCATAATATTGCAGGCTCCCTGTTCTCCACCCTTTCAGGACCCAGATTAGAAAAAGTTTAAGCCTTCTTTGCCCAGTGCGAGCATACTTCCATGTGTCCACATAAAGTAAAGAAGATTAAAAGTGTAAAGTGTGTGCTAACAATGTGAAGCTCAATACATGGCACCACCACCATGTCTTACATAAGAGATCATATATCTTTTTGGTCATCTTGTTTTTTTAAGGCTTCTTCATGATTTCCAGTCTTCTAATTCTCAGTACTGTTTAAAGGTTTTGTCACTCATCAGATGTCCAAGGAATGTTAAGGTCTCCCAATTCTGGAAAGACTCAAAGCACATTTTACTAGAGGTATGTGTATGTGAGACAGCTGCAAAAAGGAAGTTTGTACATTAGATAATAAAGAGTGTGTATGTGAGACAGATAAACAGTGATGAATTAAATGTTTATATAATAATTTACATAGTCACATATCACCAATACAGGGTTTTTTAAAATTGACATTATTTTGTCTAGGTGTGTGTGTGTGTGTGTGTGTGTGTGAGTGAGTGTTTATAAACGCATCAGCTTTATTTTCATGTCACATGTTTCATTTTATATAGTTTTGCTGTAAGTGAACAGGAAGACCATATATGGTCAGTGTCACTGTGTCTGTGTGTGTATGTTTGTGTGAATTTCTGATGAATAGTGTGTTTGATTTTCACTGCTTTATGAATCAGCGTCTCTCCTTCTACCGTCAACCTATAAAAAGCCCGACACACACTTTCACTGCTTCTAAAGTAACGTGCACTTCCTCAATAATGCTTATTAATTTATTGGATTAATTTTATCCAATTCTTTCTCTTATTTATATATGATTATTTATTTATTTTGGATTTTGTGTGAAGTTTTATTTATCTTAGTTTGAAGATGTTGCTGTTTGCAGGATTTTTTCTCTTCCTCCGTCTCTCTCTCTCTCACCCTCTCAGCAGCTCACACACTTTCTATCCATCCATCCATGATTCCTCTCCACTGTTAACCTTCAGTGACCAGGTTCGGCAGAGACACCTGTACGTGGGTATGTACTGTACACACACACACACACACACACACACACACACATTCACACACACACACACATACACACACACGCACACAAACAGTAAAGCTAAGTGGACATCCAATCAAAATTTATTTCTCTATTTTCATAAGTAAACTTATGAATTATAAAAGCTACATTCAGCAGTTGATGTGTGTGTGAAACTGTTGTGAACTGTGTGACTTGGTGTGTGAGATGTGTTGTGAGTGATGTGTGTGTGAGCTGTGTGAGCTGTTGATGTGTGTGTGTGAGAACTATTGATGTGTGTGTGAGCTGTGTGAGCTGTTGGGTGTTGTGGGTGAGAAAAACTTATGTGGTGTGTGAGCTGTGTGAGTGTTGAGTGTGTGTGAGTAAGCTTTGTATCAGTGACACCTGAAAGTTTAAAAAAAAAAAAAAAAAAGAGCTAGTTGAGTTATTAGCAGTGTGTGTGTGTGTGTGTGTGTGTGTTTGTTTATTTTTTTCTTCACTCTAATAAAGTAAAAAAGTAAAAAAGTAAAAAAAGGCTAAAAGTGTGATGCTGCCACCACAGGCTAAACTTGTTCTCATAAAATTATTCAGACTAATTTAATGAACTGCTGAAGGACATGTCCAGTTTTAAACTTTTCCACTTTCTCCTTGATGAAGTTGATGAGTCTGCAGCGTGTTTTTGAGATGGTAAACAGAACATGAGATCCTTCTGCTGGTTTCATCATGAGTTTCATCGTTCATACAGTTTGGTGGGAATCTTCCAGAAGCAGTTTCACCACATTTTTCCATCACTTTGTTGGTTCATCTTGTTTTGTTCTTCTTTGTGATTTCCAGTCTTCTGATACTCGGTGCTGATTAAAGGTTTGTAGATTGTGGTTTGACCTCCATGTTCCTGTTGACAGACTCATCTTTAAACGGTGGATTGCGAAAGCTTAACTTCACCCTGTGGAGGCTGTGAATAATTCTGTTCATTACTAAAATTCATCAGATTTTAGTTTCGGTATTCGGATGATACCATTAAGCTCTAAAAAACTTTTACTAAAACAGATAAGGGTTAGGGGTTAGAGATGATCAGAATATTTAATGACATTTGAACATGAACATCATGAACACAGCTCCGCCCCTCAGTTATAAAGAAATATACACACTTTTATATCCCATTTTTTACATTAATTTATTCTTTTTTGCCGTCTTTTTTAAAATAAAATCTTCAGTCTTTGTTTGTAAACAAACCACATATATTTGTCCATATTTCTGTTAAGATGAATCACTGAAACCTGTTCTCTTGTTTGTTATTTAGAGAATAAACACCTCAGCCTGTTGGTGGAGATTTTATCCAATGGAACGGTGTGGGTGTAACACAGAGTCGGACTCTGTACAGTGAGTTTATGTCTTTCTGTTGATGTTTGCATGACTGCTAATGGTGTGTAAATGGAAAGCAACCCCACGTGTGTGCGTTTGTGTGTTTTAGCGGTGTTGGAGCTAAAAGCTGTTAAACCAGGTTACACAGCGATTCGGGGTGTGATGTCATCACTGTACCTGTGTGTGAATGCAGCCGGTCACTTGTTTGCTTTGGTGAGTCTAAATCAAACCTATTCTACTGCTTTTAGTCTATAAGTTGTTTGTCTGATTAATTCCAGGTTAATAATTAACAGGTTTACAACGCGTCCTGGAAAAACACATGGAAAATTTGGAAAAAAAAAATTGTCCTGGAAAAATTATTATTACTTTTTTTTTTTTTAAATGTTTTCTGTCGTTTTAAAATGGTTTCCAAACGATAGAAAAAAACGAGGTGCTTGTGTTTAAATCTATGTGATTTCACTGTGTGTGAAATTGTGTGTGATCTTACTGTGTGTGAATCTGTGTTTGATCTCTGTGTGAGGGAGACATTGTGTCGAGTGAAGACAATATGGGGTCACGTTTGGAAGCCTGAAATACCTCTGTTTTGGTTTAAATAGGCAAATGAACTTGGACAAGCAGAGTTTTCATGGCCGGCCACGCCCCAGACTTCAGGGTAAAAATAAACGGGTGAGATTCTGCTAATCGTTCTATTCTGAGGAGCCGAATGACGACTCTCCAGGAGCAGTCCAGTGCAGTGGCATGAGTCTCTGTTCCCTTCATCAGGGAACAAGTGTTATCATACATAAGCAAGACTTTCCCTTTCTGTCGTTCACTCCAATGGCGAGTAATAACACTAGGGGTCACTATACTACATGCCACTGTGCTGGACTGTGTCAGAGGTCTACCGAAGTTAAGTGCTGACAGGAACCAGTGTGTCGAAGCGCAGCCTACTCATCCTCACGACTTACCAGTGTGCAAGAGTGCCTCTTCTCCTCCCACAAGGGGGAGGATATAGCTTAGACGAAGGTTCTCAGTGGTAGCCATCTATCTCGCTGGGATTACTGACGCTGGGACTAGGGGCCCTTCGGGAATTTCAGCCCGCCACCTTTTTCACAGTGGAGATTACACACATGGGGCCACATGAGGAGCCACTACATGTAAAGCATAACATACCGAGGGTTCCCACAAAGGGGACCACCTGGCCCTGGTCTCCCCTGGCTGGTCCCTCCAATGGACCGGCTGGGGGGAATGTGCAGCTTGATACAAAAGGGGGTCCAGGGTCAGACAACAGAACCTGTCTCAGACCAAAGTAGTCTGAGACTCTACCCCAAAGGAAAGGAATGCTGGTGGTGAGGGCACCACAAGACTCTAGAGGATACGGGTTCCATTTGCAGGTTGTAGAACCTAGAAAATGTATTGGGAGCACTCCAATCTGCAGCTCTACATATGTCCGCTAGTGAGGCCCCATTCGCCAGGGCTGATGCGGCGGCCAATCCCCCCTTAGATCCTCTGCTTGAAGATGGTGTCCCCTTTCCGCTATCCTCTGTGGCAGGCGAAGAGCTGATCGGATCTGTAACTCTGATTGTGGTCCAGGTAAGCCGAAATGGCGGCCATGTAGACCTCAATGGTAAAGGCAGAAAGACGCCTATCAAGTCCTGCTTTAAAAAAGGAGAGCACTAACTTAATGCCACATCTCTGTGGGTCCTCCCCGCGGGAGGCACACCAGTAAACAAAAATATGCCACTGCAGGTCGTACCTCCTTTAGCCTGAATGAGGGTGTTCACCACTGAGAGTGACAGATCTATTCCTCTGAGATCTAAGTTCTCTTGGTCACGTCGAGGGACTACACATGGGTCTTGTTGGGCCAGTAAGGCACCGTGAGCCTGCTCTTGTATTTGAAACTGCTTGAAAATTGCTGCCTTCTGGTGGTTATCTGGAGGTTTGTCCCAAATATCTGTAGTGTTACACCTAATAACTCCGCCCCAGAAATCAACATGAGCGCTTGTTCTAATTGT
>VCAZ01000068.1:390000-572607 GCA_005784505.1 Bagarius yarrelli
ACACACAAAATCAAACTAATTAGCATATAATCACTATGGAGTGTTCGTCTGTGTGCGTGTGTTCCACCTTGTCATGTTGCAGGAGATCCATTTCCACTGAAAGAGCCTGTAGCACTTTATCACAGCCACACAGACAAGTCAGAACCATCTAACACACACAGAAACATCAACAAGTGTTAGTGTGTGTTTGATTGTGTGAGTGTGTAAGAGTTTGTGTTACTTACATCTGTATCTCCTTGTAGTGTTGCAAGTGTGTGTCTCTCTTTATCACACTGCGTCACAAAACAGAGAAAAAACATGAATTAATAATAATAATAATAATAAATCCATGTGTGTAAGAGCAGACAGTACCACACTAAATATATAGATGTATAGTGGGGTGTTTAATGCGCGTATTGTGTTTGTATAGTGTGTATGGTGTGTGTTAGGGTGTTTAGTGTGTGTATAGTCTTTGTATAATATGTATAATATGTGTTAGGGTGTGTTAGGGTGTTTAGTGTATGTATACTGTATAGTGTGTGTTTTTGTGTGTGAATTGTGTGATATTGTGTGTATAGTGTTTGTTATTGTTTGTTTAGTGTGTGTTATTGTGTGTATAGTGTGTAATACTGTGTATATAGTATGCGTTAGTGTCTATTACTGTGTGTGTAGTGTGTGTTACTGTGTGTATAGTGTGTGTTAGTGTGGGTATAGTGTGTGCTATTGTGTGTATAGTGTGTGTTAGTGTGTGTATAGTATGTGTTATTGTGTGTATTAGTGTGTGTTAGTGTGTGTATAGGGTTTGTTATTGTTTGCATAGTGTGTATTATTGTGTGTATAGTGTGTAATACTGTGTATATAGTGTGTGTTAAAGTGTGTAATTGTGTGTATAGTGTTTGTTAGTGTGTGTACCTTGCTTTCTGCTGTATGTACCGGTGAATAGTTTGAGGAATAAATCTAAAAAAAAGGAAGAACAGAATGTGGTCTCATTTACACACAAACACACACACACACACCGAGGGCAGACAGAAAGACAGATTAATAGGCCAATGGTGTGAGACAGTGAGCTTGTCCCCCCATTGGCTAATGCACATGGATGAGGCAGAAGTTAAGTCTGTGCTACCTGAGGTCGGAGGTCAACCGGGCTGTGAGATCGTGACTCATAATGGCTTCTCGGGGTTGATGGACCTGATCCGTGATATCGGAAATGATCTACACCAGTGCGGTCCAAACTTAGAGAACGAGTCTGAGTATCATAACTACGAAGAGAGTAGGAGAAAGAAAAACAAAAAGAGATATAGACAGAGAGAGGAAGAGAGACAGGCAGAGAGGGAAAGAGAGACAGACAGAAAGAGAGGAAGGTAGTTGTGAAACACAGGTTACTGGTCATTAGTATTGAAGTCTCACCTGTGTGTGGTGCTGTGTCTGTCTCCCACCTGTGTGTGGTGCCGTGTCTGTCTTTCACCTGTGTGTGGTACTGTGTCTGTCTTTCACCTGTGTGTACCGCTGTCTGTCTTTCACCTGTGTGTAACGCTGTGTCTGTTTCTCACCTGTGTGTAATGCTGTGTCTGTCTCTTACCTGTGTGTGGCTCTGTGTCTGTCTCTCACCTGTGTGTGGTGCTGTGTCTGTCTTTCACCTGTGTGTGGTACTGTGTCTGTTTCTCACCTGTGTGTGGTGCTGTGTCTGTTTCTCACCTGTGTGTGGTGCTTTGTCTGTCTCTCACCTGTGTGTAACGCTGTGTCTGTTTGTTACCTGTGTGACGCTGTGTCTGTCTTTCACCTGTGTGTGACACTGTGTCTGTTTCTAACCTGTGTGTGCTGCTGTGTCTGTCTCTTACCTGTGTGTAATGCTGTGTCTGCCTCTCACCTGTGTGTGACTGTCTTTCACATGTGTGTGGCACTGTGTTTTTCTCTTTCCTGTGTGTGGCGCTGTGTTTGTCTCTCGCCTGTTTGTGGCGCTGTGTCTGTCTCTCATCTGTGTGTGGAGCTGTCTGTCTCTCACCTGTGTGTGGCGCATTGTGTTTTTCTCACCCGTGTGTGGTGCTGTGTGTGTCTCTCACCTGTGTGTGGTGCTGTGTCTGCCTCTGTGATTCTCTGTGTCCGCTTTCCCTGCAGTGTGACACAGTTTGTTCTGGTTCCTGTACGCGTGCAGTGGGTTCACTGACTCAGTGCTGCCCCCTATCTGAGAAAAGTCCTGACAGCTAGAGCAGCGTCTAAAATAGATATATAACAGGTGTGTTTTTAAATAAGGTGTGTTTCTAAATAAGGTGTGTTAGCTTTAATTGCTATTATAAGACTGGTTCAAGGTGTTTGGTGTACCTATTGATGATGTCATCAGTGTCCATGCATGCTGATTGGCGGAGAGCTCGGACCCAACCCAACATGTCCTCCTGAGTATCAGCGCTGAGAAAATATGAACGCATTCCCTGATGAACAACCTACATACACACACACACACACACACACACACACACACACACAGTAAATGCAATGAAATATTTTTTACATTTATATACAGATATCAACACTGGTGTGTGATGATGATCACCTTAAAAGCATACTTCCTGTTCTTACACTCTCTTGGAGAGCAAAAAAAAATCTTGTAGCTGGGAAGAGGGAGACTCCCTAACACACATTCCTCCCTACTGTCTGAAAGAGAAAGGGAAAGCAGAGACACAAAAACACATAGAGAAACAATGCGGGGGGGAGAGAGAGAGAGAGAGAGAGAGAGAGAGAGAGAGAGAGAGAGAGAGAGAGAGAGAGAGAGAGATAAGACAATATTAAACCTGTCTATTTTTCAGATGTTCAGATGTTTAGTAGTAAAAGAAATAAAAGTGTTGTGGTTAGATTTAAACAATAAAGTTTTTGAAGTCTAATTGATGATGATGATGATGATGAGGAGGAGGAGGAGGAGGAGGAGGAGGGGGTTTGGGGTTTTTAAAGACAGAAAATTAAGACCCATGGGGTTCTAAGACTCACCTTTATAATAAAAAAGACAGTAGTTAGACAAAACAAACCATCTCTTCTTCCACAACTTCAGCCCTGTGCTGTCCTACATAACAACAGAGAGAGAAAGAGAAACAAAGAGACATGAAGAGCAAGACAGACATAAAGAGACAGATAGAGTGAATCCTTAATCCCAATCCTTAAATTTAACCACTGACCCCACCCCCTGACCCTAACCTAACCCTTACTCCTACCTCATAATTATAACACATAACCCTAAACCATAAACCCCCTAACCCAAATCCTTAATTCTAATTCCTAACCCTTAATCCTAACCATAACCTTTAATCCTAACTCAACCCTGACCTTTAACCTGATGTTTAACCCTACCCTTTAAACCTAACCCTAACCCTAACTCTTAATCCTAACATTTAACCATGACCCTTAAACATTAAACCTAAACCCTAACACCTTCAAATTCAACTCTTAGCCCCAAATAATAACCATTAATCCCAACCCTTAATCCCATCCCTCAATCCTTAATCCTAACCCTAACCAAACCCTAACCTTTAAACTGAGTTTAAACCCTACCCTTTTAACCTAACCCTAACCACTAAATCACTCTTAATCAACATTTACCCAATGACCCTTAAACCATTAAACCTAAACCCTAACCTCAAATCAAAATACTCTTAGCCCACCCTAATAATAACCATTATCCCAACCCTTAATCCATCCCTTAATCCTTAATCCTAACCCTAACAAAACCCCTACCTTTAACCTGATGTTTACCCTACCTTTTAACCTAACCCTAACCCTAACTCTTAATCCTAACATTTAACCATGACCCTAAACAACCGAACCATAATCTTAAACCTAAACCTAACCTAACCTTCAAATTTTACAACTCTTAGCCCCCTAATAATAACCATTAATCCCAACCCTTAATCCCATCCCTTAATCCCTTAATCCTAACCCTAGGATGGACAGAGAAGCTCTAGGCTGAAGCATTTCTAATGCTAAGATACAAATCATGCTCATATCAGTTGATATCAGTTGTTCAGAACATATATATATATATATATAAATATAAATTAAATTGCTGTATTGATGAAAGGGATATATGTTCACCTTGTGTGAGTGTGTCGTGAGCATCTATTTATAACTGTGACTGGATTATACAATAAATTTACTTTAGAGGTGAATGATATCATTAACACTACTACAAACACTACTAGTAAAAAGAGGAAGAAAGAAAAGAGAAGGAAAAAGAAAAAAATTACTCACTCTTTTATAGAGCCAACCTCTGATCACTACTGCACAGTTCGGATCTCTCTGCACTGAACGAGACCTTTTACAGAATGACTGCAGTTTATTGTCATACTACACACACACACACACACACACACACACACACACACACACACAAACATTTATTAGCATTCTAATAGATACGTAATCCATGTGTGTGTGTGTGTGTTTAATAAAGAAACCTTGTCTTTGGTCGATGAAAATGTGACCACACTGGAGGTTTGACTTATCCTATCATGTTCCTCCATCCTGCAAACAGACAGACAGACAGACAGACAGACAGACAGGTGTTGCATTTTTCCTCTTTTCCTAATATAGTTTGTTGCTTATGGCTTTTCTGTTTTTCTGAACACTGCGCTGATTTGGATTTGTCTGCTGTGATGATATTTATTTTAGGTAGTGTTGGTGTTGGTCTGCTGATTGGAAGATCTTAGTTTTCCCTGCAGAACGAAGCTGCCACTGCCCCTCAACTGCTTACATGGCTAAATAGAGATAATAACTAAAAAGTAAAACAAACGTTGGACTGTTTTTGACCGAAGATTCATTATAACAACAAAATCCAATAATCCACTTTACTACAAAATTCAATACATTACTACTAAATTTCAAAAATTTACCTCACTACAAGATCCAGTAATCCATTTTACTACAAAATCTAGTAATCCACTATACTGCAAAATTCCAATAATCCACCTTAATACTATAACGTAATACCAGACCTAAGACACAGATAAAGAACAGACGGGGTATAAATGAGAGTACTTAGGGGACTGGAAATAGATAGCAGAAACCTGGAAGAAGACTGTGGAGTGGGGTAGAAGACAAAGGTATGCTGTTGTACCATGACAGAACTCCCCCTTTTACAGCGCGGCTTCTGAAGCCTAAAGAATTCCCTGAAGTCTGAGGTTTTAGACCCAGCTATGTCCTCAGATGAGCACAGGGCAGCGCAATGTCCTCATATGAGCATTAGAAAATGTCCTCAGCCACAGAGGGGCAGACTAACGTCCTGGGCAGAACTGGAAGGCGGAGCGGGTCCTGGGTAAAACCAGGTTATAGAGCGACTTTCTGGCTGTGTTAGCACAATGTGCTAGCACATGCTGGGTTAATGCTGGTCTGGTCTTCTTTAACATAATACCAGACTCAAGAGACAGATAAGTTTAAATATAGACGGGTGCGTTTATTAGACAGGGTATAGAGGTGGAAGGACTGGGTGAAACTCTTGGTGTACCATGACAAATACAAAATTTAGTAATCCATTTTCACTACAAAAATCCAATAATTCAGCTTATTACAAAATCCAGTAATCTGCTTTATAACAAAATACATTTCTTTCCCACTACAAATACCAGCAATTCATGTTTTTACAAAATCCAGTAATCTACTTCACTACAAAATCCAGTAATCTACTTCACTACAAAATCCAGTAATCTACTTCACTACAAAATCCAGTAATCTACTTCACTACATTCATTCCAATTATTGTAACAACTGTAAAATATTTGGGTAAAATATTAATTTAAAATATAACTATAAGTTATTTATTACTGTTCATTATTATTAAAGTAAAATCATTCTTTTTAGTTTAGTAATAATGAAGTCTGAAATGTCTAATTTACAATACAAACAATCAGAAAACATATAATTTAATATAACACACACACACACACATGCACACATGCACACACACACAAACACACACGCTTCACTTCCAACTTTCACCTGTGGTTGAAGTTCCTCTGTGCTCTAATATAACAATTCCTCTGAGAAATCATAGGAACACACACACACACACACACACACACACACATACAAGCCTAAGTTTGGAGTGACAGGTGACAGGTGGTTACCATGGGAGGAGTCAGAGGAATGAGTGCTATGTAAGGGAAGGTACTCGCACACACAAACACACACACACACACACACACATATTCACAATCCCAGATGTCAAAAAGAATGTCTCACACTAGAGCTCTTACACATACACAGACAGACACACACACACACACTTGCACAAACACATTTATACACACACTGATTCTGCATGTCATTTGCACATTAGTCTACTCTAATTTTCACTTCTGTGTTTTATTTTTATTTTTTTATTGTGTGTGTGTGTGTGTTTGTGCTTTATTTTTCTTTTTAGTTTTGTATTTGTCAGACATGGTTTCTTCACTCCCTCTTTCTCTCACACTCTCTTTTTCTTTTTCTCTCTGTCTCTCCCTCACTCTCTCTCTTTCTCTGTCTCTTTCTTTCTCTGGGGGCGGGGTAACTTGCCCCTGATATACCAGTGACCAGTTTCCTGACCCTTTCCCCAAATTCGAGGATGGACTGGGATTCACTCTGCTTCACTGACCCAAGGCTACAGTTTACATTACATTTGATCACCATAACCATAAACTGTAATAAACAGACATTCAGTGTCCCTCAGATGAGGATGGGTTCCCTCTTAAATCTAGTTCCTTCCAAGGTTTCTTACTTATTTCATCTCAGGGAGTTTGTCTTTGTCACAGTTGCCACCGGTTTGATCATTAGGGACAAACTCACACTTTCACTGTTACTGAATTCTGTGTAAAGCTGCTTTCAGACAATGTCCACTGTTAAAAACGCAAGACAAATAAACATGAATTGAAATGAATTGAGGTTGAAATGAACTGATTCCTTTGTATATCCCAGGTTAGATAGATCGGTTCAGCCATGATACAGACTCCCTTGATCAGGCTAGGAATCAGCTCAAAGTGTATATTAGACCGGATGTACACACTCTTCCAACATTTACATCTGTTACTGCAGAAAGATTTGTTACCCGTATCTTCCTCTGATAACAGTCACAATTTTCCTCCATTGGCCACCACTGCATCTGCTCAGATCTTAGCACGTTATTCAACATCTTCTTTCAATAACTAAACTACATTTACATTTACGTCATTTGGCAGACGTCCTTATCCAACGCCTTACCACTGCACTAGCCCATCCCATAGCATATATTGATGTCTGTGTTTATGACCCAGACTTCTCTTCTCTGGACCTCTTTAATCTATCCTGATTCTCTACCTTTTTTTGATGTTACCACATAAAAACCATAAAGATGGTTGAATACGTTCGTACATAGGAAGAGATAATTTAATTTAATTTATTGTGCAAGGTTCATGTACAGAGCCAATGAAATGCTTTTTTCGCATATCCCATCTTAGTAAGTTGGGGTCAGAGCGCAGGGTCAGCTATGATACAGCGCCCCTGGAGCAGGAAGGGTTAAGGGTCTTGCTCAGGGACCCAACAGTGGTTGGCTTGCCGGTGGTGGGGCTTGAACCCAGGTGTTTCTGGTCTTCAGATCAGCAACTTAACCATTTGAGCCACCACTGCCCCGTTCTAAGTTTAATTGAATAGTCATAAATATAAATTTATAACGATGCGCGTATTCATGTTCCTGTTAACACAATCTGCACTTTTTGACTAGAGTTCTAGACACGCCCTCTTGTGGTCGCAGGGGAAATTTGATTGCTACTGTTACATCCTGATTAAATTACTGTTTATTTTAAGGCCCCTGCAGGAGGCTGCAGTCCATCAACACCAAAACTTCACACCACTAAACTCTGCCTTAGTGGTGGGAGTGTTAGATTGCTGCTCAGAAGACTGTAAATTAAAACCAGGGGTGGGCAGTGGGCAGTCTCAGTCCTGGAGGAGTTTAGCTCCAACATGCCTCACACTTACCTGTAAGCTTGAAGTAAACCTATCAAGATCTTGATTAGTTGGGTCATGTGTGTTTGATTGGGGTTAGAGCTAAACTCTGCCCCCCAGGGCCGAGATTGCCCACCACTGGTTTAAACCTTTAAAGTACACCTTCAAACTGCTACTGGGCCCCTGAGTAAGGCCCTTAACCCTCAACTGTTCAGGAAAATATAAAAATCAGATAAATGTCAATTACTTTAAATTTGCATCAACAATGACATACTGAATTCCCCATGATGTGAAACATGGCCACACACTCAGTCTGTATGTGTGTGTGTTCAGTGGAATGCTGGGTGTAGGAGTGTGTGGAGGTGTTGAGGAATGTTGTCCCATTTATCTCAACACAACATCGAATTTGCAAATAAAAAAAAAAAACAGGAATTTATAAACCTGGTTGATTCCCTGCAACACCATGCTGCGTCTGCTGGGCCCCTGAGTGAGGCCCCAAACCTGCAATTACTCAGATGGATTTGAAAAAATCGAATTTCCTAGAAAATAATTTTTTTTATTTAAACCAGTAAATAATTTCTGCAAAAATGACATGGATTCATAGATGCAGTGTTTGTTCTGTTCTGTTCCTAAACTGATTCTCTAGAAATCTCAGAATCAGTGATTCAAACTACCATGACACCATCTTCATCATCATCATCATCATCTTTATCATCATCATCACTGAAACCACACACACACAGTGCTCTCCATCTACACTGACATCAACGATCTCCCCGGTTACTGATCTGAAACTGAGTTAAAATCACTGCTCATGTGAATCGATTCACTGGCTGTGTGTCGCATCATAAAGAGTCATTTAAATTCTGAACAAACAGCCTCTTTCTCTCTTTCTCTCTTTTACACACACATAAGCAAACACACACACATTTATTTTGTTATCGTTGAGAAAAGGTTGAAATCTAACTTTGTACCTGTTTTGTTGTATGTGTCCAAAAGCGATTTCTAGCTCCATCGTTACTGTGTCCCCTTTTTGTCTGTCTCTTTCTTCTGTTCTTTCTTTTTCTTTTTCCTTCACACCCCCCACACCTACACGCTCCTCTGTGTAAAGCCTCTCTGTTTTTACCCTAAACACTAGTGTCTCTGTCCTCATCCCTTCCCCTTTAATTCTCTCTCTGTCCTTCTCTGTCTCTCTCTCTCTCTCTCTTACACTCTCTCTCTGTCTCTCTCTCTCGCTCTCTCTGTCTCTCTCTCTGTCTCAATTTCTTACTCTCCCTTAATGTCTTTCTCTCCCTTCATTTTAACAATATAGGCTTTAACGCTTAAACTCACACTTATTATTTTAATTTGTCTGCCTAAAACAGTGAATTATGTGTTTAAACAAATGTTTAGAAACCTTACGCAAACTATTTATTTATTTAACATACAATTTGAGGAAATAATAATTTTACTGTAAGTTGCATTGTTTGACCTCTAGGTGGAGACAAATACAGATGGAGAATTCTGGAGTGCTGTTACATTGACTACATTTCGATTTGCATGATTGTGTGAGGTGTGTGATGTGTAAGGTGTGTGAGGTTTGTGTTGTGTGAGATGGGAGGTTTGTAAGATGTGTTAAGTGCGCGGTGTGTGCGGTGTGTGCGGTGATCAGGCGATTAAGACAAAGTTTAATTACAGTTTTCCACAATCTCATTATAATGGCATTAACAGTGTGCCTGAACACCCCGCCACACGCACACAAAATATATTATAAAGAATCAAGCAGTAAAAGGAGAAACAGAGCACACACACACACACACACACACACACACACATATATCCACACTGCTGTTCTTGGCTTGATCGCCACCCCAAAATATTCTCCTTAGAGTCACTGAGGGGTTTCAGGTGACATCTCTCTTTCCCTCTCTCTCTCTCTCTCTCTCTGTCTCTCTATCCTCCCCCTGTAAAGGACTGACAGAGATAGGAATAAAAAGGAAAAGGTTGTCAGACAGCTGCAGTCCGCTGAGAGAATCAGCCGTCATCATGCCTGAGCCTAAAGGTACGTCATAACTAACAATTATATTTTAATTATTATTGATCTAATCGCAGGGGCAGTTCGGTGGCTTAGTGCTTAGCAATGTTGCCTCACATTAGGAAGGTCTCGATTCATTTCTGTGTGGAGTTTTGCATGTTCTCCCTGTGCTTGTGTGTGTTTATTTCGGGTTCTCCGGTTTCCTCCCACAGTTCCAAAAACATGTATGTTAGATTGATTGGTGATTCTAAATTGCCTAAAGGAGTAAGTGAGACTGTCTGTGTGTGTGGCCCTGTGTTGGACCGGCGACCTGTCCAGGGTGTCCCCCTTCTGTGTTTTCAGAAATATATATCATATATGCTATATTAGCCTTATTATAATTATTTATACATACATGAAGATATGACCTGATTATTAATCTCTTGATGATTATTATTAATTTTATTATTATTATTCATAATAAGCAGTATATGTAGTGTAATGAAGTGTGTATGTAGTTTGCATGCTGGCAGTGTTAAAGTTATGAGTGTAAATATGATAACTGAAGGAAAACACACACACATACACTGTAGACAGTTTACTGATTATAAATGAATGGTAATAGCTATGTGTGTATTGTAATTAGAGTGAAGCTTAGCAGGTGTGTGTGTGTGTGTGCGTGTGTGTGTAAATATCAGTGATATCTGGGAGTTTGTGTGTGTGACAGTTAAATTATCTCCAGAAATTTCAGTGTTACTCGTCACACACTTGAGGATGGACAGGGGTATTTTTGGGGGACTGGGTTCTCCTCTTGGTCTGGGACGTCGTCTCTTGTGTGTTACTGCTGTGTGAATCTGATCTTTGTTAAAAGTTCCACTAAAACATCTGGTTAAATGGAATCGATTTGTTTATGTGTGTGTAGTAAACGTATTGTGTGTTTTGAGACACGGCCGGTTTTTTATTATATATCATGAGCCTGAAATGTCATTTGAGTGAAATAAGAGTAAAGGACATAATTCTGTGTGTGTGTGTGTGTGTGTTTGTTTGGAAAGTAAAAATTAGGACAGTTAATCAGCTAAACTATAAGACACAAATCCAAATAACTGGAAGAGAGAGAGCGAGAGAGAGAGAGAGATAGAAAGAAATACAAAAACAGAGTGGGGGGGCAGAGAGACAGATAGAGAGAGAGAGAGAAAGAGAGGAGATTATGGAATTAAGGAAACAAGGAACCGTAAAACAGAATCAGCATCTTCAGAACTTGAATTCTTCAACAAGTATCTCATAATGAGTGAGGAACTGAAGAAGGAACCCTGGATGGAGTGATGAAGTGTTTGTTAATTTACTAATCTCTGATTAAACAGAATTCTCCTCCTCCTCTCCTGATTTTCTCTGACTGAGATTTTAGACAAATAAATTACAGAATCGTCATCCATGACTTCAAAATCTGAAGATAAATTCTGTGGGATCTACTGGGATCCTGTAGCTCTCTCACTGACCTCCTGTTTCAGTCTGGATCACATGGTGATTTTTATCTCCGGTATTTTGAACGTTCTCCACTACTGTTCTTCTCTCAGTTTCTTACAGAACCTTCAGCACTGCAAACCAACCCACTGACATGTTCCACCAACACATCTGTTTAATATCGGGCTGCTGGGGAAACATGATAAACCTTATTTTAATGCATAAAAAACACACTATAATGTTCATTAATGCATTATAAACACTGAGATCAAATAAAAACATTTTATATCTACTATAATATTTATATAATAAACAAATCGATAATAATGACAAAAAATTATTTCAATTTCTGATTAAAATTATTAACAATAATAATAATAATATAAAAATAATAATAGTTATTATTATTATAATAAACACTTAAATATGTCATGAAGTGCATTCAGGAAAAAGTGTGTGCGTATATGGGTGTGTGTGTGTGTGTGTGTGTGTGTGTTTAAGAGGAATTGGCTGAGCTAGCAAATTTTATACATCCTCTCATCTTACAACCTTTTAATAACCTCAGCCAATGATAATCTCCCAAATTAACACTCAGAGGAATATGACCTCATCGTGTGTGTGTCTCTGTGTGTGTGTGTGTGTGTGTGTGTGTATGTGTGTTTATGTGTAAAATACTTTATCATACAGTAAACACTAATGTACAAAATAATTTTACTGTTTAAACAAGGGTCAAATTTTTTGATGTGTGTAAAAAAACTAAAACTAATTATAATTTAATACTTAACCAATAATAACAACATATAAAAGTTTGATTAATACTAAATAGTTTGAAATGTAGTCTATTCTAAAATATATAATCTATTTATTTTCAATGCATTAATGATTGTATTATACATTATTATTTTATTATATGATTACACTGTATTATACAGATTCAGATTAAACATACTGTTATATTATTGTACATTAATGACACTGACTGTGACATCATTCTGGATATTTATTAAGGTGTGGATTTAATGAAGAAAATCTTTCTTCCTGCTAATTGTTGTCCGGCTAACTGTTGTTTGTAGAATTGTAGTGGTTGTGTTAGTGGGATGATTTGTGAAGTCACTGCCCAGAGCAGTGAAGTGGCACTGTTTTTTGTCCTTCACACAGCTCTGTGAATGGAGGTGGCGTCACTTACTGATCCAGGATCTGTTTTATTTGGACACTTTTATGATTTTGAAGCACTGCAGCTCTCATTATGTGTTTAATTATATAACTTACAGGATACAGTCTATAACCTGCTGAATAACAGATTAAATAAAATATTCGCTTCTTATGATTACAAACTGTTCCAGTCACATACACTTGTCTATAACATCCCTGTATGTCATATCATTCTGTTTCCTTCTTCACTGGAACTGCGAGACTCAAACCCTGTTTCAGCATGACAATGCCTCTGTGCACAAAACCCCTGATCTCCATGAAGACATGCTTTGTTCTGATTGGTGTAAAAGAACTCTCCTGTCCTGTACAGTCCTGATTCTGACTCAATCCCCTTTAAACTGAACAAAGTCTGGATGAACTAGAACCCTGACTGAACCCTGGACCTCCTCACCTCAACCATAGTGTCTGATCTCACTATAACTATTGGATCTGAATGATCACAAATCCACACAGTTGCATAACCCAATCAAGTGGAAAACCCGCACAGAAGAATGGAGAGGTTACAGGAGAAAAAGTGAGACTAACATCTGGAGCAGGATGAGGGTGATAGTGTCCCCAAATGTTTGAAAAATCTGGAATGTTAATCATCCTATTAGTGATGAATCAGTGCATGAGCCACACTGGAAATTATTACATGGTAAATCTCATCATTAAGAGTGACTTATTTTACCCGTCTAAGCAGTTGTGGGTTAAGGGCCTTGCTCATGGACCCAAAAGTAGCAGTTTGAACCCATGATCTTCTGATTAGCAGTCTAACACCTTCACCCCTGATCTCTCACTTCTCTGGATCACATTTTGGATCATTATGAACGAAGTTAGGAAAGAGAACCTCACTTCAGTCTAAGATGACTTATAAGTGTGTGTGTGTGTGTGTGTGTGTGTGACGGTAAGAATTTTACATTGCTTTAGATGTGCAGTGTGATTCCAGGTTGTGGAGGTTAGAGAAGTTAAGTAGTTTTTCTCTGTTACAGTTCCACTGACTACCAACCAGGACTTTTGAGCTTTATTTTAAAGTATGAAGAATATCTAATTAAATAACGGTGATGAGTTATAAAGCTGTGGATAATAAAGACCTCACTGATGTGGATGTGATATTGTGAGGTGTCAGCTGTTCCTCAGCTCTGAGGACTTGTCCCTATTTTGAGTCACTAAAAGCAGAACCTCTTCAGAGGGAAGTGTCCATATCAAGACAGTATCACCCCTCCTGAGATGATGCAATAGCCCATTTTTGGTACTCTGGACTAGAGAACAGTTTAGAGGTCCAACTCTTGGATCCAGTTCTCTTGAAAGTGTTTCTCAGACCCCAGTCTGTATACCTCAGTGATCTGATGCCAAATTCTTGAAATTTAGAAGAATCATCTCAGGTTTTATTTCTGGCATCAGCGGAGAGAACTGTATGGTGAAGAGGTCTGATTTCACATTCTTAAGTGGAGGATGGAAGGAGTAAAAGAGATAGAAAGAGAGACATAGACTAAGAGAAAGCGACATAGAGAGACATAGAGAGAGACATATAAAGGGAAAAAAGAGAAAGAGAGAGACACAGAGAGAGAGATAGACACAGAGTGAGAAAGACAGAGAGAGAGAAAATGAGAAAGAAAAAGAGGGACAAAGAGAGAGACAGAGAGAGAAAGATGTCAGAGGGACAATTGTTCGATGTTATATTTATGAAGCGGGTGAATGTGGTAATGGAGGGTCTAACCTCAGACATGCCGTTAGAACTTCACATGAAACTGTCTGTGGTCTCTGGCTATTCTTTAGCTCTGACTGATGATAATCTCCACCGGCAGAAACACGGGGTCAGAGATCTGTTCCTTACTGTTCTGAAGGACTTATCAGATATGTTAATCACACTCATTTAGTCCAGAGAACTCCAGACTGTCATCAATGTTCTGCAGATGAAGCATTTACTGTCAGTATGTCACATGAAACAGAGTGAACATGAGCTCAGGATAAAGATGGGATACGAATAAATCCCAATGCATTTCTGAAGGTGACCAATAAAAACATGTAAAATAACACCACCGTGTGCTTCTGTAAGTATGAGGTGATAGTCTGGGTGGAGCTCCAGCCCAGGAATAACAGGATCCTCAGAATGGGTGTAAAAATTTCCATAATTACTCATTTATAATGAGAAGAGTTAGAGTGCTGGAGAACCGGATCTGAGCTGAAAGTTTTAAATTAGATGGGTTCTTACTCGTGTGTGTATTGATCAGTTGAACTGTAGACGTGGGGAAAGGAGAACCCCAAACATCTGAAACAGCAAGAGTGGAAAAAGAGGAGTAGAAGTCAACCATAAGGTCAAGCTGCGCTCCTCAGATTTCTCTCTCACTCTGTGTGTGTGTGTATCTCTCTCACGCTCTGTCTCTCTTACTCTGTCTCAGGGGTTTATGAGGATCAGTTTGCACCTAAGCATGCTTATATATATATAAATTTGTGTGTGTGTGTATTAATAATACTTTCAAACTGAATTAGGAAGCGAATGTGTTACAGTATTAAAGATTAAAACAAATGAGAAAGTAAAGGGCCGACATTAAACACTCGGAGCTCCTGAACCCAGATGAGATTCTATAGCACGTAAAGCAATGAGATATGAGATCAGATGAGACGGTATGATACAATATAAAATATAATAAGATAGAAGAAGATACAAGATAATAAAATGAGATCAAATATGATAATGAGATGAGATGGTAATGGGAAATCGAAATATGGTGCAAATAAAAACATAATAAAATAAATAACAAACAGAAACTTGTTAAAAATTTTCTTCTCTTTTTTTCTGGGTCTGAAGTAAAGAAAGCTCCTGCAGGGGAACCTGGTAAATAATTCTCTCATTATTATTGTTATTATTATTGTTATTGTTGTTGTTGTTTTCGTTGTTCTTATCACCATTATGTCTCTTGGCCCAGGAACTGAAACTGTATCAGGCCCAGGAACTGAAACTGATGGTAAGTGTGTGTGTGTGTGTGTGTGTTTGTGTGTGTAAGAATTATCATATTGTCTATTATATTATTTTAATTCTGTAAGTAAGTTAATCAGCGCCCTCTAGTGCAGTCTCTCATTAATGTCTGTGACTTTTACAGGGCTGTATGTGTTTGAATTGTTTTTCTACAGCAGAAGGTTTGAAAGCTTTTTGTAAACATGTTAGCAAGTTGCTAGCTAGTAGTAATGTGCTTATATGCCAAATATGCTTATAAGTTAAATCCTGCAGCGGTTACAGTGTTGGACTCCCAAACTTGCCCTGGTTCAGTTCCCGGCACCACCAAGCTAACAATACTGGGCGCCTGAGCTACGGCCCTTAACCGATAAATTGGAAAAAAATAGATAAATGAAAGTGGCGCTGTCCGTCTGGCACATGCCAGAAATGTGAATGTAAAACACTGTCATGGATCTGAGGATGTAAATTGTACTGAAATTAGATTTTATGGTTTTTTTAATTATGTTATATAACAAATAATTCAATCCCTAACAGATACTGATGGAGAACCTGGTGAGACACACTGGAGCATGAGAAATAATAATAATAATAATTATAATATTCAGAACTCCTCATCACCAGACACAGTAAAATACACACATGATCACATGGGCTGTGTGGATATATATATTACATGTATATCTGTACATTTGAAGGTCAAACATGTTTATATATTTATTTATATATAATTTCATCTTTTGACCTAAATACTGTGTGTTGCATTAGAACACTCTTCTGACTTTATTTCACACACCACACACACACACACACACACACACACACACACACACTTCACAGTGTGTTATTTATAAGCAGTGTGTGGATAATCAGAAAGATTTACAATTGGGAAATAAAACATGTGATCTATTTTACTGAATATTTGGTGTGTTTTACATAAAATTCATCATAAAATTATTATTTATAGAATATTTAAATGTGTGCATGTAAAATGTGTGTGAGTGTATGATCAGTATACAGATGATTGTGCTCTTCCTCGGAGTGTGTGTATGTGTGTGACTGTTTAAAAACATTTGATTTTTAAAATTTGTATTTAAAAATCTGCTTTATTTTGTGTTGTGTAGTGTTTATTATAGAATGTGAGGATGACCGAACTGGAAGATTTGATTTCCAATCTCTTTATTTCTGCTGTGACTCATGACTCACAGCAGACCTCACAAACTCCAAACATGGCCGATGAGAACTACAACTCCCAGTCAATCAGCAAAGTCTGAACACACACAAATATATATTCTTGATCTGTCCCTCTAATGTGCTCCTAGTTCCAATTGACCATGTTTGTGTTTCTGGGATTCAGAGTTTTCTCTTTATTCTGACACATACAATAACAAAAACATTTTTTTATTAACTCCACTGTTTAAACGTTATTCTAAAATTAATCTGTGATTAGTTTTAATCTGTGATTAATTTAGCATGTTAATATTGTAACAGATTGCCGGACTAGAGACACAGGTTAGTTAAACACAGATGGTTGTGTTCTACTGATAAACCAAATAAGAAGAAAGATAATGGAGACATAGCAGGAATATACTAGGTGTCAGAGACCAGCGAAAAATGTTGGAGCAAAGAAGAGGATCCACAGAGCCAGGGGAGGAAGCGAGGATGACTTCGGGGCCAGAGGTGGGAGCGAGAACCAGGGGGAGGCATAAGGGAGAAGCAAGAACTATGGTAAGGCCAAAGGGGGGAGTGAGAAACAGCAATGTCCTCAAATGAGCATGGGGGCTGGATCAACGTCCTTAGCTGAGTCAGGAGGTGGAGTCAGGTCCTAGACGGAGCCAGAGGCGGGGTCAAGTCCTGGGCGGAGCAAGGGGGTAGAGACAATGGATGGAGCCAGGGGGCAGGGTCAGGTACTGAACTGAGCCTGTCCTCAGAATAGCGAGATGGCTAAGCTAGGTACAGGAAAATTCTGGGGGGGGGTCCGTGGGCTGTGTAGCAAGGCTGTGGATTGGCTGCGATTCTGGCAATTCTGGAAAGCTTCTCTGGTTGGGGGAGAATTCATTGAATGGTGCAAGGTGCAGCTGTAAAGAGGGTTCCAGATCCCTGCCGATATGTTCTTAACAGGGATACAACAATTGAATTTTACTAGCTTTATCGTTGAGGAATCGAGGGGGAGCGTTCATTGGAGCAGAAAGCTGCCGTATTCCTCCCCTGAACCAAAGTAGGATTGAACAATGGACTGGCAAGATAGAAAGGAGCAGAAGAAACGGCTGGTGGAAGTGAAGAGCGGCGGTGTAAATTCACCAGCGCATACACTGGGTTCATGTTGGTACGGTCTGGTCTTCTGTAACGGATTGCCAGACTGAATACACAGGTTAGTTAAACCCAGACAGATGATGTTATTAAGAAATCAAATAAGAGAAATGATAATGGAGACTATAGGATTATACTGGTTACTGGAGACCAGAGGAGAATCTACTTCCCAGTTTTTTTTATGTCTATAGTTTTAGCTGTTATGCTGTAACTGGAACCTTAGCAGTGAGTTTTGTTCTATTGATGTTTCTGGAATGACAATAGATTTTTCTTCACCCTTCAATCACAAATAGGGATAAGTTCACCTCCCAATCCCCTTTTGAGTGTCTCAGGAAAAGTTTATTAAAATAGATGTGTGAGAGTTTGTATATCATCCTCAGTGGTGTGTATGTATGTATGTCTGTGTGTGTCGGCAGTCCTCACACTCTCCAATAAACATTGATTAAATACACAAATAAATAATCAATCCACGTTTATTCTGTAAATCTGATGTGTGTTTGTTCTTTATGCACGTCTCACTGAGTTTAATGTATGCGTGTAAAATAAACAATTATCTGCAACATATAGCGTGTGTGAGTGTACGTATGTGTGTGTGTGTGTGTGTGTGTGTGTGTTTGTGAGTGTGTGTGTGTGTTTGTGTGTATGGGTGTGAGTGTTTGTTCTCAAATGTTTATTCTGTGTTTAAAGAGAAGACAGAGCTGACTGGTCTTTTTGTGGAGAAACCACAAGATACGGTAGCCATCACAGGTACGCACACACACAGACACACACACACACACACACACACTAGATGAATGCTTTATCTATGTACATTAATCATACATTACAATAAACTAGATTGTTCTTAGTTTTTCATGTGTGTGTGTGTGTGTGTGTGTGTGTTTGTTTGTAGGGAAGGATGTGGTGTTTATCGCAAAGGTGGATTCATCCACTCTCACCAGGAAACCCACCATGAAGTGGTTGAAGGGAAAGTGGCTCGATCTCGGGAGTAAAGCAGGAAAACACCTGCAGTTTAAAGAGACTTACGACAGGAATACTAAGGTGTGTGTGTGTGTGTGTGTGTGTTTTATTAAAAGACAGGGTTTACTGCGTCGAAATGCTTTGGGAACACCACTGATGACCATTGGGCTGAAGCATGTGTGAAATGCGTCCAATCAAAAAGCATTATGTCTCGGTTGGGTGACATAATCGACCAGGAACTTTATATACACACATTTCACACCCTGGATGCAGTAAGCTCGCATTTAATGCAGAGTTGCTGAAGGTATGACAAGTTATGTAGCATCTCAGCATAAATAAGCATAGAGTTTCCTCATGGTAGCATGGCTGGAGTATGGTCTCGATGACCTTGACCATGAGACCAGCTGCGAAGAGCTGCTTATGCTTCACTCCCAAACACGCAACAAATAAAGAGTCTATCCAGATATAAATTTTGGCATGTATAAGAATACTTGTAATGCAGCGGGGTTGCCTGTTTTGCTGTATAGACATATTTTTATTTAGACATATTTTCTCATATTTTGAGAAAATATGTCTATTTCTGTTGCACACACACAAATGTGCACTGAAGAAAAAAAGCATTACTTCCTGGTTGATGACATCACCCGCATATGACATAATACTTTTTGGATTAGATGGATTACACACGTGCTTTAGGCCAAAAGTTATAAAAGGGCATTTCCAAAATGTTCAACTCGAGTTCCTGAAGGTAACCCAGTTAAAAGCACTAGCCTGGATATACGCTTATAGTCCTAAGAGTTACTCAGTCAGTATTGTTTGTATTATAGTGTCAAACGCTGCTGTCAAATTAAGTAAAACCAAGATTGCACACAACTGCATGTGTGCGTTTGTGTATGTGTGTGTGTGTGTGTGTGTGTGTTTGTGTGTGTACAGGTTCATACTTCCTGGTGGGGACTTAAACCTGAATACACTCATGGGGACTCGTGTCACGGTGGGGACCATAATTGAGGTCCCCAAGGGTACAAAAGCTTCTAAATCATACAGGATAAGATTTATTTAAAAAGTAAAAATGCAGAAAGTTTTCGGTTAGGGGTTGGGTGTAGGGTTAAAGGGTTAAAGGGTTAAAGGGTTAGGGTTTAGGGTTAGGGTTAGAGTTAGAGTTAGGGTTAGGGTTAGGGGATAGAAAACAGTATAGTATAAAAACCATTACACCTATGGAGAGTCTCCACAAGGATAGCTAACCAGGCATGTGTGTGTGTGTGTGTGTGTGTGTGTGTTGTTCAGGTGTACACATATGAGATGAAGCTGGTGAAAGTAAAGCAAGGTGATGAGGGAGGTTACAGATGTGAAGTGACTGCTAAAGACAAATGTGACAGCTGCACATTTCAGATCTCTGTAGAAGGTAAGAAAGCACACACACAAACCCCAAGCATTTACACACACACACACACACACACACACACACACAAGCTTTTAGACATAACTACACACACAACCGGTTTAAATGTGTTTGTGTTTCAGCTGCTGAAGTGGATCAGTCTCAGGACATTCTGTCTGCCTTTAAAAGAGCGTAAGTGTGTGTATAAGTGTTTGTGTGTGTATGTGTGTGAGTGTGTTTTCTGTGTGCTACTGGTTCTGCAGTCTGTATAAAGTGTGTATTTGTTGATATGTGTTTTTAGTGATGCAGGTGAAGACGAAGGAGAGTTGGATTTCAGCGCTCTGCTCAAAGCTACTAAAAAGTCAGTAACCTGTCTACCAAACACACAAACACAAACACACACAAACACACACACACACACACTACAGTATTATATACCAGTAAAACTGTGTGTGTGTGTGTTTTGTGTGTTTGTGTGTGTGTCAGACCCACGAAGACGCAGCCAGAGGTGGATGAGAATGAGATCTGGGAGATGTTAAAGAACGCTCATCCGAGTGAATATGAGAAAATTGCCTTTCAGTACGGAATCACGGATCTGAGAGGAATGTTAAAACGGCTGAAGAAGATGAAACCTGTGGAGCAGAAGCACAGTGAGGGTAAGACAGCAAGACAAATACCATATAGTGAGGGTGAGACAGAGGAGCAAATATCAAACAGCTGCAGAACAAATACCAAACTCTGAAGGTGAGACAGCAGGGCAAATACAATACAGTAATGATAAGACAGCAGGCTGAATACAATACAGTAAGGGTGAGACAGCAGGGCAAATACTATACAGTAAAGTTGAGACAGCAGGGCAAATACAATACAGTAAGAATAAGACAGCAAGGCAAATACACAGTGAAGCTGCTTCAGGCCAAAGCCTACTTATTTTAGCTGGATACTTGCATTTATATTTGCTGGTCAATGACCACCCCTCTACAGCAGAACACAATCAAAACCCTCCCACACACTTCCACAGCAGAACATACAAACCCCCCCCCCCCACAAAAACACCTCTACAGTGGAACCTTTACAATATCATAACCCCCTATTCCTCTACAGCAGAACCTTTACACAACCATAACCCCCCACACATTCACAGCGAAACCTTTACACAACCATAACCCCTCACACCTCTACAGCAGAACCTTTACAACATCAACCCCCACACACCTCTACTGCCTACTGGTATTGTATCAACTCAACAGCTGCTCCTCATCCTCCGCCCTAGTTCATTGAATTCAAACAAACAAAAACTCAGAATTTAATCTTTTTGCAGAATTGTTTATATGTGTGTTTGTGTGTGTGTGTGTGTGTAGCATTTCTGAAGCGTTTGGAGGAGTGGTACTCCGTGATGAAAGGCAAAAAGGTTGTGCTTCGTGTGGAAGTTGCTGATCCCAACGCTGAAGTAAAATGGCTTCGAAACGGCCAGGAGATCAAACCTTCAGCTAAGTAAGTGACACGTGCACACATGCACACGCGCGCACACACACAAACGCATGCTCCGAGTCTATGATATCTGTTTGGTTTTCTGTGTTGTAGGTACATTATGGAGGCAAATGGAAATGTCCGCACTTTAACCATAAATAAGTGCACCCTGGCAGATGATGCTGCATATGAGTGTGTGATTGGAGAAGATAAATGTTTTACTGAGATCTATGTAAAAGGTCAGTTTGTGTGTGAGCTCAATCGTTAGAACATGGTAGAGTTCAAGCGTCAAGTCAGGTCACCTTTATTTATATAGTGCTTTTAACAATCAAAATTGTTTTAAAGCAGCTTTACAGAATCACATCAAAATACATAATATAAACCACTCACTAAAACACTCAATTTAATTAATATCTATAAATTGAGAGTCCCCAACTAAGCAAGCCAGAAGCGACAGTGGCAAGAAACCAAAACTTCATCTGTGACAAAATGGAGAAAAAAACCTTAGAATAAACCAGGCTCAGTTAAGGGGTCGGTTCTCCTATGACCAGACAAACCAGTAAGTTACCCATACTGCAATAACGTGTCCGTGGTTTTTTTGGATGGCCGTCTAGAAGACAAGATCGTCGCTCGGAAACTGCGTTATTGTCTCTGTGCTAATCCACCAACTGGGCTGGATACAGACTGGATCTGGTTGATACGGTCAGCTCACAATAACGAAAGAAACAGACGTATGTTAGTGTAGGATCTAAATCCTGACTAAAAAAAACACACAGATACCATTTCTGTCTAAGAAGAAATTTAATTGTGATGATACGTCCTTTTCTAGTATCTTAGACAAAAATAGGAGGTTTGAGATCACTCTGTAATTAATTAGATCTTTGGGATCAAGTTGTGTAGAGTTCAGGTGTGGGGTAGTGTTGAGTTCAGGTGTGCGGTAGTGTAGAGTTCAGGTGTGCAGTAGCATAGAGTTCAGGTGTGCGGTAGTGTAAAGTTCAGGTGTGCGGTAGTGTGGAGTTCAGCTGTGTGGCAGTGTTAAGTTGTGTGGTAGTGTAGAGTTCAGGTGTGCAGTAGTTTTAAGTTCAGGTGTGCGGTGATGTTGAGTTTAGGTGTGGGGTAGTGTAGAGTTCAGTAGTGAAGAGTTCAGGTGTGCAGTAGTTTTAAGTTCAGGTCTACAGATGTGTAGAGTTTAGGTGTGGGGTAGTGTAGAGTTCAGGTGTGCGGTAGTGTAGAGTTATGGTGTCCGGTAGTGTTGAGTTTATTTGTGCCATAGTGTAGAATTCTGCTGTGCGGTAGTTCTGTTATGTGTGCGGAGTTATGGTAGTGTTAAGGCGTGCAGTTGTGTAGCGTTCAGGTGTGTGGTAGTGTTGAGTCCAGGTGTGTGGTAGTGTAGAGTTCAGGTGTGCAGTACTGAAAAGTTTAGATCTGCAGATGTGTATAGTTTAGGTGTGTGGTAGTGTAGAGTTCAGTTGTGCAGTAGTGTAGAGTTCACTGGTGCAGTAGTGTAGAGTTCAGTTGTGCAGTAGTGTAGAGTTCACTGGTGCAGTAGTGTAGAGTTTAGGTGTGCGGCAGTGTAGAGTTTAGATATGGGGTAGTGTAGAGTTCAGTAGTGCAGTAGTGAAGAGTTGAGGTATGCAGAATTGTAGAGTTCAGGTGTGCAGTAGTGTAGAGTTTAGGTGTGCGGTAATGTAGAATTCAGGTGTGCAGTAGGGTTCAGGAGCTTGACTACTCCATGTAATCTTATAAGGTGTCCCTGCAGTGTCCTCACCAGGTGAGGTAGATCCTCCTGCAGTCCATCATACATTTTTACATCTCCTGAGGTTTGTTTGAAGTTCTGAACTGAATGTAGATAATTGACAGCCTCCATACCAGGAATTTTTGATGCACTTGCTTAAAATCTTATGATCTGTGTGAACGTAAGCAGATTTCTGAAGTGGCCTCTGCATGTTCCAGTTCGAGAAACTAATCATTTTCCATCATGTGTGTGTGTTTTAGAACCACCGGTTACAATCACAAAGCTGCTGGATGACTATCAGGTTGTGGTTGGAGAGAGGGTGGAGTTTGAGGTAGAAGTTTCAGAGGAAGGAGCACAAGTAATCTGGTTGGAACCCACACACATTCACAAACCAAACAAACACACACACACACACACACTCTCATTTCTTCCATGTTCAATTTACATTTCTGGCCTTTGGCATATGCCCTTTTTCAGAGCAACTTACATTTAACTCTTTTATACAACTGAGTAATTGGCGGTTAGGGGCCTTGCTTTGGGGCCCAGTGGTGGTAACTTGGTGGTTCTGGGAATTGAACCCTGATCTTCCAGGTTTTAGTCTAACAGCTTACCATCAGGCCACCCCATACACACAGACACACACGCACACCGCTTTACGTTAAAAGTATTTAACTAGTCTTTTTAAACAGTGTGTGTGTGTGTGTGTGTGTTTGTAGGTGCTATGAGGAAGAGGAGTTGAGCCGTGAGGAGGGTCATGTGCACTATCGTTTTAAGAAGGATGGAAAACGCCACACACTGATCATTCAGGAGGCCACGCTGGAAGATACGGGGATGTATCATGTTTACACCACAGGGGGGCACACCAAGGGAGAGCTAATAGTGGAGGGTAAATATCTTACTGTCTGATGATCAGTGCACTAAATAACTAAGAAATAAACTGTCTTACAAACACACTCTCTTACTCTGTATGTCTGTCTATCTCCCTGCTCTGTCTGTCTCTCTGTTCTGTCTGTCTGTTTTTCTGCCCTGTCTGTCGGTTTGACTGTCTCCCTGCACTGGCCTGCCTTGTCTGTCTCTCTGCCCTGTCTTTGTGCCCTGCCCTGTCTCCCTGTGCTGTCTTCCTGCCATATCTGTCTGTTTGCCCTGTCTCCTTGCCCTGCCCTCCTGCCCTGTCTTTCTACCCTGTCTGTCTCCCTGCCCTGCCCTGTATTCATGCCCTGCCTTGTATCCATTCCGTGTGTTCCTACCCTATCTTGCTTCCTTGACTGTTTTCTTGCCCTGTCGGCCTTCCTGTCTCGTCTCGTCATCTTGTCTTTCCTCTTGGTATCCCTGTCCTGTCCTGTCTTCCTGCCCTTTACTGACTTCCTGCCTTACCCTGTCTCCCTGTCCTGTCTGTCTCTTTGTCCTGTCTTTCTGCCCTGTCTGTCTTCTTGCCCTGTCTACCTACCCTGTTTCCCTGCCCTGTCACCCTGCTCTCCCTATTTTCCTTGCAACGTCTGTCCTTTGGTTTGTCTTTCTCTCTGCCATGCCTCCCTGCCCTGTCTGTCTGATCTGTGTTGATGTGAGCAGAGAAGGAATTGGAGATTTTACAGAGTATAGCTGATCTGACCGTGAAGTCGGCGGAACAGGCCATGTTTAAGTGCGAGGTGTCAGATGAGAAAGTGACAGGAAAATGGTTTAAAGACGGAGTGGAGGTTCTGCCGAGTGATCGCATCAAAATCACACACATCGGCCGGTAACTAACACACATTTAATCAATCAATGAATCAATAAATGAATGAATGAATCAATCAATACATAAGCAAGCAATCAATATCAAACAGTTATTAAATTAACCATATAATCAATTAATCAACTAAACAGTCAATCATCAATCTATCAAGCAATATCAAACAGTCAATTAACCAATCAATTACAATATTCTGTAATTAAAATGGATTCCCTATTGAGTTTCTCTCAAGGTTTCTTCCTACTTGATCTAAGAGATTTTTTTCTTTGCCACAGTCACCACTGGTTTGCTTATTAGGGACAAACCTACACTTTCACTGTTACTGCATTCTGTGTAAAGCTGCTTTCAGACAATGTCTCTTTTTAAAAATGCCAAACAAAATAAAATCGAACTAAATTGAATTGAATTAAATTTAATTAAATCAATATCAAACAGTAAATCAATCCGTCATCAATCAGTCAAAAACATTTACATTTACAGCATTTGGAAGATGTCCTTATCCAGAGCGACTTACATTTATCTCATATACAGCTAAGCAATTGGGGGTTAATTTCTCAGGGGCCCTGCATGGCAAGGTGGTGCCAAGAATTGAACCCTGATCTTCCAATTAGCAGTTCAACACATTAAGCACTGTGCCACCACATCCCCTGAACAATCAATCAATCGAACATTTAATGAATTAATAAGTCAATCAATCAATATCAAATAGTCAATCAATTAAACAAATTCAATCAAACAGTCAAACAATTAATAAGTCAATCAAACATTTAATCAATCAAGTCAATAAAACAGTCAATTAATTAATCAAATCAAATTAATCAAATCATCAATCATCAGTCTCTCTATAAATTTTTCATATGAATTGTTGAAATATGAAATATTTGTGTGTGTGTGTGTGTGTGTGTGTGTGTGTGTGTGTGCATGTGTAGAATCCATCGTTTAACTATAGATGATGTAAAGCCGAGTGATGCTGGTGATTATACGTTTGTTCCTGAAGGTTACGCTCTGTCTATCTCCGCTAAACTCAACTTCCTGGGTGAGATCTTAAAATGTATTCATTATTTATTCATTATTGTTTATTATTTAACAGATTTTTCCATTTATTTGATGATTCACTATATCTTATATCTGATGATTAAACTATATCTTCAGACAGGATTAGAGTTTAAATATCTGCTGATCTTGTTATCCATTCCTTTTTGATAAATCATTTCTATTATTAATCAGTTTCTTTTTCTTTTTTCTCTCAGAGATCAAGATTGATTATGTGCCAAGACAAGGTGAACAACCAGTTAAATAATAAATCAATTAATAAATCAATTAAAATGTTGTTCTGTCACCTACCACATTGATCTGCATTCCATCAATTCATCAATCTTTTATCTGATCATATCTGTCTTTACTTTTTTACTTTTTTACAGATCCTCCTAAGATTCATCTTGATGTGTCCGGTAACGTGGTCTCGCAGAACACCATCATTGTTGTCGCTGGCAACAAGCTCCGTCTTGATGTGGAGATCACTGGAGAGCCTGCCCCAACTGTGTGCTGGAAGAAAGGGGATGAAGTAGGGACACACACACCACACACACACTTACAAGCACACACAGATAAAAAGTGTATCTGAGAATTTAAATAATATCATTTGTGTTAGATCAGAGACAGACCGGTCTGACACAAAGCAGAAACAAATGAAAGATGAAATAAAGATGAACCTGAGACTAATTTGAAATAGTTCCCAGATGTGAGACATATAAAAGACCCAACTGAAACAATCTGTTCTTGTACAGATATAAAACGCATTTAAGACAGCATTCAGGAAGGTCTAAAACAGAGTTAGACAGGTTCAAGAAAAAGTTAAGAAAGGTTAAAGACAAAGTAAAGAAAGGTTTGAGTCAGAGTTGACAGGTTTGAGACAAAGTTAAGATTGATTTAAAACAGACAGTACATAGTTAAGACAGATCTGAGACAGAGTTAAGACAGGTTTGGGACAGAGTCAGGAAAGGTCTGAGACTGAGTTAAGACAGATTTTAGACAGAGTGAGACAGAGTTAGGATATAGTTATGACAGTGTTAACACAGTTCTAAGTCAGAGTTGAGACAGGTTTGAGATAGAGTTTATACAGGTCTGAGACAGATCTGAGACAGTTGGGACAGGTCTGAGACAGGGTTAACACAGGCTTTGTTATAAACTTTAATATTTGGTGTTATTTTAGAGAATTATACTGCAATAATCTATTAAGTCTACAGCTGTAATTGCCCCCCCCCATACCCTCCCTCTTTACAGCAACTCGCAGCTGCAGAAGGGCGTGTCAGAGTGGAGTCTAGGACAGGTCTAAGCTCCTTTGTCATTGAGGGGGCAGAGCGTGATGATGAGGGCAACTACAACATCACTGTGACTAATCCAGCAGGAGAGGACAAAGCAAATCTGTTCATCAAAATAGTGGGTGAGGAACAAAAGAACCCAAAAACACTCTAAAGATTTGAAGATTTTTCCAGGTGATTTGTTCCATAACTGATGCAGCCTGTGTGTGTGTGTGTGTGTGTGTGTGTATAGATGTTCCTGATCCTCCTGAGCATGTGAAGTGTATTAGCGTAGGAGAAGACTGCGCTACTATAATCTGGGAGGCTCCCAAATTTGATGGAGGAGCACCACTTAAAGGTAACACCATAATTACTTCTGATTGGTGTGGGGTTTCATGCGCTTCCAGTTTCTGACCAATTACATCTTAGCTTCTAAAAATTAATATAGAATTAGGATTATTATGAATGAATCTTAAATTTAATAAGATATCTGATTTTAGGGTCCCTGCAAGTGTTTAGTTTCATTTTATAAATCGGTGTGTGTTTAACCCGATTGTCCGTGCTTTGGGTTTTAGTTGTTCTTTATGCGATTGATGGCTCCAGATTTCACACGTAGTATTTTTATATTAAATTCTTTATATAAAAGATATTTATATTAAATTCTTTCTTAACGTTTAAGTTTTCCTCAAGGGGACATGCAGAAGATTAAAGTTCAAAGATCTTAGTAATTATTTCTGTCATTCTGCAGGCTATCTGATGGAGAGGAAGAAAAAAGGATCTTCTCGGTGGACGAAACTGAACTTTGATGTGTATCCAGAAACAAAGTATGAAGCCAAGAGGATGATCGAAGGAATTCTTTATGAGATGAGAATCTTTGCCGTTAACGGCATCGGAGTCTCAGCACCAAGTCTCAGCTCCAAGCCTTTCATGCCAATTGGTACGAACACACAAACAAATTTACACAGAGTATATTTTTAATTCTCTTCATGATTACATGTGATCGGCTGGTGCTCATGTGAGTTCCATTTTTCTCACTAAGCTCCCACCAGCGAGCCTACGAAGCTAACAGTTGAAGATGTAACTGACACAACATGCTCTCTAAAGTGGCTCGCTCCAGAGAGAATCGGTGCTGGTGGTTTGGATGGATATGTCATTGAGTACTGCAAAGAAGGAGGTAAGCACCACTCACAGCCCAGTAGCCCACAGTGTTTGTGTGTGTGTGTGTGTGTGTGTGTGTGGTAATCTTCACCACTTCCTAGGATCCAGAGCTTTACTTTTTTCACATCATCAGTGGCTTTGAGACCACATCTCTCATCAGCAGTGCATACTATCAGGTTTCAGACATGATAAATGAGGACTTACGACTGCATTTAAATCTGCTTCATGAGCTGGTTTAGAATCAGATGGACAATCTGAATCAAAGACAATATTAAAACTGAACCAGGATTAGATGTTTAGAATCAGGATTGATTCTGATGTCTGGACGGTAAAAAAAAGAATCATGTGGATGTGCTTTGTACTGTTTTCAGATACTGAGTGGCAGGTGGCAAACACAGAGTTGGTGACTCGTCAGAACTATGTGGTGAGGAATTTGCCAACAGGAGAAAAGATGAATTTCCGTGTTGCAGCGGTAAACATTGCAGGTCGAAGCCCTCCTGCCTTCCTTGCCCAACCGGTCACTGTCAGGGAAATTATGGGTAAATCCACATGACCAAGCATGAGAAGAAAGACATCAACATTATCTAAAGAGTTATAGAAGTGTTGTCTATAATCTGATCCAACATGTCCTGACATCTGTTATATTGGTTGAATTCCTATCAGGAATGTGGACATATCTGCATAATGAGTGAATAAACAGAGAGCTGAGATTTTTTTTTTACACTTTTTGCTTTCTTTGTTTCTTTTAGAGCATCCAAAAATTCGCCTTCCTCGCAATCTGAGAACCAAATACATCAAAAAAGTGGGCGAAACAATCAACCTGGTCATTCCCTTTCAGGTGTGCTTCGTGTCCGCATTAATGTAGCACAAATTACTAAATAATGCTTGAAGTCACGTATTAATCAAACTGCAAAATCCGAACCGATACTGAAGAATCAGACCTGCAGTGAATGGCATGTGTTTCTGTGTTTAGGGTAAACCTCGCCCCGTGGCTCAATGGTTGAAGGACGGAGAACCGATTGATCCTAAGAAAGTGAACGTCAGAAACTCAAATATCGACTCAGTGTTGTTTATCCGTACAGCAGAAAGAGACCATACTGGAAAATACACACTCGTTCTGCAGATTGAGAGCATGGAGGACCGCGCCACCATCGACATCCGTGTTGTGGGTTAGTAGGAGAACAATCATCTAAGAAACATTAGCACTCATCAATCAACTCTCTAGGATGTGAGTTTAAATCCCAGCATCATTAATCTGTAAACAAGACCATTAACCCTCAAATGTAGAAAAAGAAGAAGTTCTGTTTATATAGCGCCCTTCCATTACATAAGGTCACTTTGAACAGTACATAACATGAGAGACAGTTCAACACACAAGGACAAGGAGGCCACATAATCTATGTATCTTAATGTATTGTAAATGTGGCTTAAAGTGTTAAGACTCTGGGCTGTTGGTTAAAGGATCAGGATTCAAACCCCACCACTGCCAAGCAACAATTGTTGGGGCCCTAAGCAAAGGCCGCTGGCCCTCTCCTCTCCCAGGAACACCAAACTGCTGGGTCCCCTTATCTCCCTACTGCTCATTTTAGCGTTGGGTTTAAACTATAACACACATCTTAGTGCTGACTATCTCTCTCTCTCTCTCTCTTCCTCTCTCTATCTCTCTCTTTATGTATTTATAAATATATGTATATATTTATTTTGTCTGTGGCAGGGACTTTTAATGGGAGTTATGTATTTATCAAAAGAAAAAGTGGGCCTAAAATGAAGCCTTGAGGAACACCAAACTTTTCTTTAGTAACAATAGAGAAGCCAATATTTACAGCTACAAACTACTAACCATCAGTCAGATAAGAGCTGAGACAGGAGAGGGCTGTGACTTTAACGTTTTTTCAGTCTATCAAGGTGAATGGAATGATCAAGGGTAAGTAATACCAGCAGAGAGCGACAACCCTGTTCAAAGGCCAGTACTCAGCTATTAGCCTCTTCAACCAATGCTTTCTCTGTACTATGATGAAGCCTAAATCTTGACCTGCATGTTCCTCTGAGGGTTTTGCAGTTTTACAAGATTAAGACACATATTCAGTGAAAAAGAAGGAGTTTATTATTTTATAAAATTATAAAATTGTCTGGTTATTTAATAGTCTGGTTTTCTGTCTACTAATCATTTACAGATAAGCCAGGACCACCTATAGGTGTAAAAATCACGGACGTGTGGGGCTTTAATGCGGCACTGGAGTGGAAGCCACCTAAAGATGATGGAAACTGTGAGATCCTGGGCTACACTATTCAAAAAGCTGATATGAAAACCAAGGTATGAAATCCTGAAAATCCTTCTAAATTTATTATTACAGAGACACTGTACAGAACTGTAGATATACAATTTTAGTTTAAGGTTGATCCATGTTGAGTGAGTCAGAGGTGATTGTGGAAAGAAGAAACTCCCTAAGATCATGTGAAAAGAAACTGTAAAAGAAACCAGATTTTTAGGGGAAGTCATTCTCATCAGTTTTCCAGCGAAGTGTGTTTCTGAATCTTTAGTTTATTGAAATTTATGGTCAATAAAGCCTAGGGTGGATTGGATTTGTTCTGTGTGATGATTAGGAGTGTGTAAATTGGACATTTCTATAAAAACAGATTAGTGTGTGTGCTTGTAACAGTGGAGCAGAACCCCAAAAGACCTACTTAAAAAATCCCCACAAAGTCAAAGAAAATGTGTAAACCTTTTTCAGACATTTTAGCAGGTGGCAAAAAACACAACATGCACATTTTCCAGAAAACCAGTAGAATTCAATTAGAGTCATGTTTCCAGTTTCCTTCAGATGTTCAGTCTGTGTGTGTGAGGTGACGACTCAAGTGGACACTGAATGACGTTGACATTATACATTTACATTTGCAGCATTTGGCAGACACTCTTATCCAGAGCGACTTATATTCATCTATTGTATTACTGAGCAACTGAGGTCTATCTATCTCTCATATTAACAAGAATGTGTTGTGTTTTAATATGTTACGTGTGTGTTCTAACCCCCGTTAAAGAAGTAAGTGTAATGTGTTTTAATGCCTTTGGTGCAGGAGTGGTACACGGTGTATGAACACAATCGGCGTACGAACTGCGCAGTGTCGGATCTGGTGATGGGAAATGAGTACATGTTCCGTGTGTTCAGTGAGAATATTTGTGGCCTGAGTGAGGAAGCGTGTATGAGCAAGGACAAGGCCACTATCTCCAAAACAGGTCAGTGTGTGTGTGTGGGTGTGGGTGTGTGTGTTGTGACTCAAGATAAATTCATCTCAAACCAATGTTTTTCTGTGTCTGTCTCTGTCTGTCTCTCTCTCTTTTTCTCTCTCTGTCTGTCTCTTTCTCTCTCTTATACTCTGCCTGTCTCTCCGTCTCTCTCTGTTTCTGTCTCTCTGTCTGTCTCTCTGTAGGTCTGGAGTATAAGCGTGCTCCATTTAAAGAAAAAGACATGAACTGTGCTCCAAAATTTACGACCCCATTAGTGAACCGGTCCGTGGTCATGGGTTACAGCACCGCCATCAGCTGTTCAGTAAAAGGATTTCCAAAGGTAAGACACACACGCACTCACACAAACACAGTGGGGTGAAAGAGAAAGTCCAGTCATTTTCCTCCAGTGCATGTGTGTGTCCAATCTATGGTCTGCTGATTGTTTAACTTTAATGTGTGTGATTTGATACAGTATCTGGACTAGATATTTTGACTACTGATACTTGTTTTTATGTGTTGGTGCAGCCGAAGATTACCTGGATGAAGAATAAGATGATAATTGGGGAAGACCCGAAGTACCTGATGCAGAACAATCAGGGAGTGTTAACACTCAACATCCGCAAACCCAGCTCCTTCGATGCAGGAAAATATATCTGCAGGGCTGTTAACGAGCTCGGACAAGCTGAAGTGGAGTGTATTCTGGAGATTCGAGGTGTGTGTGTGTGTGTGTGTGTGCACACAATCTATTCTTTTCAGTGTTATCTTTTTATTTTTGTTACTGATATTTCTATTATTTTCTGTCTCTCTCAGCTGTCACTGTGGAAAAAAAAGACTGAAGGAAGTAACACTGACTGATTTTGGGTGAAAGAAATTAAAATTAAGATTTATTTTAAAATATAAAAATTTGAAAACTTTCTTCAAGTGACAGAGTAGAAAAATGATGTTTCTCACCTGCAGGAACGAGTCAACTTTATAAATCACATAACCTACAACGCATCATTACTTTATTAAAGGTTTCTCTCTACATTAACTGGTAATAAAATGAGAGTTTATCACTGCAGATATTGCAACCTGAGTCTTTAATTTTCAATTCAATTCAGTTCAATTTTATTTGTTTGGCGCTTTTTACAATGGTGATTGTCACAAGGCAGCTTTACACAATCGAAGAAAATTATGAGATAAAATGAAACAGAAATTAGTTTGGCCCTAAAGAGCAAGCCGGGGGCGACGGTGGCAAGGAAAAACTCCCTGAGATGGAAATAGGAAGAAACCTTGAGAGGAACCAGACTCAACAGAGAACCCATCCTCATTTGGGTGAAAAACAGGTTTGATCTCCAGGTGGCGCTAAAGTCACCCATATTTTTACTCTTTCATTGTAAAACATATAAGCAAAAAGTGCATGTAATATTGTGACATGTCCAACAGATGGAAGTGTTACACTATTTTTACGTCTGTCTGCCTGTCCATCTCTCTCGCTATCTCAGTCACACACACAAACACACACACACACACACACTATATATATATATATATATATATATATATATATATATATATATATATATATATATATACAGATAGAATCAAATCCTTTTCATTTTAGGGAGATTTCTTAAAAAAAACAACCAACAGTTGACACTGGCCATAACAATAAACAAACACACCACACACACATACAGAGGTCTGCTGCGATCTGCAGTGGTTAGGATCATCACCATGGCATTCAGGAGTTTCCATGGCAACACAAGAGGCTGAAGCATTCTAGGTGAAGAACTAGAAAGAGAGAGAGAAAGAGAGAGAGAGAGAGAGAGCTATTTTCGGCCATTGGTTGTCATGGAAACAGAAGCCTTAGCACAGATGCAGACATTCAGATCCACAATCACTGAAAAAAAACATCCACCAACATCCACCCTGACCCACCTAAAACACCCACATTCACCCTAAACCTCTACAAACACCTACATCCACCCTAAACCTCTATAAATACCCAAATCCACCCTGAAACACCTAAAACACCCACATTCACCCTGAACCTCTATAAACACCTACATCTACCCTGAACCTTTAAAAACACCTACCCCCACCCTGAACCACCTAAAACACCCACATTCACCACTATTGTTTCCCACATTTACCCTGAACCACTATAAACACCCACATTCACTTCTGACCAGAAAACCAGCAAGTTGTTTCATGATGCTGCAGTAAAGTTTCTGTGGTTTTGTCTGGATGGCCGTCTAGAAGACAAGGACATCACTGGGAAACTTACACTAGGTCTTGTTGTATCAGGTACCCTAAAGAATAGTCTCTAATAACTTTAGCACTTACAGGCTTATCAGTTGACGCAACATTGAGAAAAGCAAACTTAGCAAAATCTTTGACCAGTTTTTCATGACAAATGAGAATAAAATTTACCTAGCTATGATGTAATGTAAAGTGAAGGCCATTCAAAGGAAGGCTTATTCTATCGGTATGTGATTTTATAGTTCGCAACTTACATTTATCTCAACTTTTTTACCTGCTATGAGGCCGAAGAGTACCTGATGGTGATATTTAAACCAATGATTGTATCTAATTTTTTAAACTATAAAAGTTTTTAGTGCCGTAATAAGGGACGTATCCCGAATTTGCCTTGGCAAGAACTGAAATTTTAACCCAGAACTTTCTGATTAGTGGGCTGACATTTTTACCTATGAGTTAAACGTCTGGTTTCTTCTTACATTCAAATTTACATTAATGGCATTAACACTTATTCAGAGCTACTTACAATTATCAACTTGAGTAATTGGGGTTAAGGGCCTTGCTCAGGGGTGCAGTGGTGGTAACTTGGTGGTGCTGGGAATGAAACCCAGATTCTCCAATTAGCAGTCCAATGCATTACCCACCAAACTACCACTTCTGCTTCTACCACTTCTTACCTGGGTATCGCTGCTCTTTTTATCTGTGATCTGTGCACATACGGACCAAAAGGTTGTTTGTTCTCTTATCTTTAGACCAACTGTATCATGGCACATGAACGTTACCATATAGCTGCTGCTGACTAAGTGAGGGGATGTCAAACCATAGCCTTCTGTCTATCCTGCTCTCTGGAAAATTAACTGGAATGATTTTATCTGGGGCAGCACGATGGCTTAGTGGTTAGAACTGTTGTCTTACTGTAAGAAGGCCCGGGTTTGATTTTCAGGCAGGGGCCTTTCTGTGTGAAGTTTGCATGTTCTCCCTGTGCTTGCATGGGTGTATTCCGGGTACTCTGATTTCCTGCCACAGTCCAAATACATGCATGTTAGGTTGATTGGTAAGTCAGTGCCAGCAAGTTCTTCTCAGATTTTTAAAACTGTCTACTGAGACCCGCTAGCTGGCACACAATGACATCAGCGTTTTTTTGTCCTCTGATTGACTGATCAGGGAAAATTCTTACAGCACAGCACAGACTAGAAAAACGCGTCTGTACAGTTGAATTAGAATTTTTACGCCCACAATGGCTGACAGAGGGGGAAAAATTGACTTGCTCTTTAGCATACTTAAAAATATGTTTTAAGGCAGACTTTTTCAGAAACGTTAGACACTATGAGAAGAGTTTGGATAACCCTGAAGATAGCTTGTCTCAGCCTGGGAAAAACTTTATTCACCACTTCCAGACCAGTGTGACGGCCGGTAACACTGACATACAGCCTTTAAATGTATTATTTTTTATTATTTTTTTATGTTTTTGTTATGTTATATTAATATCAGGATAATCTAGCCACAGAGGTCACAAGACAGTGACTTCGGTGCCAGTCCCAATCCTGAATAAATAGGAAGGGTATCTGACGTAAATCTTTGCCAAATCTAAATATGCGAATTATCCGTCAAAATTTCATTCCGGATTGGTCAAGGCCCGGGTTAACAACGAGCGGTGCCGGTGGAAATTGGGATACTGTTGGTCAAAGGAGGAGAGGAGGAGGACACATGAATAGCCCGAAAGAGAAGAGGAAAGGCAAGAGTGTGTATACAGGAGACCAGGTAGAAGGGTAGCAAGGCTCGTAGTATTGGATCGGGATTCAAGTTGTTTTATCATGGTGTGGATAGGAGGAGAAATAGGGTAGGGGTGATCTGAAAGAGGAGTTTGTGAAGAACGTTCTGGAGGTGAAAAGAGTGTCAGACAGGGTGATGAGTCTGAAGTTAGAAATTAAAGGGCTGATAATAAATGTTGTGAGGGGTTATACCTCACAAGTAGATGGTGAGTTAGAAGAGAAAAAAAAGGTTCTGGCGTGAGTTAGATAAGGTAATTGTGAGTATTCCCAAAGGAGAGAGAGTAGTAATAGGCGCAGACTTTAATGGATATGTTGGGCAGGTTTGGGGTCAGGGAAAGGATTGATACAGATGATTGTAGACTTTGCTAAGAGGATGGAGATGTAGGAGGATGGGTGTAGCCAGACAGCATAGAATGGTGGTGTGTAGGATGAGGATGTTAGTCCGGAAGAGGAAGAGATCAAAGGTAGAGAAGAAAACCAAGTGGTAGAAGCTGAAAAAGGACGTAAACCGTGAAGAATTTAGACAGGAGTTGAAACAGGCTCTTGGCGGTCAGTTAAGGTTTCTAGATGAATGGCAAACTACAGCAGAAGTGATGCTAGAAGGTGCTAGGTGTTTTTTTATATGGAAGAAGAGAAGGACTTGTACAGGTTAGCAAAGCAAAGGGATTGAGATAGAAAGGTGCTCACAAATGAGGAGAGTGTACAGAGAAGATAGAAGGAGCACTTTAAAGAGTTGATCAATGAGGAAAATGAGAGAAAAAAAGGGTAGAAGAGGTAAACAATGTGGAGCAGAAGGTTTAAAAAATTAGCTGTTGGTCCTGATGAAATACCAGTGAATGTGTGGAAATGTCTAGGAGAGACAGCAGTGTATTTTTTTACTAGATTGTTTAACAGGATTTTAGTTAAGAAGGGAAGTAGTTATTTGTGAGCAGCAGTATGGTTTTATGCCCAGAAAAAGCACTACAGATCTTTGTTTTGAGAATGCTGATGGAGAAGTACAGAGATGGTCAGAGGAAGCTGCATTGTGTTTTTGTAGACCTGGAGAAAGCATATGGCAGGGTACCAAGAGAAGATCTGTGGTATTGTATAAGGAAGTCAGGAATAGCAGAAAAGTATGTCAGTGTGGTAGAGGATATGTAGGAGAGGAGCAGGACAGTGGTGAGGTGTCAGTAAGTCAGACAGAGGAGTTTAAAGTGAAGATGGGACTGCATCAGGAATCAGCTCTGAGCCCCTTCTTGTTTGCTGTGGTGATGGATCGGTTGACAGACGAGGTCAGACAATGATGTTTGCAGATGACATTGTGATCTGTAGTGAGAGCAGGGAGCAGGTGGAGAAAAACCTGGAGAGGTGGAGATTTGCCCTGGAGAGAAAAAGAATGAAAGTCAAGCAAGACAGAGTACATGTGTTTAAATGAAGGGAGGGAAGTGGAACAGTTAGATCACAGGGTAAAAAAATAAAGAAGGTACAGGAGTTTAGGTACTTGGGGTCGATAGTCCAGAGCAATTGAGAGTGTGTAAAAGAGCTAAGGATGCGAGTACAGGCAGGTTGAAATAGGTGGAGACACGTGTCAGGAGTGATGTGTGACAGGAGAATAACAGAGAGAATCAAAAGGAAGTCAGCTATGACCAGCTACGATGTATAGTGGCACTGAGGAAGAAACAGGTGGAAGAGCTGGAAATAGCAGAGCTGAAGATGTTGAGGTTTTCTTTGGGAGTGACGAGGTTGGACAGCATTAGGAACGAGTTTGCTAGGGAGGCAGCTCATGTTTTAGGGAGAAAGTCAGGGAAGCCAGATTAATGTGGTTTGGACATACAGAGGTGGGATAGTGAATATATTGGTAGGAGGATGTTAGAAATGAAGCTAGCAGGCAGAGGGCAAAGAGGAAGAGGAGGTATATGGATGCGATAAACAAGGACATAAAGTTAGTGGGTGTGAGTGAGGAGGATGTAGAGAATAAGGTTAGGTGGAGACAGATGAGTCGCTGTGGTGACCCCTAAAAGGGAACAGCTGAAAGGAAAAAAAAAGATATTAATATTAGGTGAATATTGATTCTGCTCCAGGTGATTTATGTGGTACAGTTGTGGTTATAGTGTAGAGGTTTGGAGTTGTGTTGGGGTTTCTTGCTTTAACAAAAATGGTTTTATCCTCAATGTTAAATGTCTCTGTTAATTCCACGCAGTGTTTTATTGTTTTGTAAAGTGGTTTATATAATTCCAACGTGATAGTGGTGGTATCAGTCAAGTAAATCCACATTAAACTAAACATTACTCTCATTTTTACAACTCAGAAATTTGCTTTTAAAACCTAGTAGTGAAGTTAATGAGATCTTTTGAGCTTCTGTTCCATGTTGACTTCTTGTCAGGTTTAAGTGTTTCACCCACATCCAAGTGGTGTTCAATGGGAAGGACACTGGAGAACCTCAGCTCACTGTCATGTTCATGACATCAGTTTTGCTTTGTGATATGTTGCATCAACATTTTTGAGGAAGCCTGCACAGTAACACTCAACATAGGCTCAAACACCATACCCATTTCCCACACCAGTACACCCCCACACAAGTACAACCCCAAACCGGTACACCCCCTCCCCACACCAATACACCACACCAGTCAACCCCCCACACTCGTACACCCCCTCCCCTCACCAGTACACCCCCCACACTCCTACACCGCCTCCCCACACTACTGGACCCTCTCCCTACACCAGTTCACCAACCTCCTCACACCAGTACACCCACACACCAGTACACACCCCCACACACACACCAGTACACCCCCCTTTCCACACCAGTACACCACCCTCCCCACACCAGTACTCCCCCACACACCAGTACACCACGTACACCACGTCACACACACACACACACACACACACACACACCCCAGCATGGACTGGACGAGTTACTGTAGGTTCTATGGGCTCAATCCAGCTCTGATACATCAATATACATATAAATGATAAGTATATAAATATATAATGTATACCAGTATTAAGTAAATATTACGATTTTTAAATGTAAATGTTTTACATGAGAACATGAGTCAGAATGCGTGGTGCTGAAACACTTCACACTCTTTCCTTACATCACTTCTGCATTCTACCTTTTTTATTATATTCTCTCTCTCTCTCTCTCTCTCTCTCTCTCTCTCTCTCTCTCTCCTCCTCATCTCTCTCTCTCTGAAGGGCAGAGGGTTTCCCACATCACAGAGTTGCTATGGTAACACCGCAGAGAGATGGAGAGGGAGGGGGGAGAGGACAAAGCATAAAGAGAGACAGAGTGTAAAAAAAAAGAAAATCTGTCATAAATTACCAAATTAATGTCACTAGTGTTTAGTTAAGACAAATCCAGCAGAGTGTGCTTATCTGTGTGTGTGTGTGTTTGTGTGTTCACATAATTATTCATGACTTTGTCAAGATTTTGCTGCACTGCATCATGTGACCCAAAAAGAGGCGGTTGTAAAAAGAGGCGTGACTTAAAAAAAGCACAATGTCCAGGTTTTTATTGGTAAAGTTCAGTGTAGCGAATGGCACTCACACACAGAAGCTTTTGGCACAACCTTTAACATCTCACCTTTAACCTTGTCACATCATCATCATCATCATCATCATCATCATCAAAGCCAGTCCCAGTCTCAAAACAAACAAAAAAACAACAACAAAAACATTTCTTTAATATTCTGCATACAAAGAACAACAAAACAGGACGAATCAGGAGAGTGAACACTGCATCTGTTTTGTTCCTGAGAGTGAGACACGGAAAGTAAGACAGCGAGTCAGACCAGAAGAGATACAGATAAAGTCAGGGAGAAAGAGAGAGACATGTGAAGAGGAGATGTAATGTATGAGGGAGAAAACATAGGGAGGTGAGACAAAAAGTAAGTGTGAGAGAGAGAGAGAGAGAGCCAGAGAGAGGGAGAGAGGGGGAGTGTGACAGAGCTAAAGGGAAGAGAGAGAGAGAGAGAGAGAGAGAGAGAGAGAGAGAGAGAGAGAGAAAAGGGAGGTACTTAAAGAAATGGTTATGGACAAAAAGGGAAATATTCCATAACCTTCTGTCTTTTATACTGAACGAGGATTATTCACACTGACAGTCGAAAAATAGAGAATATTTACATCTTTAGATTTATTTACATGGCAACAAGCGAAGAGAGAGAGAGAGAGAGAGAGACTGAGATAGAGAGTGAGTGAGTGAGTGGGTGAGTGAGTGGCAGAGAGAGAGAGAGTGTGAGTGAGTGAGTGAGTGAGTGAAAATGAGTGAGAAGCTAAATGTGAGCGAGGTTCTGGTTCTAGTTTATGGCTGTGTGTCTGTTGTCTGATAACATTTCCAATCTAATCAAAAACTGTTCAGTCATCAGACTTTCTGATTTAGTACTGATGAAATTTCCACTTTGATGCTGATGACAGAACAGATACGATTCTTCAATTTCACACTGATCCCATCATCCTGATCAGACTACACAATGATTTTGATCAGACTTTCCCATCTAAAGCTGATCTGATATAAATAATAATAAACAAATGTTAAATTTACACAAATCAGATTTTATCAATCTAACACTGCTTAGACATGAATGTTGATGATTAGATTTTTATATCTTCCATTGATCAGAATGTCTAATAGATTACTGATCAAAATATCCAACTGAATGTTGTTAGACGTTCCAATCTCATACTGTTCAGACGTCTCTCAACCTTCCCAGACTTCTTTATCCAACCCTAATCACATCTCCAGTGTCTGGCTAAAATCTCATCAAACATTGGAGGTGTCTTATCTAGTATAAAACTCCTCTGATAAGAATCTAATCTGATGGCTGCTGTTAATCAGAAATCATCTCATGACATTAATGAAAATTATGTTAATGTTTAAATCTGAATATTATCAGAGATATTAGACGCCTCAACTCATTCATTAAATCAACTCCCACCATCACTGATGTTTCCAATCTGACAGTCTGCACAAAACCAACCAAGAAAAAAAGGCAACCCCTCAGGGTCATGTGAGTGTCTCTCATCTGATGGTGCATGATGGGAAATGTAGTCCTGCTGTCTGTGGAGTAAAATGAGTGAAATGTGATCTAAAACTGAACATCTCTCTTTTGCTCTCTCTCCTTTTCTCTTTTTCACAAACACATACACACACATATACACAATGGACGTGATTTTGCCCAGTAGGATGTAATCCTGGATAAACAATCAACCAATCATAGCCATCTGATGTCATCAGTGTGTGTAGATCAAAACCGCCTCAATTCATTTTTGAATCTTTTTTACCTTGTAAATCAAAATGTAATATTATAAATCTATCAATCAAATAAAAATCATGAAATGCTTTATTGACATGCTGTACTGAACAATTGCAAACAACATGTATGTGCAGTTTCGTTAATGTGTGAACATTTCCCTCACCTTCAGGACAGAAAATTAAATGTGTGTGTGCAGTAAAATGTATTTTGGGTGTGTGTGCAGGAATAAAAATTAAATACATAGATATTTTTGTTTTTCAAAATTTATGGTTATAAAAATTAGTCTTGTGATTGTTAAATGTTTAAAGGTTGTGTTTTAATGAAATAATGTTAAATCCTGTTTTATACTGAGAATCTTGCTCTATTGCGGTTCTACAGGGTCATCTTTTCACAACATTTTACATTTAATTGTTCATTAGTGATCGTTTATGATTCACTGAATAAATGTATTAATGTTTATTTTGGATCATTAGAATCAATACAGTCTTAATTCACTAATTTCTTTTCTGATTATCATCAAATATTTTAATACAATTTGTCTAATTTCATGTTGTGATTTGATGTTAATCCAAGAATAGTCAGTATCATTAAATAGTTTCAGAATCAATAAAGTTACAGTCTCAGACGATCAGATATTTTTCAGCATTTACTCAGTTAAAGTTTTTCAGTTTGTATGTAAAGAAAAAAAGGGAAATGATGGTTAACTGAAATGTTGATTCAGGATCACATCCATCCTCACAAATCCTCACACACAGACAAAAAGAGAGTATAAGAAAAAATAATGAATAAATTCAGTTGTGTGTGTCTGTGTTGGTGTTCTGGTGGTAATGTCAGCAGACTTAAACATTCTAATACACAATAACATTTTAATCTTAATAACATCAACAATGTTATTGTGTCTAAAACAATATTAATGTACTGTTAAATAATTTTTTTACCTCCTAAAACACACACACTAATTTTGGCTGAAGTGCTTGTCCTTACAAACTCTACAGCTGTACACCATAAAACATCACTGACCCTTAATCAACCCTAAACTCTTAACCACTCACTTCAAAACCTTTCCTCCTAAACTCCAGCTGTGACTTTACACCCACTGCTTCACAGGCTGTAAACCTCCAAACCCTAAAATGACACCATTTTCTTACCCCAAACTACTGTATCACCTTAACAGAGCAGAAACCTTTATTGTGAACCTCCTCCTGAAGCTCCATCAACACACCAGAACACCAGCATGTCCCTTAGATCCCTGTTATAAAACTGTAGGAATCCTTCAAAGTTCTGATGTTTGAGGTTCTTGTAAGGGAACAGTGTAGTTCACACAGTATTATATTCAGAGATGAGCGCAGTGAGGAGTTTAAACACTTCAGCAGGACTCAAAGGGTTTAAATCTGATGGAGTGAAATTAAATTAGTAGGATTTCAGTGGTAATAGAATGATGAGCAGAAGATGATGGGTTCGATTCCCAGCATCACCAACCAGCCACTGCAGGGGCTCTGAGCAAGGCCCTTAACTCTTAACTGCTCAAATGGATAGAACGATACCAGTGTAAGTGGCTCTGAATAAAGGCATATGTCAAAAACATAAAAATTGATGTTATAGTCTTGACTTAGGAGAAGTGAATCAATGAGAGTTTAACAAAGCCACAGAATGTCATGCTGAAATATTCAGAAATATTAAAAAAAAACACACTATAATTTCATTTAATGTTTATAACAAACATATGATTATTATATTTAATAATTTCACTCAGAGAACATCACCTCCTGATCCGAGACACTGAGATGTAAATTAATACATGATAAAATAAAATGATCTCAGTGTTACTCTGAGGTAGACGAGCAGTCAGAAGGTTCATCTATTAGACTGAAAGGGGAATGGGAATTTTTTTTTTTTGTTACTGAGGTAGGACGAGCGTCTATTAAGACTGTGGGAATAAAACACACTGTGATTATTTTATTATTTAACAAATAAACGATTTAAAGTAATACAATCTCACACACATTCATTATAATTTTACGTTCATGACCAGATTTAGAATTTTGTTGATTTATTTAACTGTGCATGAAAAAGCCGCAGTCCTTAGTGTTTAATTAATAGTAATAAGTTTGTGCTCGAAATCTAAATTAATTAACTAAACGTGTTACTGTCAAAATCAATAAAAATCAACATTATTCATAACTTTTTTGTGTGTATGTGTGTGTGCATGTGGTGTATCTATTGTTGTATTTGTTACTGTGATGAAAATGAGGATTAAAAGGGATGATAATGAATAAAAACAAAAAATGAAAGATAAAAAGGGACAGAAAGATTCAGAAACGCAGCAAGAAACTTAATATGTTTACAGATTCACACACACACACACACACACACACACACACACACACACATTTCTCCTTGTCCTCATGTACCATCTAATATATCTGACGTTGCAGTTAGCGAACCGAGGCTCTTCTTGTGCATTAAAATCCTATAGCTAAGCAGACAGAGAGTAGATGTGTGTGTGTGTGTGTGTGTTCTGATGACTACAGTCTCAGTTTCAGTATAAACTCACACTCTGATTCACACAGACATGGTGTGAGGAGATCGCCGTGTTCTCCTGGGTGAGTTTCGGACTCCGTACAGTTCCTTCAATATTTTTCGCCTGGAAAATGAACGCTACTTGGATTATAGACTATATTTTATACACAGATACTTTGTAGAAACTGCAAAAACGAAAGGCGTTTCTTTGGCACATCTCGCAGTGGTGCCAATTCCGTCGCATTTCTTTGTACAAACAATGTGTTTCATTTCATAGTCCTTCAAGTCCCCAAAATAAAACTTCCACAAATGTCTATATGTCCATATCTACTGGCTCTTTAACACTTCTGGTGTGTGTATGTGTGTGTTTATATCTGTGTCTCCTGAACGCTCTCCTTGGACCCATTGGACAGCAACAGAGGCTCGTTCTGAGAGCTGGGGGTGTGGCTTAAGCTCTTCAGTGTTCCATGAAAGGTCATGGTCATTGGGATGGGAATGGGTAACGGTGGAGAGGCGGATCCAGTGGTGGTGGAATCGACAGCTGTTGTTGGCTGGTTGTTGGATGGGGCCTGTTTTTTAGATAGGGGGCTTGTCTTGTTGACAGACTGCCCCATGCCCATGGTGAGTCCCAGGACATTATTATTGAAGTGGTGTGATTTGTAATAATGGTTGACATGATCTGAGCGCCCAATGTTGGGCAGAGTGACTATTTCAGGGTCGTGGATTCGTAAGTTTGGTCCAGGTCCTCCACCAGTTCCTGATCCTGCCCCAGAGTGAAGTGTGGAGCCACCTGCAATGCCACTGGCACCTCCTGTCGGCCCCATTTCATCCTCAACATTGATGATCTCAATAGCACGGGTAGGACCATGATGCTTATGCAGCTGGTGCTGTTTCCTCAGTTTGTAGAAAACCACAAGCATCACGGCAGCCATAAAAGTGATGGCCACAAAGCATCCAATTATGATTTTTGTTGTCTTCATTACATCTTCAAGACCTGAAAGGTTTGCAACATCAGTAATAGAGACAGTAAAAGGGCGTTCTGGAGCACGGGTAACATAAGGCGATAATGAAGATGGCACTGATCCGGAAGGTCCTGTTGACCCTGATGGTGCTGTTGGATTTGGAAAACGGATAAAGGTCTCATTGACAAATTGCCGTGCAGAGTCATGAGTTTCCTGCACCGTCTCCATTGTTTCCACAGTGACTGTTGTAAAGTAGCTGTATCCATTTCCGGGGTCAGAGGCAGAGACATTGAGGACAGCAGTAGCCGTGGTGTTTCCGGCAGAGTTGGTCACCATGCAAGTGTATGGTCCGGTATCCTGCATAGTGACATTAGTGAAGTTTAGAGTTCCATCATGTAATACCGAGATCCGTACTTTGTAAGCACCATGCGTCATCAAGGTTCCATTAGGGGTTAACCAGTTCACAGAGGTCATGGATGTTCCTGTTCGGCACTTCAGTTCTGCTGCCATTCCCTCAGTCACATTTAGGTCAGTTGGAGGCTCCACGATCACAGGGGCATAACAAGTAAAGTCTCTTTGATCCAGATCACCAATATAGCGTCCTTTGGTGCCAGGTGGAGCATGGCATCGAGCACAACATGTGGAGTTATCTGGCACAGTCTCCTTTAACCACCAACTAAGCCATAGAACATCACAGTTACAAACCCAGGGATTGTGGTTCAGATGAACCCTTTCAAGCTGTTGCAGTGGAGTAAAAAGGTCATGGGGCAAGGAATGCAGGGAATTGTGGGAAAGGTTAAGCTCCTCTAGATTCTTTAGATCATCAAAAGCATTGCGTTCAATTAGTGAAATGCGTGAGTGCATAAGCCATAATTTGCGTAGTGAAACAAGACCTTGAAATGATCCAGGACGTACTACACCTAGCTGGTTCCCAGAAAGCTCAAGTTCCTCTAATTTCACAAGCGGTGTCAAGTTTGGAACATCCTTTAATCCACACATTCCCAAATTTAGGAAGCGGAGGTTTACTAGTCCCTCAAAAGCTGCCTCAGATATGAAACTGAGCTTTCGGAGTTCACCAAGGTCCAAGCGCCGAAGAGAAGGGACACGGTGGAAAGCATAGGCAGGGAGTGTTTCTATTGGATTATTCCGCAGCCAAAGTTCACGCAGTTTACTGAGATATTCAAATGCTTGTGATGGAACCAGTGGCAAACGATTATCGAATAGCTCGAGCGTGATAAGGTTTGGGAGGCCATTAAATGCTCCAACTTCAATCTGACGGATGTGATTCTTTGACAGCTGAAGGATCTCCAAGTGACTCAGGTGTTTAAAGGTGTCGGATTTGATCACCTGCAGAGAGACAAATACAGTGAGTTACCAACAGGTTCATAAAAGCAAGCTGGTGCTTCATTCATAAAACATGCAATTGTTAAAACAACTACAACTACAACTTAAGCTTTGAATTTTACTATCCCATTTTTTAAATTTATATCATGGCAGAAAACACATTTTGTGTAATATAAAAATTATGGCTTAAACATTGTAAACACTAGGGCAGTCACAAATATGAACTTTAGGTGTCAACTTATTGTAAAATAAATAACTGCAATATGATGATGCAAGGTTTTTGTTTTATGGTAATGTTTATGTTTTGAGTTTCATGTTTGTGTTTCTTGTTCATGCCCTTTGTTTACTTTCTGTCCTGTTATGTGATCATCGTTTTCCATGTTTTCATGTCATGTGACTTTTCATGTTTTTATTGGTTTTCAGTTCTACATTGTTAAATATTCATAGCCCTCATGTTTTCTTTTGTACTTGTAGATGTTCCCTGTACTACTGTGGTGAGTCATGTTTGTGAGTTAAAGTAAGTTAGTCAAATCAGGTGAAGTAAGAGTCAAGTTTGGTTAAATTGGTCAAGTCAAGTTCAGATACTCAAGTTGTGTTTGTTGATTTGTTACCCTATTCATTTAAATAAAACTGCATTTGGTTCAATACCACAGTGGAGTCTGTTACATACGATTTATTTCCTATAACCTCCATGTTTTGAAAGACTAGTCAGAGATCACTTCTTTACTAACTGACACCTTGACCCCAGTTTGTCCTAACCGCAGAGAATGCAATCACACACCTTCATAACGCAGATCTGAGCCAGTTGGGCAGGACCGGTAATTATGTCAAAATGCTGTTTGTTGACTACAGTTCGAAATTTAACACTATAAATACCTCCAGGCTGACCTCCAAGCAGTTTGCGTGGGCCTACATTCACCATAAGAACTCCCAAGGTTGTGTTCTGAGCCCCCTGCTATATTTACTGTACATTTATGACTGTGTGGCTACTTTTAAATTTACCATTATTGTCAAGGCTGCCTATAAATTATAAGGAACAATGGAACAAAAATCAGTTTGTCCCTGATGAGCAAGCCGGGGGCGACGGTAGCAAGGAAAAACTTCCTGGGATGGAAATAGGAAGAAACCTTGAGAGGAACCAGACTCAACATAGAACCCATCCTCAGTTGGGTGACAAACAGGTAGCAGGAAGTATGTGGTTACATTGTGTGTGTGTGTGAGCAACTTAAATCGTAAGTCCTTAAAGAACAGCTGGAACGTCTTTATGGCAGAGTGGGTTGTCCTTGGTCACCCTGGTGATGTATTATCAACTGGAGCAGGTCACAGGAGAGGGTCTGACAGGTCCAGGGAATATTTAGCAACTGATAAACTGTCATCAGGACTGTAACATGATTAGTAAAAAAAAAAGGATCTTAGACTCTCAGAAGTAAAGATGGAGTCTCTTTAATCTGTAAAAGAGATCTTAAAATCTACAATAAATAACATAATCTAAAGATTTAGAACTGGAGAAATCTTTGTGTATAAGGGACAAGAATAAAAACCTTTGTTGGATGTCCGTGGTCTTCGGGCCCTCAGACAACACTGCATCATTCATCAGCATGAGTCTGTGATTGACATTGCTAAATAGACCCAGGAAAACTTGCAGAAACCATCGTCAGTAAACACAATCCACCAAAGTGTTCTATGGTCCAAATTTGACATTCTTGTTGTCAAATTATGGATACTGTGTCGTCCGGGCTAACGAGGAGGGAGACTTTCCAGTGTGTTATTAGCATTCAGTTCTAAAGCCAGCGTTTCTGATGGTATGGGGTGTATAAGTGCATGTTATTTACCTCTGCTTAGACATCAAAACCGTGATAGTGAAAAAGAAAGCCACGCGTCTCACCCGGCTGAGCAAACAAGCGACATGTACAACACTATGTCCAACCTGTGTAGCGAGGTTTATTGTGTATGCGAAGCATTTAATGAGCGGCTCAAATCCTGCTTTGTGCACAGTCACATTCATATTACACACATTGTCTGTTACAATAGCGATGCAGATTGTGTTAGCAGAAGTGTACGGTATACATTTTTACAATGTTTGCATATTGTCTTTATCTTGTCTAGCATTCATTTACTATTTGTTATTTTTAACGGTGGAAGCAGAGAAGTTGGATTTAGGCCTTATTTGTATATGGTAATAAATCATTAGCGTGTGCGTTGTAAGCAGACAGATCTGGTTTTCACCTGTTAATGCGAGCCGAACATCACTGAATAAGCGACAATGGCGCATGACATGAACTCAGGTGGACACCAACAGCGATATAAAATAACTTAACTGTGTCAGTACGTCCACTTTGAGAGTTGTTTTGCCGTGTATAGTGTAAAAACAGATATGGGTCAGCATTAAGACCTACAATGTAAATGCAGCCAATGTTTTTCACACAAATTATTTAAATGTGGTGGGGCATCTTTTAGCAATACATTTTTACGAGACCAGTGGGATTTCGCTAGATCCGATGTATCTCGTGAGATGTCATGAGATCTCGATACAGCTTTAATATGAAGGTTTTTAGAGTAATACATGCTCCCCAACGAATGACGGCTATTTCAGCAAATACAGGACAATGTAAAACCAAATATTGCAGCTATTACAACAGCATGACTTTGTAGTAGGGGAGTCCAGATCTTTTACCTATAGAGAACATCTGATGCATCATTGAATGATAACAATAAATTCTTCAGCAGCTGGGAACCTGAATTAGGCAAGAGTGGGATTAAATTCCAACACCAAAACTTCAGACACTTATAACTTTGATACCCAGATGTCTTAAAACTGTTTTGAAAAGAAAAGGAGATGCTACGTCATGGCAAACATGCCCCGTTCCAACTATTCTGAGACCAGTAGCAGGCATTAAATTTGAAATGGGCTCATTTACTAAATAAAAGTGTAAAATATCTTAGTTTAAACATTTATGTTATTTATGTTCTATTTTAAATAAAATATTGGTTTATGTAAAAAGCTAAAAAATGTCCTAACCTCCGAGTGTACTCAGAGCTGACTACAAGCAGGAGGATCAAATCTGTTGCAATTAGAATAGCCTTTTCACTCCTTAAAGACAAATAATGAGAGATTGACAGGGGTGTCAAACTCGGTTTCTAGAGGACCAAAGCCCTGCAGAGTTTAGTTTCATTCCCTACTACAAAACAAAACTGGATCGGATGCAATTAATTAGCATTTAGTTAATCTCTGCAGGGGGGGTCAACCTCCAGAGATGATTTTTGCTGTGTATGATTCTGTATAAGAGTAAGATTACATCTGTAATATTTAAATATATATTACAAATATTTATTAATAAACTAGGGTCTTTAATCCAGGCTGCACTGTCTAGTCTAGTTGCAAAGGTTTTATTACAACCAACCAAAAACTCATTTAAAAATTACTCCAAGTACTCTTACTTGTAGCATTAAATACAGTTGGGTTTACTAATTTGGTTGAAGTGTTTCATAAGCACTGATATTTATACAGTAGCATTGTAATCTCTCTACTAGTAATCATTAGTTGTGTTCATTACATAAGAACTTGCAGTAGTCAATTATAAACCATAAACTGCCCTCAGTCAGTCCGTGTTGGTATAACAACAAACACACACTATACAACTTTTCTTAAAACTATTATTGGGACATATTGTGTCTTGCATGTTAGTAGTGTATAAAAGCGGTAGCACCAGTGACCTAAAAACCAGCATCAGCATAGCATCAATGACCTAAAAACCAGAGTCAAATAACATGCATGATGAAATTCAATACAACAGGAAATCTTACTCATGCAATATTGCTGAAAGATAAAGCGTTAACTATACACTTTTGTATTTTAAATATTTTTATATTTATTAGTTTAATAGTTTAGTGGTTTAAGATTCATTTTCGCACATTCTATAATACATGGAATATTTTGGCTAGTCTTTGTCTATTATCATGTATCATGTACTTTTAAGCTTTTGTTTCTTCCTCTGAAACTTTAATAACACATTTCTCATACACAATGCTGCAATTCTGTTATTAGAACCTTACAGTGTGTCAGACAGGTGGCGTATCAAAGCCAAAGCTCACACAGCAGCTTGCTCAAAGAAGCCTCGTCAGTCCTTTTTTTCCACGTCACAAGTTTGATTTCTTCAGTAGTAAGAAACCTGTAGTTGAGCTCTTGTTACTAGAAAATCTGTTTTACAGTATGCATATCACTGATGAGAACCAGCGTGTTGTTACTACTACTACGCTCTCTCATGTATACACTTTTAATATACACTTTTAATCCATCAGGACCTGGGACATTGTAGGTAATATTCAAGCTTTAGGAATGGGTTACAAAGATGCTGCTCTTTGTAGCAGTTTTAATCAGGGGAGGTATTCAGGAGGTATTCAGAGCCAAAGCCAGGGAGCAGACAGGCAGGCTAAGCTGACCGTCTTCTAGCTGCACTGACCCACCATACAGTGATCATGTCTGTTCCCTTAGGTAGACAAGAATGATAAAATGTATAGATAAACATGCATACATGCATACATACATACACACACATCGTACATACACACATGCTTACTTACACATTTTTACATACATACATACATACATACAAACATACACATACATATTCTCTACACACATTTACATATATATTTACACACATACACACATCACCACCATCACTAGCAGTTTTTGCATAAAATGCCTTAAAATTGTTCTACCTATTTTGTATTATTGATTTTTTTCTCCTTTTTCTATTCTTAATTTAAATGTTCTTAATTTAAACATAAATATGTGTTTAATTTCAAGTGTTTCTGTAGATACAGAATTATTTGTTTAAAATTTTACTTATTTTCCTAATCCTCAGGACCCACTGAGAACAACAATTCTGCACACTTTAGATTCAGTCGAGGTCATTATAAATTTAATAAATCCAAATTATTACACTTTAATTCAATGCTAAAATTTAGTTCAACTAAAGCTATAATAGCACACACATTGCCAAGCCACATAAACATCATTCATTAAAGTTTCACTACAGCTTGATCACAGTTTCAAAAAAGTTTCATTACAGGGCCAATACAGATTAATTACAGCTTAATTATATTTTTATTACAGCTTAATAACAATTTTACCAGTTTCGTCCCAGCTTCAGGTCAGCTTCATTACAGATTCATTACAGCTTTATTACAGTTTCACTAAAGCTACAGTACAGCTTAATTATAGCTTCACTACAGCTCAATTACAGTTCTGATTCAGCTTTATTGCAGTTTTACCACAGTTTCATTAATGCTTTACTACAGCTCCATTACAGGTTTATTGCAGTTTCACTACAGCTTTATTATAGTTACACAACAGTTTCATTAAAGCTTCATTACAAATTAAATACAGCTTCAATCCAGTTTCATTCATGTCTCATTAAAGCTTCATTAGAACTTAATTACAACTTAAATACTGTGTCACTACAGTTTTAATTCAGTTTAATTATGGCTTTACTACAAGCCTTTTCAGCTTCATTACAAGTTCAATACAGCTTTATTACAATTTTAGTAAGATTTATTACAGCTTTGGTACAGATTTATTACAGCTTCATTGGTTTCACTACAGTTTAGTTACAGCTTTAATATAGCTTATTTGCAGATTCATTATAGCTTGATTACAGCATAATCACACTTTCACTACAGCTTCATTAGAGTTCATTACAACTTCATTACAGCTACATTACAATTTTATTAAAATTTTGCTTATGCTTTATTACAGTTTCACTACAGCTTCATTACAGCTTTATCTGTTTTACTACAGCTTCATTACACTTTATTATAGTTTTATTATCTGTTTTACTACAGCTTCATTACACTTTATTATAGTTTTACTTCAGCTTTATTATAGTTCATTTCGGCTTTATTGCTGCTTTACTACAGCTTTACTATAGCTTTATTTTTACTTTACTACCATTTCATGCTTTATTGGAGTCTTACTAAAGCTTTATTACAGATTCACTAAAACTACATTACAGCTTCATTTATGCTTCATTAAAGCTTTACAAAAACTTAATTACAATTTGAATTCAGCTTTATAACACTTTTATAACAGCTTAAATTAAGTTTCACTAAATCTTCATTATAACTTCACTACAGATACACTACAGATTAATCACAGCTTCATTACAGATCAATTACAGCTGCAATACAGATTAATTACAGCTTTATTACAGCTTCATTGCAGCTGCATAACAGTTTTAATTCAGTTCATTACAGTGTCATTACAGCTTTACTACAGTTTACTTACAGCTTAATAACAGCTTCATTAGTGCTGGAGTTTTATTACAGTTTTATTAGTTTCACTCCACCTTTATCATTGCTTTACTATAAATTCATTACAGAATAATTACTGTCTTACTACAGCTTTATTACAGTCTTACTACAGCTTTATTACATTTTTATTACAGCGTCATTAGAGTTCATTAAAGTTTTACGTCAGCTTTACCACAGCTTCATTAGGGTTAATTGCAGCTTTATTACACTTTTTGTTTCAGTTTCATAACAGCTTTACAACAGCTTTATAATTTTTTTAATTATAGATTCATTACAGTATTACTAAAGCTTTATTACAGTTTCTTTACAGCTTTATTACAGTTGCATTACAGCTTTATTGTTAATTTATTACAGTCTTATTACAGCTTCATTACATTTTTACTACAACTACACTACAGTTTCATTACAGATTCATTTCAGCTTCATTACAGCTTTAAAATATTTTTACTACAGCTTTACTAAGTCATTACAGTTTAATACAAATTAATTGTAGCTTCACTAGCGAATCATTACATTTTAACCTTAGCATCAATACAGATTTAATACAGCTTCATTACAGCTTCACCACATTTTTACTACAGCCTTATTACAGCTTTAAAATATTTTCACTACAGCTTCATCAGCGTTCATTACAGTTTAACTTACAACTATACTACAGTACAACTATACAGCTTCAATACAGTTTAACTACACCTTTAATACAGATCCACTACAGCTTTATTAGAGTTCATTAAAGCTTCATTACAGCTTCACTACAGATTCATTAGAATTTAATTATAACTTTATCGTTTCATTAGAGTTTCATTACAGCTTTATTACAGTTTCACTACAGTTGCACTAGAGCTTTATTATTGCTTTACTACCCCTTTATTATAGCTCCATTACAATCTTACTACATCTTCATTCCAGTTTCACTTCAGCTTTACTACAACTTTATTTCATCTTTAATACAGTTCCATTACTGATTAATTACAGCTTCGTTGTGGTTTCATTACAGCTTGATTACAATTTAACTACAACTTAATCACACCTTCACTGCAACTTTTTTACAGCGTCATTACAGTTTCTTTGTAGTTTCATTACCGTTTTATTAAAGCTTCACTACACCTTAACTATTAATAACTACTTTTTGACTATAGCTTTATTATAGTTTTATTACAGCTTTACTGCAATTTCTGTTTACACAATTAGCAGTGATCAGGGTTTTTATACATAACAATCTCCTGTAGCTCATTATACATTAGAAATAATATAAGCAAACCATCTAACAACTTAGCATAATGATCATATACACAACTTAAATCTTAGCAATTCAAATATAGAATAGAATATAGAGCTTCTCTCTCCCCTGGTCTCTGATCAGGGACATGGGTCCATGCTAATGTTACTTGATCTTGATCACACCATTCCTTTTAAATGTTTTTGGAGTTCAGGGCACAGCCCTTTCCTGGTTCAGCTCTTATTTGACTGATGACTTTTTGGTGACTTTTCTATGTTTGATAAGTAAAGTTTGGTGTTCCGAAGGGTTCTGTTTTAGGCCCATTGATTTTCTCCACATTGCTTCTCTTCTCTGCTGTGATGCTGAAAATACTGATTAGTTTTATGTTACACCAACTTTAATCAGGTTGAGGAATGTATCAGTGGATGCTTATTAACTTCCTCCTACATAATTACTAAGTTAGACTAGTAACACCTTAAATCAGAAGTGATCTGATTACAGGGTAGACTTACATACCCATACCTTCAGACTAACAAGGTCTACTTAACAAATGATACTTTAGTGTTTTAAATGTCATTCAAATCTCCTATTGGTTAAGATTAGCATAGAGTGCAATTGTTTCTTTTAAAAGTGTTTTTTATTTTCTGTATTATATGCAACATTTTGTGGGTGTGGCATCTAAGGCTGGGACTATTTACAGATGAACTCTGATCCTTCTGTTTAAGCATGTGAGCAGTAACAGACCACAGTGTGATTACATATTATTATTCTGTGTATTAAAATGTGTGTTCCTGTTTCTCCCTTTGTCCAGGAACACTTTACTCCAGCTATCCGGACTCATTTTGCCATCCTGACCTGCCTGATTTATCCTGATGCCCTACTTGTTCCAGACAGCTTCCTACACCCAAAAATCAGATGCAGTTCTGCGGGTCTATTTGAATGTAAAGAACCACACAGAGAACCTGTGGATGGCTGTGAATTTTCTTTCTGAAATAATAACTGTTTTACCCTAAGAATAATGCATATAACACTCACAACTCTGCCCTGTTAAACTGTTGCCCTATAACAAAAATTTTATGATGAATATTTTATAGTTTAAAGGTCTGGTGACATTCAACCGCCCAGAAAAGCAATAAATTCCCTCTAGGCACTTGATTATAAATTTTCTTCATTCAGGGTTGGAAGTGGGTGGGATTTTCTTTAAGTTAAGTGGGTGGAAATAAGATAATTTTACTTTTAAACCATGGGGTGGGGCAGGTGAGGTTTTCTGTCATGCAGGTGGGTGGAATTACAGGATCACAGGATTGAGCTAAGTGGACAGATTTAACTCTTACAGGGGGAGAAGGGGAATAGGTGCAATTTTCACTGAAAGGATAACAAGAATTGGGAAAATTATCATTTTCACTCTCAGGGAGCTAGGAGGAAGTGAAAGTTACTCAGTACCTAAATTATTGTGTTTTCTGAATAACCTCTTTGACAAATCTACTAAAAAGTGTTTGTTGCGATGATATTTTTTACAGGAGATCAGAAAACCTTTCTTTTAAAACACAATGATATATTTTATATTTTCTCAATAAATATAATGGACTTTCAGTAATCCAGTGAAGAGCAGTGATTAATTTAGCAGTAAACATCTTGTGTGGCTGCAGGGTTTTATTACAACCAACAAGAAACCAGAGCTGATTCCTATTGTTAAAATGTTTTTTTTTATTCTTCAAGTGTCTAACACATGTTTACCTACTTAAAGAGAATATAAAAAAGGAAACTACACTGACACCTAAGTTAAAAAGTTTGTTTGAGTTATTTACCTGTATGGAGTTTTCCTGCAGGTTGAGGTATCTTGTGTTGACTGAGATGCTTTGTGGTACTTCATCCAATCCCTTTCTGGTACAAATTACACGACTTGCCTGATTGGAGCAGCTACAGGGGGCGGGGCAAGGAGGAGTCGCCTCAGCCAGTTGGGGTCCACTGAGATTTGGCCATAATAAAAGCTGAACTAAGAGGAAGGGGAAGGGGCTACAGAGGCCTGTTATTATGACAGCCCACATGGCCAATGAGTCATGTCCCTCCCCCTGATCCCAAAAAATCAGATTCACCAGCGCTGGAATGGCAGGAAGGCAGAAGACTTATTTAAATATTCATTATAATCTGCAAGTGGACCAATGAGAATTAAATGGACTTGTAGGTTGTTTCGGCCCTCAATCTTCTGAGCAGAGCTGTCACACCACTGCAAAGAGAAAAGGCGGAGGGAGAAAAAGAAAGCGACACATAGAGAGAGAAAGAGTGTGTGTGAGACAGGGGGCAAAGGGGGTAAGAAAGGGGTGAGAGAAGAGGGTGAAAGTGAGGGGGGTGAGAGAGGGAGAGAGGAGCGTGAGTGGGGGTGGGAGATTGTGGTGAAAGAGGGGGGTGAGAGGGGGAGTTAAGAGAGGGGGTGAGAGGAAAGGGCGGTGAGAGAGGGGGGGTGGTAAAATGGGGGATGAAATAGGGGTCAAGCAAGAGGGGGGTGAAAAGGGGGGGGGGAAGAGGGGGTGAAAGGTTAGCAGGGTCATCATAGTGCATACACGTGTGTCAGAATTCAATTTTTACTGAGTGAAGCAGCTTCAGGTTTTAGAAACTGATTTTATGCTTATGAACATTTTCCTCGGTCTCTTTTATTAATATAAAATTTAATATCAACACAATATCAGTGTGTACAGAATGCAATTAACACAACAAAGAAACAAGAAAACATGAACATGAAGTAGCAGAAAAAGATAAACAATAAGAACCAGGAAACAAGGGAGCGAAAAACACCTGATAAATACGACCTAAACAACTGGAATACTGATGGACTACAAATAATAAAAAAATGCTGAAAAATGTTTGTAAGTACAAAAGAAAGAAAACAAGGAAATGAGAGGGGCGGAGCTAAAGAAATAGTACTCCAGTAAATTGTGTGTGTGTGTGTGTGTGTGAACATGAACATGCTCCATGTACTTTATCTACACCCCCCTACACACTACAAAGCCTGGGTAAACATTAATTAGCAGGTCACATGACCACAACATGTCTGCAATCTTTACTGAAACCCCAAAAACTTCCTTGTACTCAAATCATCCAAATAATCATAATTTTATTTTTATCTAATGAAGATGTTGGACTTTAAAATGTCTTGTTAACACTTGAACATTTAAAAGATTAACTATTTAACAAAATCCAAGCGTGAAAGATGAATAGAATGGGAATGCCACTTCTTAAAGAATGGACAGATTAACTCTATCTGGCAACCCTGTAATCAGCGAGTTCACATACAGTGGATTAAAACAGAGTAAAAACCTGAATTAATATTGGTATGTGTGTTTCCAATATTAAAGGAGTCAAATGCTCTGAAAGATGATGTATTGGACAGGTTGGGATATGGAGTATGGAGTGATTGAATTTTGGTGTGTTTTGATAGTAACTCATAGTTTATGTAGTTTGTGTATCTTTATGAATTAGTTTAACTCCAGCATCCATGTGTTTTTTTTATGTTTGTACTTTATTACTGTAACTAAGTGTGATATTTTGGTTGCTATGCACTTCTTTCTTTCTATCTATCTATCTATCTATCTATCTATCTATCTATCTATCTATCTATCTATCTATCTGTGCTATCAGGTGTGCTAAAGTTAGCATTTTCCAATATGTCTCACTGCATCTTTAAGTTTCCTCTACATAGACAAAAGGGGTGGAGCCCCATAACTCTGTGTGAGTGTGTGTGTGAGTACAACTAATGAGAAACAGATGGTCTTTATCTGATTATATTTTTATCTGAAATTTATCAAGATATGAAGGAATTGGAGCATGTTATTCACACTTATCACAAAAAACAGCACACACACACACACACACAGAAAACCTTATAACTTATAATAAAGTGCTTGTTAAAATCCGCCTTCTTTTTAAATAATTAAACTTGGTTAAAGTCTTGTGTGTTTAATAGAACTTTATCAATAAAAAATTATTATATATATATATTATATAATTATATTGAAAAACAAAGACTTAATTTTTTATAAATTCATCCGGCTGAATCTGATTTAAATTTAATTTGAATTAATTAACATAGTTTAAATATTATCATAAAGTTATTTAGATTAATTTAAATATTACTTAAATCACGTATGATGGTGCGCGTTCACGTGCCGTAAAAGACGAGCCACAAGCGCGTGCACGGCACTGCTGACGGTGTTTAGTATGTGTGCGCGCGCGCACAGAAGAGAGGAGGAGGACCGGTGACCGCGTTATGTGCTCTTTCTCTCTCTCTTTTGCGGGTGCGCGCTCTCCGAGCACTGTCACCATGACAACCGCTGAGGATGATGCAGGATGCTGGGTGGCGGCGATGCGCGGGCGCGATAACAAGGGAAAAAAACAACGAAAACGTAAAAAATGTTTAAAAAACACACACACATATACACACACACTAAAATAAATTAATCAATTATTATACAAAAAAATAAAAACCGAATTAAATTAAAAAAACACGCCGCACGAGAAAGAGGATTGTTAATGAGTGAAGGACTGCGGAGATTTACACAAACGCAGCCGAACAATTAGGCCTCATCATACACACACACACACACACACACACACACACACACAATCGCGCGCCGCGCAGAACTGTAATCTCTACAACGCAAAATAAAAAAGGCTCAATTTAAAAAATTCGAATAAATACACACACACACACACACACACACACACACACACATCGTCGCACCGACGGGATTAATGAAGGTGCGCCGCACAATGTCTCCTTTATACAGCTCGCGCTCATTAACATTCCCGACATCATAATACAAAAACACAAAAACGCATCATAAATCAAACACACACATACATACACAAGCACACACAAACACACATTACCCTGAAGAAAGCTATCCTACCTCATCGGACAACACTCCAGCTCATCCGCGGGTTTTCAGTAAATCCGTGAAAGCGAACAGCAAACCAGAGCGCGCGAGCCGAGCTGTGATTAGCGCAAAAACACGCGAGCTTCACATGCTGGAAACTGCGCACAAGCGATGTGGAGAAGAAGGAGAGGAGGGGCGCGTGCGGGGCTTACGCAAATTGCGTAAAGCAGAAAGCGCGCACACGCACGCACGCACACACACGACATCTCTCCAGCGGTACAGTGTGTTTATAAGATCAGATATGTGTAACTACTGTAATGTGTATAACTGTACTGTAGTGTGTATTAATGTACTGTTGTGCGTATAAGTTCACTGTATTGTGTATACCTGTAGTGTAGTGTTAATAACTGGGGAAGTGGTGGCTCATGATTAAAGTGTTGGACTACCAACCTGAAGATGTGGGTTTAATTCCCAGCTCCACCAAGCTACCGCTGTTGGGCTCCTGAGCAAGGCCCTTAACCCCTAATTTCTCAGTTGTATTAATGAGATAAATGTATGTCGCTCTGGATAAGGGTGTTTGCCAAATGCTGTAAATGTGAAATGTAAATATAAATAACTGCAATGTAGTGTGTATAACTGTAGAGTACTGTGTATAACTGTGTTGTAGTGTGTATAACTGCACTGAACTGTATATAACTGCAGTGTAATATAAAACTGTAGTGTAGTGTGTATAACTGTAGTGTGTATAACTTTAATTTAATGTGTACAGTGAAGTGTGTATAACTGTAGTGTAGTGTGTATAACTGTTGTGTACTGTGTATAATTGCAGCGTAGTGTGTATAACTGTATTGTTCGGTCTTCAGTCAGTTATTGATGACAGTCAGTGACTCTGCTATTCTGATATTGATGGAAAGTTTATTACACTATTTTGTTGCCAGAACGGAGAAAAGACTTAAGGCGGACTGACCTTGTGTAGTATATATATATATATAAATATACCCAACTTAGTAAGTTGGGGTCAGAGCACAAGGTCAGCTATGATGCAGTGCCCCTGGAGCAGGAGGCTCAAGGACCCAACAGTGCCAGTGGTGGGGCTTGAACCCAGGTGTTTCTGGTCTTCAGAGCAGCAACTTAACCATTTGAGCCACCACTGCCCCTATTATTGGATGGTGGAACAGTCCTGCAGTGCTTGTGGATGTGAGGAGTAATGAGGGTTAATGAGGGCTTTAAAATAAGACAGTGCTGCTCTATTCTCAGCTTGTCAGTGTTTAGAATCTAAAACATGCATCAACTGAAAGTCAGTAGAGGGAGCACAGCAGTAGGATAGTGGGTAAAAGTTTTCTGGAGGTTGTAAACAACTGGTGCAGCTGCATTCTGAATCATCTGCAGAGGACGAAATGCACTCAAATGTAGACCTGCCAGAAGTGAGTTTAAGTAGTGTAAATTAGAAAGTACAAGGATTGAATCCTCTTAATGTTGTACTGAATAAACTACCAGGATAGTAGTGTTTAAAGGGCAGATTGTCATGAAGTTGTCTAATTACAATTTCCTAAAACAGAAACAAATCAGCTAAGATGAAGTTCTGTTTTTCCAGGGTAAAGTTTAAGATGATGATGTGCCATCCACAATGATATGTCGGTCAGACTTGCCGATAACCGAGCAGAAGTTGGGGGGAGGAGAAGTGGGTCATCAGAATAATAGCGGTAGGAGAACCCATGTGAGGAAATTACTTTACCATTTAAGTGGGTATAGAAGGAGAAAAGGAGAGGACCAAGTACTGAGCCTTGTGGAAAACCAGTATAGTGTCTTCGTGGAACAGATGTCCTTTGTCTCCATCTTACCTGATTTGAACAAAATTAAATGTTCATATTACTTAATTTCTTAGTAATGTCACCCACAGGCGAAGACATAGTTATATAACCTCTGAATCTTTTCTGTTACCTCAAGTGAATTAAGCCTGGAGCCAATGCAGAATGCCTTTTAACTATCACAACATCTCCTGACATAAAAGAGTCAGCATTCATTCTCAGAAACACATTTTGGATTAACAATGCAGACAGCAAGCTAGATTTTAAGAAGAAGCTAAGTTCCATCCCACAATGTACTCAACCCTCTTCTGTGCTAATAGTTTTACACCTAAATCATATACTTCCCAGACTTCTTCCAGATGTGGAGTTGGAAAAGGGTGTTGTATATTAAACTTAACTTGCAAAACACAGTGAACATTCACATTTTACAGCATTTAGCAGACGCCCTTATCCAGAGCGCGACTTACATTTATCTCTTTTATACAACTGAGCAATAGGGGTTAAGTGTTCAGAGGCCCAACATTGTTAACTTGGTGGTGCCGGCAATCAGACCCCGATCTTTCAATTACAAGTCCAACGCCTTAACCACTACTACGCTACCACTTTCCAGGGAGAAAGAAGGAAGGCATCTAAGGACTAAAACACAACACAAACTTCAGCGGCACGAAGTTTAGTTTACAGAACATTCTCTCTGCATGTCTGTAGAAAGAGAACCACATACAATTTAACAGAAAGAAGATAAAACATTGTATGGGGTTTTTTCAATTGTCAACCTTTAATTTCAGTTCATTTTATTTGTATAATGCTTTTAACAATAGACATTGTCTTTAGACAGCTTTACAGAAAAGTAATAAGTAATTAATAAGTAATTTAGTAATAATCTGCTAATGTCTATAGCTAGGTGGCAGGGTCCTCAAATGGTTAAGGTGCTGAGTTGTTAATCTGAAGACCAGAAACACCTGGGTTCAAGCCCCACCTCCGGCAAGTCAACCACTGTTGGGTCCTTGAGCAAGACCCTTAACCCCCTCCTGCTCCAGGGGCGCTGTATCATAGCTGACCCTGCGCTCTGACCCCAACCTACTAAGATGGGATATGTGAAAAATCCATTTCATTGGCTCTGTACATGTACCTTGCACAATGAATTGAATATTATTATTATTACAGTATATTTCTATTTACTTCACATCAAATATTCTGGTATCTGCTTGCTGCATGTTATCATGCACACAGCAACAAGTTCATCCTAATAGAGTTCTGAGAACTTTAACAAAACAAACTTAAGCTTCGGGTGCTCTAAAATTTTACAGTATACACATTTTGCCACCAGGTAAACTGGGCCAGGTCTAATACTGCTTAAAGCATGCATTCAGAGAAGTCCCTTTACAACATCTGAGTCTGTCAGACCACCTCTCTCTGCTCCTAATGCAAACATACACACCTCTTTACCGGTGGACCGAGCTGGATATAAGACTATTAAACTCTGCCCAGTGGGTGCACTCACTTAGCTTCAAAAGTGGTTTACACAAACAGACTGGAATTTGTTTGAACAGAAAAAGAAAATATACTCACACTGTTTTGCTCTACATAAATACCTGCAAGTGATAATGTGACGTCAACAAACACTTTGTTGTAAGTGCTTACCAAAGGACAGACAATAAAGCAGCCAAAAAGGACAGAGCCACCAGCAGATGACTTATTTCAAAGGCAAAATAACTTGACCATGAGCGTTGATGATTCACTGGCAAAAGAAATAAATCATATTATTGCCTGTTTTAAAACAGCAGCACCAGTCATCGCACTCACCCTATAATTCGGTGACAGGGGACCTGGACTCGCTCTTGGAGTGCTGGTGTTCTGCAAAACACATTAAAATTTAAAAAATGTTGCTATGGTGCTAAATAAAAAACTCTAAGAGTTAAGGACTAGAGAAAAATTGTTCTAGCTAAATAAAGTGCATAGATTGCAACCTATTGTAGACAAACAGTGCAAATTCACAATACAAACAACACATACAGACAAAAAATAATCTTACTTTAAGTGTGACTTTCTGTTACAGAAGATCAGACCTTTCCAGCATGAACCAAACAGACACAGATCACGTTCAGGAGTTGGTGGAGGCGATGCAAAAAGCATTACTTCTGATGTCAGCAACAACAGAATGTACCACTGTACCTAGAGCACCACAAGCTCCGGTCTACTCTGTCTGCCCTCATCGTAAACCCTGCACTGTATTCCGGATTGACTATAGCTTTGTCATGCGGTGCTCTCTCGCACTAAAGATGCAGTCACACCAGTTTCAGAGTAAAAAAAGGTAAGAATTGCCAGGTTGCACTCTGCAATAGGCAGAATCATTGTGTGACCAGAATAGACCAGCAATGCAGTTCCTGGAGGCTTTCTTCACTTACTTCCGGGAGGTTTTCGGACGTTTGATTGGTGATCCCATGATCAGTGAGCAACTATACTATCCATACAAGACTATGTTCTGCTTTTCTGCACTTTAGCAGCATCTAGTGGTTGAAACGACCGTGCTTATCGCCCCCATTGCGAGTTCATCTCTATTAACGACAAGATTGGTCTGAAGAGTTTCATTGAACTTTTAATTCACGTAGTGAATTATCTGCACAGCCATGTACCTCACAATTCGACTCCCAGTTCAGTCAGACTCCTCCCTCATCCCAGGAAAGTCAATCCTCCAGAACCAAGCCCAGAGCCCATGCAGATTAACAGCACTTAACTCACCCAGATGGAGAGTATTCACAATGAATCTAAAACCCCTTACGACCATAGTGCAAATCACTAACCATTGTATTGTCTTTTGATGTAAGCCCTCATCAACTCTGGGTCAGCTGGAAATTTCTCTGTATCTGTACCGCAGACTTAAACTCAAGTGGAAGCTCAACGACGTCGCATACAAGATCCAATCAATAACCCAGTGAACCCTTTGGATGAGAAGACGTTCAAGTATCGCCCCGGATACTCTTGTTTCCATAATGTGTTTTGTCCACAAAGAGCCTCTAAACTTCCATTGACCTTCTCCAAAATGAACTAGTCCCAAAAGGGGAAATCTACTCTCTCTATATTACCAAGCAAAAGTCTTACAACAAGTTTACTTCAGACCGTCCACTTCTCCAGCAGTTTCTAGCTTCTTCTTTGTGGTGAAGAAGGTTGGGGCCTATGCCCATGTATAGACTATCAAGCACTAAACAAAATAACTATTAATTTTGATATCTCTTTTCTATTGTCCCATCAGCACTCCAACAGCTTAAAGGAGCCTTTTTCCAAACTCGACCCCCGGAGTTTCTATTACCTTATCCGCGTATGTAAGGGGGGACAAGTGGAAAACAGCATTCATTACTCCTTTTAGTTTAGCTGTCCTAGTTAGTCTTGCCGGAGTCCACGCTTGCACTCTACATTAAATACTCAATCACTCCATACACTGTGATTACAATTTCACTTAACTGTTTTCCTTCCTTTTTTCCTCTCTCTCTCTCTCTCTCTCTCTTTTCTTTCTCTCTTACTGTCGAGCTACATATGCCACAACTGAGCTGCCAGTGATCCTGTCAGGCACTTCTCTGTGACCCGCTCCAGTTGATGGTCACATCACCAGGGTGACCAAGGTCGTTCCACTCTGCCATAAAGACATTCCAGCTGTTCTTCAAGGACTTATAATTTAACTTGCTAACACACACAGTGTAACCACATAATTCCTGCTACCTGTTTTTCAGCCAAATAAGCATGGGTTCTCTGTTAAGTCTGGTTCCTCTCAAGGTTTCTTCCTATTCTGTTTCAGGGAGTTTTTCCTTGCCACTGTCACCTCCGGCTTGCTCATCAGGGACAAACTGATTTCTGATTCATTTTCATATTATAATTTCTTTGATTGCCACAACCTGGAATACCTCCGGAACCTGGAATACCTCCGGAAAGTGAAAAGACTGAACCCATGTCAAGCCTGCTGGGCCTTATTTTTCACTAGGTTTGGTAAGGAGTCACCATGAATTCCTGAAAGTATCATCCCTGCAGAATGTATTGTCAGTCTAATTCATTGGAACCTTGATAACAAGATAAATTTAGGACCTCTAAACCAACTCCACCAGGATGCCCCCCAGATCACGTTTATGTTCTCCGCACTCTGAACTTCAATGATTCATTCTGCTCACACTTCTTTGGGCACAGGTCACCCCAAGACCAACCAAACCCTCTCACCCCTAAAATCTTACCCACAGGAAAACTCATGCCACTCCCCATTTCCCGACATCCTTGGTCATAATTAGGAGTCGACTTTATCCTCGATCTTTCGGTGTCTGATAGTCACACCTGCATCGTGGTAAAAATAGAGATTATCCAAATCCTGCCGGTGGTTCCACTCAAGGGACTCCCACCGCAATGGAAACCTCTGAGGTATTGTTTAATCATGTTTTCTGTGACTTTGTACTACCTAAAAGAATTGTGTCAGTTAGAGGTCCACAATTTATCTCAGGAGTTTGGAAACCTTTTTTTTGATCTCTCAGTTGTGACCGTCAACTGCCATCAGGATACAACCCCCAAAGCAATGGTCAAACGAAGCGGAAGATTCAAGAAATAGGACAATACCTCTGTACATTTTGCCACAGCCTCCAGAACTCTTAGAATTGGTTTCTAGCCTGGGCCGAGTACACACAGAACTCCCTCTGGCAACCCTCCATGAAATTCACAGGTTTCAGTGCATACTCAGCTAACAACCACCACTATTTCCCTGGTCTGGTGAACCCTCAGAAGTCCAGACAGTCAACTACTAGTTCCAAGATAGTGAGAGCGTCTGGGACTCAGCTCACCAACAACTTCAAAGAGCAGTACGATGCCAACAACAGCAGGCAGATCAGCGTAGAAACCCTACCCCTACTTTTTTAGCAGGACTAAAGCCATGGCTCTCCACTTGAGATACAACTCCCACCCACAAGACCCAGCACTACGGAGCAGAGGTTGGCCACCATGACAACAATATGTTCGACCTCTAGGAGTTGGCCGTGGAGAGGGGGGTTCTGTCACAGAAACACCAGGCTCTTCCTCCATTTAGTGCTGACTGTCACCAGAGTTTCAGCCATGCACACCTGAATTGATCATCACTATTGGGTGATCCGGGAACTGGGATCACCAACACTATTTAACCACACACAGGCACCTTGTCTGGTCTATAATAAGGAAAATAACTCATTCATGTGACTCATCGTTTGTATAGCTAGTGTTGATGTTTTGTATCCAACTGTTTTTTAAGCCTCGGAATTCATGTTTTCACCGTCCAAGTTCTGGTTCTTTGTTTATTGTTATATACAAGTCTGGTAATTCTTGATCTGAGTTTTGTTCTAAGTTCAAGCTAATCCGAAAGACTGTTTTCTAAAGCTACTACACCAAACCTTACCACTTCTGTGGTATATAAACTGTTGTATATGTATATAAATTGTTTAATTTCACCTAATCTCTGCTTTGAGTCTGACTTCCTGTTACAATGATATTGTGCTAATTATTACAGTCCTAAAATTTTACACCAGTAGCCTGCCTCACGTCCTCCTTCAATTTCTATCAGTTTGCATATAGAAAATGCCCTTCATTGACATTGAAAGCAATTAATGCAATTATGCTTTGAAGAATAATAAACTAAAAGACTAGACTTTTTTTAACTTACTTTCTAACTGTCCAATAACTGTAAAAACTGGCCTATCTGACCTTCTCTATTTATCACTGGCTTCCCACAAGGCTGCCTGCTATGACAACAGTGAGTGCACACCCTTTCGTTCATCAAATTAGCTTATGACGCCACTGTGGTAGGCTTTAAACCAAAAGGAGATAAGTCAACCAATCAACATTTTGATGGCTCACTGGGAAAATTCCTAGACAAGATAGACACACTTTTTGTTTCCAAACCTAGAAAGACTTCTTGTCATACTTATTAACTGTCAGCTGTAATGTTTAATAGCAAAGAACTAAGATCAGATCAGAGAGAAAATTAAAGAACTAACATCTCAACATAGATCTCACCTCTTACTATGCTCTCTTGTTCGGTGCGGCCTCGTCTAAGACTGCTCCATTCTGTCTGTCTGCAGAAGACTTTAGTACCTTCTATGATGAGAATATTAAGAAATTCTGCAAGACCTTCATTACTTCTTCTTCTAATCCTACACTTCCCACCCTGGACTCATTTTCTCCTTTACTATCACAATTTTCAAATTTAGAAGTTAACCTTTCCAACAAGCCTACCGCCTGCTCACTGGATTCAATCCTTTATACAAAGCTTTGGGCCATCTCTCCTGTCAGGTACCAGCATCCTTTAATGGAACAGGGTTACTCCCATCCTGAAGAAGCCTGCTCTGGACCCTTCAGACATCAACAACTACAGACAGCTATCACTTCTCTCTTCTTTCAAAAGAACACACTGTCTATAAACAACTGTCTCTTTACTTTTTAACAAAACAACCTAGAAGATCCTAGCCTGACCAACTTCAAAGCATCACACTCTACAGAAATTGTATGCTCATGATACATTCTCATACAGACATCCAAACTGTCATCTGTCCTTAAGATCTTTCTGGACCTTTTAGCTGTGTTTGACACAGTCAACCACCAGACTCTTCTTTTCACCCTTAAGAGTTTTATTATTTGTGGAGCACCATGGCAGTATTTTAATTCCTACTTGGATGGTCAACAATTTGCTGATCTCCCTTAAACCACTGCTTACAACCTTGGGATAGTCATGGACAATCATCTGTCCTTTTCCTTGCATGTTGCTAACTTGACACAATCTTGCTGGTTTAACCTTTACAACATCAGAAGTATTTGATCACTCAGGCCACTCATTTTTTTTCTTGTAATTTCTTCACATCACTACTGAAGCCATGCTGCACATTTTAATAGTTTTGCAGGTTGCTTTGTGATACATTATTCCAATGTGGAGCTGTTCAATTATGGGACTTTTGTCCTGTACTTTTGTACATTACCCTGAATAAGGGCATCTGCTAAATTATGTAAATGTAAATGTAAACATACAGGAGCGGGGACAGGGAACTGTCTGGCTTGTGCCTTAAAGATTGGCTGACTTTGAAAGCTAAGATAACAAAAGCAATAGTGTTGTAATTCAGGAGAACTCTTCATCAGTGAGGTTAAAGTGGAAAGAGTCTCCACCTTCAATTTCCTGGGTCTTACCTTCTTACAGAATTTCTACTGGTCTGCAAACACCAGGGCTTAGATACGCCCAGCAGAAACTACATTTTTATGACTGTTCCAGATAAACAGTCTTATGTAATGGCATAGTAAAAGCTTACCAGCATTTCCTTAAACTTCAATCATGCTGACGTTGCATTATTGTGTGGTATGCTGGGTGCTCCACCACAGACTGGATGGCTCTAAAGAAAATAATAGTGTCGTGAGAAGTGGACTCAGAACAAGGGGTTAGAATTAAACAGAACACTTTTATTCCAACTGATTAAAACAAGGAGGCTGTAGCAAACTTAAAGTCTTCTTGGAACCCAAAACAACTGAGTGTCTTTTAAAAAAATTTTTAAACACCAGGAGCGTAAGGAGTCTGGTCATCTTAACGGAGCTTGGAGCCTTGGGAACTCAGAAAATGCTAGGAGATCACAAAGCTTTGTGCAAAAGTCCTTGCTCCTTTTGTTAAGACCCGACAGAGAGCTTAATTAAGTGAGCTGCTTATATATTGTGTGTGATTTGGGAATAAGACTCAGGTGTGTGTAGTTTGTACTTTGAGGATTGTGACCATGGCAAATAGACTGTCCACTGCCTTTTTCTAGCTCTTGGTGTCTCAGCAGAGCCAGGAACCAAATACCAGCATCTATTCTGGACCACCCTGGACCTGTTTGCTTGCTTGCCCTGTGGGAGGTGCTATTGGTTTTAACATCAGGACCAATAGGCTGCTGTATCCGATGCTGTATCCAAACTCATACTTTTATACTATATAGTAGTATGTCTTAATTCTTTGTTTGTAAAAAACAGTGTGTGAAAGCCTGTGGACTTTGTGTGTGGGTCTAAACTAAGCTGTAGCATTTGTGGAGTGGGTGCTGGCCAGCAACAGGTCTCCATCATGACCCTGGAGATAGCACCCAAGTCTTCGTTAGCACTTATGCTCACCTTATGGTGTTGCTAATGATAATTAGTCATGCTTAAGCTTGTTCCTTTGTTGTTTTACACATTAGTTTCTAAACCAGTCATTTACTTGTTTGTTTGTTTATTGGTAATCTTTTTTTTTTCTTTAAAAAAGTTCTGAGACATCCAATCTTCATCATCTTGTGCAATATCCTCACACCCGGTTACGTGACACCCCGATGATCTACTACTTTCATCCGGATTCTGAAGTACACATACAATGGACACTTTAATATCCCATGATCCTGCGGGAGAGAGGACTCCTCATATACAAAAATAGAAAAAACAAACTTAAATGTAGCTTATTAAGTAAGTAACTTAACTGCTTTGATTCTTGTTGGTGTGTTTTTTAACTGACTGATTAGGTGAACACCAAGAATAACACTGTACTGTAGCATAACACCTATTCTATTCTATTCTATTCTATTCTATTCTATTCTATTCTATTCTATTCTATTTATGTTATATTGCTAGCTAAAATACTCACATGTGGCTGAAAATTAGTATTATTTGGTTTTATCAAATATTTAGAGGAACAGAGAGGAAGCCATTAAACGGATATCTTAAACATTACTTACAGTTGTCTATGGGTCTGAATATCTGTCTGTCTTTCCTAAGTTTTCATAATTTCTCTCCATCCTTATGTTTCTTTTTCTCCCAAGTCCACTCTGTTCTTTAAAATTCACTATCTGTCTATTTCTCTGTATTTGTCTAATTTTAACTGCCTTTCTCTTTACCTTTATTCTGCTCTCTCAATTTCATCCTGTCTTTCTTTCTATTCGCCTCTTCTCTCTCTCTCTCTCTCTCTCTCTCTCTCTCTCTCTCTCTCTTCCATTAAGAATCCAGTCACACAGTAGTGCAGTGGATATTCCTCCTTTCCTCTCCTGTGCTCCATGATCTCTCTCTATCAGTTTCTCTGTATGTCTTTCTCCCGCTGTCTCCATTTTTTTTCCAGATTTCTTTTTTATATCCCTACATATACTATTTTTTGTCTCCTCTGTCTGTATCTGGTTGCTGTGTGTGTGTGTGTGTGCTTGCGTGCATGCATGTCTGTGTGTGTGCATGGTTGTGTGTTGGTATAGTCAGTATAGTTTGAAATCATCAGTCTGGAGGGCACTGATACTAATGATGACAAAAAGCCCTGTTTTAAACACACACACACACGCACACACACACGCACAGTGTCCTCTATATTTGCATACCTGTGAAAATTCACATTGCAAAAATAATTCCAATGTCACTGACAGAGAGAGAAACAAAAAGAGGTTGAAGTGACGGTATCTAAGCAACTACATTTGTTGCCATGGAAACAACTGCCACGACATCACTTCCTGTCTCTGAAAAAAGTGTTTAGGTCTTACACAATATGTTAGTGTGTAGCAGGGAGACAGGATGTTTGTCATATTTCTTAGGACTTTATAATAAATGCACTACAACAAATTTCAGGTTTAAACATAATAATTATAATAATAACAAAATTATTGATATATTGTTTTTTAAAACGTTCTTTTTTACAGAAACGTGATTTTTACAAAAACACACACAGTTAGGGTTTGGGTTGGAGTTGGCTTTAGAATTTTTTGGTTGGGGTTTGGATTAGCTTTAGAATTTTTTGGTTGGGGTTTGGATTAGCGTTAGAATTTTGGATTGGGGTTAGTGTTGGAATTTTTGGTTCGGTTTTGGGCCAGCATTAAAGTGAGGGTTAGGGTTAGTGTTGGTGTTTTTGTAGGCTTAGCTTTAGGGTTGGGGTTAGTGGTTTGGGTTAGTGTTAGCGTTAGAATTTGGGGTTTGGGTTAGTGTTACATTTTTGGGTTCGGTTTTGGGCCAGCATTAGAGTTAGGGTTAGTGGTGGTGTTTTTGTAGGCTTAGCTTTAGGGTTAGTGTTAGAGCTTAGGGTTGGGGTTAGTGGTTAGGGTTGGGGTTAGGTTTGAACAAAACTGCTGTCTGATTAGAAATGTCACTTGAACACTGCAGTGCTGTTCACCCTGTGGTACCCGGAACAGCTGTCAGAGTAATATAGCCTCAAATGTCCAGAACATTTAGAAACTCTGTTAGTAAAGAGGAGACACTTCCTATACAAGTTTTAAGGCATAGGATTAGGGTTATATTTAGATTTAGGGTTTAGAGTTAGGATTTAGGGTTAGGGGATAGGGTTAGAGTTTGGGGTTAGGTTTAAGGGTTAGGGCTGATTTTAGGGTTTGGGGTTAGAGTTGGGGTTAAGGCAGGGTTTAGGGTTGGGGCTTAGGGTTGGGGCTTAGGCTTTAAGTTTTCGGGTTGGGTGTGGAGTTAGGGCAGAGGTTAGGGTTACTTCTTAAATTCAATATTTAGAAAAACAGATCACTGTTTAAATGTTTTTATACTGAATGGTCTGAATGTTTAAATGTAACACTGGGTTCTCTGAAGTGATCATGGGACTAAGAAATGTATTTAAGTTCTGCATCTAGTTCATGAATAAAACCTCAGCCCAATGGAACGCTCTCATGTATTTAAACATTTTTAGTTCACCTTGTTTTTTTTACATCAACAGTATTGGTGGATATTGTACCCAGTAAGTGGGATGGGGTACTTTCCTCTGTAGGTAAAGAGGGGTACTGTCCCTATTGGGTACTGGTCCTATGTTTTTCTAAAGCATTAAATAGACATTGAATTACTGACCATTTAAAGGACTCAATCACAAGACTGAGCATCAGCAGGTATAGGTCTCCAAGTGGTTTTGTCTACAGCATTATAATGGTGGAGAAAGACAGACAGAGAGAGAGAGAGAGAGAGAGAGAGAGAGAGAGAGAGAGAGAGAAAAGTAAGTAAGTAAGATATGCTTGTGATTATATAATAAGAAAGGACAGTGTACAGTGTGTTAAAGTGCAGGCAGCAACTCTCGCTATGACATTATTACTACAATACAGAGCCAGAAAGATAGCTGTAATTTTTACCTCCCTGAATAAAAACACACCGCTGCTACTGAAGGCTCCAGACTTAAATTGCCACAAAAACTTTCACTTAAATTTTTAAGAGTTAAGGTTAGTGTTAAAGTCCAGAAATTCTATTATTTTTACTCAAGATCACATTGAAATTCAGCATCACTAAGTCTCCAGAACTCCTGGTCTGTTTTTTCTCAAACTTTCTTCCTCATGTGGCCTTACACCACACACACACACACACACAAACATTAACAAACACACACACTGCTGTTACACAAGTACATCTGTGTCTATTTACATATAGCCAAAGCCAACAGATTAGACAAGCATGTGTTGAATGTGTGTGGTAACATTTGTAGCTCATTAATTACATTTTGCACACACGCACACACACACAAACATAGAGTTTAGCAGAGCGTTTTCTATATTTTAAACTTAATAAAAGTCTGAGAGCTGTGATAGTGTAGATCATTTGTGTGTGTAGATGATGTGTGTATGTTGATGATGTGTGTGTAGATAATAAGTGCGTGTAGATGATGTGTATGTAGATAGTGTGTGTGTAGATGATGTGTGTATATGATGAATGTGTATATGATGTGTGTGTGTTGTAGATTATGTGGGTTTGTTTAGATAATGTGTGTGTTGATTGTGTGTGTGTATATGATGAATGTGTATATGATGTGTGTGTGTGGATGATGTGTGTGTATATGATGTGTGTTTGTAGATGATATTCGTGGGTAGAGATGATATGTCTGTAGATTGTGTGTGTGTGGGTGTAGATGCAGTGTGTGTAAATAATGTGTGTGAAGATGATGAGGTGTATGTAGCTAATGTTTGTGTAGGTGATGTGTGTGTAGATGATTTGTGTGTAGATGATGTGTGAGTGTAGATGATGTGTGTGAAAATAATATGTGTGTAGGTGATTTGCGTGTAGATGATGTGTGTGTAGATAATGGGTGTGTAGATGATATGTGTGTAGATGATGTGAGTGTAGAAGATGTGTATGTAAATGTTGATATGGGTGTTGATGATGTGTGTGTAAATGATGTGATAGTGTAGATGATGATGTGTGTGGGTGGATGATGTGCATGTAAATGATGTGTGTTTAGATAATATGTGTGTAGATGATGTGCGTGTAGATGATGTGTGTGTGTGTAGATAATGGGTGTGTAGATGATATGTGTGTAGATGATGTGAGTGTAGAAGATGTGTATGTAGATGTTGATGTGGGTGTTGATGATGTGTGTGTAGATTGTGTGTGTAAATGATGTGATAGTGTAGATGATGATGTGTGTGTGTGTGGAAGATGGGCATGTAAATGATGTGTGTGTAGATAATGTGTATGTGTGTGTGTAGATGATGTGTGTGTAGATGATGTGTGTAGATGATATGTGTGTGTAGATTATGTGTGGGTAGATGATGTGTGTGAAGGTGGTGTATGTGTAGATGATTTGTCTGTGTAGATGATGTGTGTGTAGATGATGTGATAGTGAAGTTGATGTGTGTATGTGGATGATGTGCGCGTAGATGATGTGTGTAGATGTGTGTGTAGATGATGTGTATGTGTAGATGATATGTGTGTGAATGTGTGTGTGTCGATGATGTATGTGTGTAGCTGATGTGTGTGTGTAGATGATGTGATAGTGTAGATGATAATGTGTGTGTAGATGATGTGTTCGTGTAAATTATGAATGTGTAGATAATAGGTTTGTAGATGATGTGTGTAGATAGTGTGTGTGTATATGTGTGTGTGTTTGTGTGTGTAGATGATGTGTGGGTCTAAATGATGTGTGTGTAAATGATGTGTGTGTATATTATGTGTGTAGATGATGTGCGTGTAGATGATGTGTATGTGTAGATGATGTGCATGTAGATGATGTGTGTAGATAATGTGTGTGTGTGTGGATAATGTGTGTGTGTGTGGATGAGGTGCGTGTAGATGATGTGCACGTAGATGATGTGTGTTTGTATATAATGTGTGCATGTAAATGAGGGGAGTGTGTAGATGATGTGTGTGCAGATGATGTGTGTGTGTAGATGGTGTGTGCGTGTAGATAATGTGTGTGTTGATGATTTGTGTGTAGATGGTCATTTTATTCAACAGAAAGTGAGAGTACACAATTTGGCCAAGTGTGTGTGTGTAGTATTCCTTAGAAATGCAGCACTGGTTTCTGTTTTTTTCTGAAGGTCTGATGAATTTAACTAGAACTGATTTGTGGATCAAAATAAATCATGAACATTTATTAGTGTTTCCTGTTTTTACCTTAAAATATGTTGTTTAAATTGTACCAGTAAACAGACAGCCCTATACCACACAAATCAATTCGCCTGTGTTTGTGTGTGTGTGTCTGTGTGTATATCTTTGTGTGTGTCTTTTAACTGCATATTCACAGATTCTAATAAATATCCGAGACTCGCTAAAGTTTAATAATTGCTATTGTCACAGTTTCTATAACAACCTACACACATCACATTGTCAGTCCTCTGTGATGTCATTAACTTTGGTGATGATGTCACTGCACAGGCAGAACATAATTGGCTGGATAATATCCTTCCACTCCGCCTTCTTTAACTCCACGAGACCAGCCCTGTTCATCTTCATCCTCCACCTTCAGAAACTCCTCACCTTTACACACACACACACACACACACAAATTATTGGTTTGTTCATATACAGTATCTGTAAATAATGCAGAAGGAAGTGTGATCTTGGTGATGCAATGAAGATGCAACCTGCTCTGAATGACAGCTCGTCCTCATCTTCTCCAGTGTAAGTGTACAAAGCTCGAACCCGAACTCCTCCAATCATCACACTGGGAGAAATAAACCAGGTTCTATTAGGGTTACAGGGTGAAAATCTTCTGCCTCTGATTAACACTCTAAGAATCACAACCGACCCGAATAAGCTGGAACACACAGAGAGCCCAATGTCCTTCTGTTCTAATCTATCGACTCTCTCACTGCGCCCCAAATCTCACATTTTTTTACAGTGTGTAAGGTGTGTGTGTGTAATGGAATGTGTGAAGTGTGTAGTATATCTGAACTGTTGGTATGTGTAAATTAGTGTGTGTGTAAAGTTCGTGGATGATCTATTCCTCTCAGTCGGATTGTGAAGTACACATACGATGAACACTTTACTGTCCCATGATCCCGCGGGAGAGATGACTCCAAAATGCTGCGACTTTACAAGAGTTTAAAGTAACATTAATACTTCAGGATAAAAACATTTTTCATTGTAGTTAAATTTCATTTATCATAATCAAGTTTGAACATTAGCACACTTTAAATTAACAACGCTGTGACGGCGTAGGTCATGTGACCGTGTCAACATGGATGTAGGAAGTCCTGATTTTATTTATACTCTGATAATCAGACTCTATAGAACAGACTTTATTAATGATCAGGAACCTGAAAAATTGAGGTAATGTCTTTTCTAAGAGAAGAGCATCAGTAAATCCCACAATGTCATCTAAGGTCAATATTAAATACATTTACATTTAATACATTTAACAGACATTTATCTCTTTTATTCAACTTTGCAAGTGGAGGTTAAGGGTCTTGCTTAGGGGCCCAGCAGTGGTAGAGAGTTCTGCACCCAGAAGATAACTAGCTTGTCTCGGGAAAGAGTTTATTCCCCACTTCCAGACCAGCGCCGCCGACCGGTAACACTGACTTACAGCCTTTAAATGTCTGATATATTTTATTGATATCTGTAATGTTTTTGTGATGTTATATTAATATTAAGATAAATATTGATTCTGAACTGCTCCACACACATACACCCATGCCAATAAAGGATTAAAAACAATTTCTAATTTTATATTCTTTACATTTGTTTATATTATCAAATAGCAAAAATGTTTTTCAGTCGAAGTTTGTGTGCGAAGTTGTGTGTGAAACTGATGATGAAGATACAGATTAATGACGATGATGATGATGATGATGAAGATACAGATTAATGATGATGTTAATGATGATGTTGATGCTGATAATGATGATGATGAAGATGGTCTTACCCTTTTGTCTCATCAGTCTGTGTGTTTGGTTTCTTAATATGTTTCTGCTTCTTACATGGAGGAACCCACTCCTAAACAGACACACACACACACACACATACATTACAAAACTTGTCAAGCCTCACTCTAAAATAAAAATAAAAACAGACACACACACCTCCAGTGTGGGCCAGTTTGTGTTCATTCCTGGGCCATGATTGTTTCTCCACCACTGAAGATCCTCCTGCTCATTGATGGACATGATGGTGTGTAACAGGTCACTGTACACTGCCTTAACACTAAAACACACACACACATAATGCCTGTGTTCTGTTTTTTGGTTGAAAAGTGTTAATTTGGTTTCTGGTTGATTGTTGTTTTAAAAGCAACTCTGACACTGAGAAAGAAATATAATCTCACGCAAACACAGACACAAATGTACACAAACAAACACAAATGCACACACGTACAGTAGTGTTTAGTTTAGTTACCTGTGATTGTTGGTGATGTCCAGGTGTGTGTGTATGGACAGCATTGTGTTTTTAAGAAAGCTAATTCGTTTTCTTTCCTGCTCCTGTGATTGGTCGAACACTGACTCCATTTCCTCCATATAGCGAGGAGCATAACCAATCAGATCATCCAGAAGATTCACATAGTGCTCACGTGCCTGAATCGACAAACATCACTATTATCAACGTGTGTGTGTGTGTGGGGGGGGGGTTTGTGTGTGTGTGTGTACCTGTTCTCTGCTCTGTCGTGCTGTCTTCTTGGCCTGCTGGATTTTAGTGAGTGTCTGTTCATTTTGGTTGACTTTGTTTTTGGCCTGATGTTCTTTATTTAACATACTCTGCTCCTTCTGACAAGACTTATGATAGGCCTTCTCTGCTTTCTTTAGCTACACACACACACACACACACACACAAAGTGTTAGGAATACAATGAGTATCTGTTCCATCTTCTTGGCTTCTGTCCCTGATGGAGTATTAAACGTTTTGAGGTCTCGTCCCAGTTTGCAGTGTTTAATTACTTTACTTACTCTAAAGTAAACACTAATAAACACTAAACAGACAGATGGCAACAAAAGCAGTGGCCCGTTCAGAAACTATTAACACCAGATTTAGACGATGATGTCTGAACCTATCAGAAACTGCTGTTACCAGAGCGCACTACACACACAATCTTCACGTTAAACTGGAGAGAGTGATACACTATATAGCCAAAAGTATTAGATCACCTGCTCATCACCTTTATGTGTGTGTTATTCCAGTTGTTCAGCTTACTATTCCCACTATAATCCCCGCCATTCTCCTGTGCAGGTTTTCCACTAGATTGGGTCATGTGGATTTGATATAACATACAGAGATGTTATGGACGAGTGTGTGACTCAGAGTGTATGGAAAAGTGGGGAAAAGTGGGGAAAAGTCCACTGATTAGGGTGTAATAATGAGGCGTCCACAAACTTTTGATTACTGAGTATTATAAAAGTCTTGACACACTGCAACAGAGTGCAGCAAAATGCCACAGACAAGGCTGTGCTTTCGGTGATTGTGCTGCCATCTGTTGGCATGTCTGGAAACTTTATACCCCTTGCAAAGCATTTATGTGGACTGATAATAAGGTAAAACTATTTTCACTACAAAATTTTCCTGTGTTTTATTAGTGGTTAGCACTGTTGCCTCACAGCAATAAGGCCCGGGTTCGATTCCCAGACAGGGGCTTTTCTGTGTGGAGTTTGCATGTTCTCCCCGTGCATGCGTGGGTCTACTCCAGGTACTCCGGTTTCCTCCCACAGTCTAAAAACATGTTTGTTAGATTGATTGGGGATTCTAAATTGCCCATAGGAGGGTGTGTGAGTATATATGGCCCTGTGATGGACTGGCGACCTGTCCAGAGTGTCCCCCTCCTGCCTTTCGCCCTGGGAAAGGCTCCAGCAGATCCCTGTGACCCCGAATTAGGGACTAAGCGGGTATATAGAAATTAATGAATGAATAATTGAATGAAAATTATCCTGATACGTTGCAGAGTTTCAGTGTGTCAGAAGATTTTCTAATGCTTTAAACTTTTTACCTTCTTTAGTTTTTTGATCCAGGGCTTCTGAGCACGTGCAAATTCTCGCTTCAGGTGATGTGACTCTCGAAATCCACAAAACATCTTCCTGGGAAAAGCCTCCTTCTGCCAGGAGCGGACCTGATGTCCATCTTCAGAAACGAGGGAGTGAGAGATGGAGGTGTGGAGGACAGACAGACGCTCAGCAGAGGAGAAGAAGCACTGCCATGCCCTCAAGAGGGAGCCGTAAATTGGTCCTGAAACACAAAGACAGAAACAAGAGTGTGTTCTGTGTGAACACAGATTACTATAAATCAGAGTCGTGACAGTGAGGAAATTTTAGCATCGGCTAATTAACATATGGTGGGTGGTGGTGGTGGTGGTGGGGGGGTCATTGGAGTTTCATTCTTTTACTTGTTTTTGAATAGCTCAGAAATAAACACACATTTCAATAAAACAGGGAAAAAATGACATAATTAACACATAACTTGACTGTCAAAGGAAAGGTGGGGAGGGGCGTGTGTGTGTGTGTGACATAAACAGTGTTGCACCTTAACACTGGTAAGACCATCAACACCGAGTATCACAGAAAACCTTTTGAACGGACACAAACTCACAGAATTAAAGCAGAATAAATTGGGACTATCGTTAAAATTTAATGTCAAATAAAATGTAAATGAAATTGATAAGATGACAGAAAAATTAAAAAAATATTACAAATAATCTCACACTAATCCAGTTGGATGAGCTTGTCTGTCTGTACTACAGCTCTCAGATCTGTGCTAATTGGATCATTAAACACTGTGTATTTCTGACGTTTTTCCTGTTCTGACTTTTATAAACGTTTTTGGATCACAAAATGCAGGAAATACCAAGAGTGATAATATCATTAAATGTGAAGGGGACCCTAAAATATTTTCTTGAAGAAAGGTTGGGAACCACTGATCGACACTGCAGCTGGGCTGCTCTTCAGATAACTTTTTATATGTTAAAAGCTTTAGCAGAATTTAGGCAGACCTGAAATTTTTTTATGAGAAAAGGTTAAATTTAGGGTTAAAGTTAAAGATTAGGCTTAAACAGATGTTTCTGTCTTGAAACAAACAACGACATAACCAAGGAAAAGCATTTCACAGAGGGTCATGGTTCCCCTCTGGTGGCCTGATGAGGTAATGTTTCACATATGTCTGACAGCTCACAAATAAAGTGCACACACTTACACCAATTTTATCCACAGCCCGTAATGTTTCACCCGTAATGTTAAAAAAAGAAACATGACAGGAACATTGTGCAGAAAGGAGTGGTGGATTTTACAAATGATTTCATTTATCCTTTGCTCACTCACACAATTCATCACTGAGAAGATACATTATACCTAAAAACTGCACCAACGTCAACACCAGATTCAGAGCACTGTTACTGTTCCTGAAGAACTTTTCTCACTTTGAATTTCTACATTAACCTCTATCATGGAGAGCATTTCACTCATCTAAAGAAGAACCCGATCATACACCCTGTTGCCAGTTGTAGACCTGAAGAACTTGCGGCTCTCATAAAAATACAGTGGTGGATCTACAAACTTTTAAAGTGGTAGAGCAGAAATAAATCTCAGCCCCACTGAATAATGTTCATGAATTTAAAATTGAGAAAGATCATTAACATGCCTGCTTCCTGGCATGTTCTCTCACCAAAAAAAAAAAAAAAAGTTAGACCCACTAACTAGTTTCAGATGGTGAGAGAAACGGAGCATCACCTGGAGCTCCTGAAGCAGCAGATCCAGCAGCTGCACTTCCCTATGCTGCCAGACATCACATCAACAACCAACATATCAATATACCAGATATCATATCCTCCTCCACACAACCTGCAGAGAGACAGTAAACATCACTATAAAATTATGCACAATATTTATCAGACATATAAATTATTTGTAATATGGTTGAACATGACACCATTTCTATTGTTCTAATATAAAACAAAATCCCATTAATCAATCTGATAAAATATGCTTTCTGGTAAATTAGTCAATCGGATTATTTAAAAATTATAATATAACAATACAAACTCATTGTTAACATGTTTAAATTGTTTATATTGTGCATATTGTGCCCTACTATACACTATACCTACAGAAGTTCTTTAGAGAGTAACATCAGAAGAAACACGATCTCCCAAAAATAGAAAACATGCTAATATCCTTATGGTCCTGTGTTCCTTTTGGTGAAAATCCTTACTTCTCTCTCTCTCTATTAAATCTCAGTAGGTGATACATTGAAGCCAAAGACTAAAAATCTCTTCTTATGAATTTGCAATGGTTGATATTGAACATGTGAAGTTTTGCACCAGTCATTCATCTTCCAGATTAAATCCTGAGGCGTGATTCGGTTCGCGAAATTCAGAGACGATTAGCAACAATGTAACTGCATAAAAAAAACGAAGAAGAAAGTTTAAACATTAAGATGAATGACTCAAACTCACGATTGTGAATGATCTACAGTCGATAAAAAACACGGAGAACCACAGCTTACACACAATTCATAAAACTTTTAGAAAGTTAAGACTGATGTCATGTGTGTGATGGTTTTACACCACAGTTTATGAGTAAAGTAACATCCTGGACACAGTTCAGGATGAACAAACTGACTATCAAACGGATAGAAGTTATGGTTCTTAATACCGGACTGACAGCTCAAACGACACAAAGCGACAGCTTTGTCTTCTTTTAAAAAGCCCCAGAGTTCTGTAACCATCTCCCAATCAGTGTTTGGGTTTAGACACAGTGTCTGTGTTTTAGACTAAAACATATTTGTTTGTGTAAAGAGATTGTTTAGGTAAAGGTGCGGATCTGTAAAATTGATGGACCTGCTGTAGACACAGTCTGAAGATACATGGTATAATTGTAAGATAATTGTGGGATAATTGTGGAATAGTTGTAAAATAATTGTGGGATAATTGTGGAATAGTTGTAAAATAATTGTGGGATAATTGTGAGATATTTATGAGATAATGTGAGATAATAGTTGGATAATTGTGGGATAGCTGTGAAATAGTTGTGAGATAATTGTGGGATAATTGTGAGATAATTATGGAATTATGGTTAGATAATTGTGAGATAATTGTGAAATAGCTGTGTGAAATAGTTGTGAGAGATAGCTGTGAAATAGCTGTGAGATAATTGTGGGATAATTGTGAGATAATTGTGGGATAGTTGTAAGATAATTGCATAATAGTTGTGAGATAATTGTAAGATAGTTTTGAAATACTTGTGAGATAATTGTGGGGTAATTGTAAGATAATTCTGAGGTAATTGTGAGATAATTGTAAGATAATTCTGAGATAATTGTGGGATAATTGTGAGCTACTGCAACAAACAGTTTCTGTCTCTATCAGTCACCAGCTAAAAATGAGACATGAAGTCATGTTTGAACTAGACTGAAGCACAATTAATGGCAACACCTGCAACACCTTGGGCATTATGAAAGAGTTTGGGCCCCTTACCACACCCATTCTGCACTGTTACTACTAATAAAACAGATCTCTGGGGAGCCCTCAGTATATGGGTCGTTATACACCCCCTCCCCTGCAGGGCCCTTGCACATAGCTACACTTTTAATCCACAACATCCTAAAATTCTTTGTGAAGCTGTAAATGGAATTGAATTGTTCTTTCCAGCTCCTTATTCGACTCCGACACTGTGTGTGTTTGGCTTCCAGTCAATGTGTTTTTACATAAAGGTGTTAATTCAAGTGATAAGTTTTTTTTTGGTTTTCTTTAGTAAACATATGTTGTGGAATGTTGCCAGCACACACTTCGCTGTCATCCAGAGGAGGACGGGTTTAACCTTAAGTCTGGTTCTCTCAGGATGATGTTGATTATTAACAGCGCTATAAAAGTTAAATGGAATTAAATTTAATGAAATGATGGAGTTTCTTTCCTCAGTTCTGGTATTGCAGCTCTCTCACCAGCTAAATGGTTTCCTATTAGTTTCAGTTCAGCTTTTGATAATACAGAGAAATATCAACTTTGACCTGAAAAGAACAAACTCTCTAAACTAAATAATCAATCAATCAATAAATCTTTACAGTATATTTGAGCAGATTTAGGACTTATGTAGATTTAGGATTGAGAACACTTACAGCATTAGCAGTCGTCCTTATCCAGACGGACATTTATCTCTTCTACCTAATTGCTATACAACTTAGCAATGAGGGGTTAAGAGCCTTGCTCAGGGGCCCAGCAGTGGTAACTTGGTGGTGTTGGGAATCAAACCCCAATCTTCCAGTTAGCAGTCCAACACCTTAACCACTGTGCTACCACTACCCCTACATGATCAGTTTTTAAAGTATTATTATTATTATTATTATTTTTATTATTATTCACCATATATATTTTATTAATCCAGAATTTCACACCAACCAACTGTAATCGAAAGTGTGTGTGTGTTCATACTGGAGTCAGTTATTTTTTTCCACTTGTTGCTCCACTCAGTCAGATGTTGAGAATAGTGTTGCTCTACTCGAGCTCGGTCTTTAAAACACTCCACCATGACATCACACACCTGGAACGAGTCTTCAGTCCTGCAAACTGTGTGGACATAGTTACCTGGCTAAAACACACACACACACACACACACACACACATACAAACATTTTTAATAAACAAACAACTTCATGTTTTTAAAATGTTAAAACTGTTTGATTGTGCAACATATTTTCTTAACAAAGGAAGAGACAGACAGATGAAGAGCAGACAGAGAGAGACAGAGATAGAGTGAAAGAGAGAGAGAGGCAGAGAGACAGGCAGACAGACAGACAGACAGATGGAACAGACAGACAGGCAGACAAAGAGAGAGACAGACAAACAGACAAAGTGCGAAAGAGAGAAAGAGAGAAAAAGAATGAAAAAGAGAGAAACTGAAACAAGTTTTTACCATCCAGAAGCTGTGTTTGTTGGATTTATCCTGGTTCTCTGCCATGGTTCACACACCCGAAGCAAGTGTGTAAGGACGATAGGCAGAGTGTGTGTGTGTGTGTTGACTGGAATCTGGCAGGAATAGAATCCCCTCCCAAACATTCCATCATCCAGTAGAGACATCCCAAAATAAACAGCATGCAAAAGGTCAAAACACACACACACACACACACACACACACACTTGCCATACAGTATACAATATATATTAGATTCTTTCTAAATCACACACACCAGACACACACACACACTGTTGCATGTATATGTATATATATATATATATATATATATATATATATATATATATATATATATATATCTATATATATATATGTTATTCTGAAATGTGGGTTTTTTTTATTTTGGGATATCAGTTTTAGTAACACCAGTAATATTGGATTTATTAAAATGTTGCCATCTGGTGGTTGTTTTAAGAATTGTGTTGAAGACAACACTGTCAGCGGTGTTACAGAAAAAGTAACTGATCCCATCCAAATAAATGAATCCGAAGAGTAAAATATTATATATAAGTTTAACAGTCACATGATTATTCAGACTGATTTTTCTTAATTTAGCACTTCCTGTTCTGTGACTGTTAGTTAAGACCGGGTTTAAATCTGGACATAAAATTCTAATAATTAAACACAGAACACAGACATGTGCAGTAGATTTCCCATTTATTTATTATTAATCTTAATTATTTGATCATTATCATAAACAACATCATTAAATAGCAACATAAAGATCTGAGGAATCTATAGAGATCTGCATAAATATTTTTCATAAGTGTTTCATATATTTATATATTTGTACCTTGTCCTAAAATATTGTTTTAAATAACATTAAATAGTCTTATCATCTTTGTGTTAATTTTACACACATTTGAACCTGTGCATGTTGTACAGAGAGCCGATGAAGAGGAACAATGACTGGAAGACCAGTTTAAGCTTACAGTGTGAGCATTCGTTATATACTTATGCATTAAAAGTTTACTCTTATTACCAGTTTATTGTAGTTATCAATGTAAATATAAATATCTTTAATAAATCTAATGTTCATCATCAGAACTGCAATAATGGATGTGACCCAAACACCATCTGTTCAGCGCAGTGTTTTACATCATAGCAAGGAATTCTGACATTGCTGCAGAAAATTAAAATAAATTAAAAGAATCAAGATTTTATAAACATGGATAAAGACCTTGTGTTTTTGTTCTTCATCATGGTGCAGGTGCAGGTTCCCACACTGAACACTGGAAAGCAGCTTAGCCCAGATTTTTAGAGATTTTATATGAAATGATCGATTTATTATTTGTGTGTCAGTTTGTTTCTACAGAAGGGAATAAGATGTTCGAGGACCCTTCAGCTCTGAGTTCCTCCTTCTTTTAGTCGTTCACTCGGCCCCTCTGAGGAAACAGTGGAGACAGAAAATGGAGATGACAATCTGGAAGGAAGAGTGAGAAGAATTTGCATCATGGTCGATATTGGAGACGCACAGACACCAGTTTTCTTCAGCAGCAGTGTGAGTATGTAGAGCAGAAAGAACAGTTCAGCAAGTGTGTCTGTTTCTGCTTTTTGCACTCAGACTCACACTCGCTGTCTAAAACCAGGGGTTCACACTATATGATCATTAATAATTCTCTCTGATTGTACAGACATTAGGGGAGTTCAGTAAACTGCTACTGGAAAAATACTGGTGTTTATTATATGTCAAACTGCACAATACCATAATTTTACTCAATTCGATATTTTATATTCTGCTGTTCCGGAATTTTTCCTGATGGGGGAGTTTCCCAAACTGCAGCAACCGCCGCTACTATGACGCAGCCGACAAAGCGAGACGTTTATAATAAATGCTTTAACTCTGGGAATCTAAGATAACGTAATAATGATAAAATTTCCCACTAGGAATGAATAAAGTATCTATCTATCTCTATCTAAAAATATTAATTTAAAATGACCCGACAGACCCCATTACTCCACAGACTTTATTACCCTACAGACCTTATTACGCTACCAACTCTATTACTTTACAGACTCTATTACAGGACATACTTTATAACTCTACGGACTCTATTACTATATAGACGGTGTTACTCTACCGACTCTATAACTCTACAGACGCCATTACTCTACAGACTCTATTACTCTAAACACTTTATTTGCCTACAGACTCCATTAGCCTACAGACTCTATTACTCTACAGACTTTATTACTCTACAGACTGCATTACTCTACAGACTCCACTACTCTACAGACTCTATTACTCTACAGGCTCGGTTAGTCCACAGACTCTATTACTCTACAGACTCCACAACTCTACATACTTTATTACTCTACAGACTCCATTACTTTAACGACTTGGTTAATCCACAGACTCTATTACAGGAAAGACTCTATTATTCTACAGACTCTATTACCCTACAGACTATGTTACTCTAAAGACTATTACAGAACAGAATCTATTACTCTACATACTCTATTACTCTACAGACTCCATTACTGTACAGACTCTATTACTCTACAGACTATATTACTCTACAGACTACATTACTCTGCAGACCCTATTACAGGACAGACTCTATTACAGGACATACTTTATTACTCTACAGACTCTACAGACTGAGATTTTAGTTTGTACGTCATGCTAATGTTGTATAGCATCCCATATCTGGGACTGTTTACATCTTCCAATAGCTGCAATTATTTCTCACCTCTCAGTAAGTCTCTTTAGTGCTCGCTCGATGTTCATCCGATGTCCGACACGGCTCACTCCCAGATCAAGGAAGTCCTCTTTTGTTAATGATGGTAGGTGTGAACCATCAATCTCATTGTCTAGGAAGCGCTCTCGATGCTCCGCCAGGTTCAGGTAGGTCAGCCAATCAGCAACATCGTATTTGGTCCAGTATGGGAGGGGCTTGGATGCAAAAGGCCGATTGGGCAGAGGAAGGGTGAGAGGTGGTAGGTAGCTCACACTGGATGGGGAAGAGCCACCTGATAGAAAGTGTGTAGGAGAAAGAGAGTGTGATGCTAGCAAAGAGTTTGCAGTAGGTGTTGGAGAGGAAGGGGGCATTAGTGGGGGAGTAGGAGGAAAAAAATGTTCAGCTAGAGGATGGGATGATGATGGCGGAGTAAGAGGGGCCTGCAGATCATAAGGAGATCCATAAATGGAAGCAGAAGGAAAAAGCGGAAGTGAGGAAGGACGTGGTGGCCCAGGTTGTGGTCTTTCTGAACAGGAAATAAGAGGACTTGGAGCACGGCGCCGCTGTATATGAGCCTCAGAACGCCTTGAATCTGAAGCAGAAAACAAATCCAGACCTTTAGTTCGATATTTAGCACGGTGCTTTGGAGAAGTTGGGTATGGGGAGTAGGACACCGAGGAAGGAGAAAGGGGGGCATGTGAAAGGGTTATAGGAGAGATGGGGGGGTGGCTGTATGATGGAGGGGACAATGGGGGGTGTGCAAGTGACAAAGGAGAAAGAGGGGCATGGGGTAGACAGGGGGGAGAAAGTGGACAGTGTGAGAAAGACAGAGGAGAGGGGGATGGGGTCCAGTTAGAATAAGGAGGAGCTTGAGCGGTAAAGGTAGGGGTTAATGCAGGGGTCAAAGTTGAGGAAGGTACAGGATTCATGGTGAGGCTAGGAGCTATTGGGTTAGGTGCAATATTTGGGGTTAAGGGGAGTGTTGAGGTTAATAGGGTGGGGGTTAAAGGGTTAGGAGGTAAGGTATGAGATAAAGGATTTGGGGAAATAGTCTGGGCTAAGGGATTAGAAGTAATAGGTGGTGCTACGGGATGAGGGGTAATATTTGGAGCTAAAGGCTTAGAGTTAATAGAGGTTAAGGTAACAGGGGCCAAAGAAGGGGACAGAGATCTCTGGAGTGGTTTAGAGGAGGGAAGAAGTTGTGCATGGCCTGCAGGAATTAATGAAGACAGGTCTTCTGAAAACCTATGAAAAAAATCAGATCATCTAAGATAACCTCTAGATGGATACAAATCCAAGAGTAGCTCCATTTATGACCTTAAAACTGTCTGTAATGGAAGATGTCTGACCTTTGCATTGACTGTGACCCTTGACCTTGCCATCCACCGATCTGCTGCAGCTTGTTGCTGAGTTCACTGATAATACTGGCCTTTACACTTGAAAGAGGGGAGTTCAGACGTCTGTCCATAAAAGAAGGTCCCTTCACTCCTCCTTTTCCCTCCATCTTTTCATCTGACTGGTAAAATCCTGGGGCAGCGCTTGTCTGTCGCCGTAGTGATGGCACTGTACGTCCTATGTCCACATTATTGTGCAAATTAGCAGTGTTAGTTGGGTGTGGCTTTGCATGTGTGGGTGGTGGAGGTCTTTGTTTGTGAGTTTTTGCATGTGTGTCATTGTGCATTTTAAACTGATGGTTCATGTTAAATAAACAGGAATCCAGGGAAACTCTCCTTCCTTCATTTATTACGCCGCTTTCTGTGTCTTGTTGTCTGCTCACTTGCCTCATTTCCCTAATTACACTTTCTGTGTGATGATCACTGCTGCTGTGACTGTCCAGTTCTTCAATTCCAGAATCCACCACTACTTCAGGCCAATTAAAAACTTTTGATTCTGGTGGGATCCGTTCACCGCCAACAACCGGTCGACTCGCTGATGTGGTGGTCATGGTGACAGTTACTACAGCAGCAGTCACTGTTGTTGCAGCAGCAGTTGTCATGGTGGCATATGTAAGAGTAGCACTACCACGGTCCTGTGGTGGGTAGAAAAGTGGATGTGGTCTGTGCAGTGATGCAGGGTCTGAGGAAGTAAGGGGGGCAGAAGTAGTGGAAGTTAGAGGGATGATGTGGGAAGATGGAAGTGAGGAAGAAAGAGAAAATTGGGTTAAATTTGCCACCTCGCTATCGTATGATGTTAAACTAGACCCAGCAGAGTCAGCAGTTTGAGGAGAAGTGAGTGGGGGCTGGGAGTATATTTGTGTCAATTGGGTGGGTTGGAGTGTAATGCCAGGTGGTATTTTGGGACAGAGTTGGGGTGGTGGGATTAGAGGAGATGGGGGGAAAAGAAATGGATGAACAATAGCAGAGGGATGAAAAGTTATGGAATTAATTTCAGGTAGTGAATGAGAAGCTTCTGTTGGCCCTGATAAGTCCCCTAAAGGGATGTTTTGGAGCTGTTCATCACATTGTGGCAAACTTTGAACTAAATCTTGTTGAGGATAATCCTGTTGATGATGGTTGTACTCTGTTGCCCCCTGTACTGTTCTGTCCATCCCATTAGCAAACTGTAAGGGTGGTGGTAGCGGTTCTGCAAAAACAAACTCATCAGCTAAGTCCACTGAGGGTGCAGGAGGAGGCAGAATTATTACCTCACCTCCAGGTTCACTGTCAGGATTTTTCTCCTTATTTTCATGCCTTTCTCCTTCTGTACCTGACCTTTTGTTGGTTTCTAGGGCAGAATTGGCATAGTTAGTAGCATTAGCACTCACTTCAGTATTCATGCGTAATAAAGGGGGTCTATGCTGAAGGGTCTGTTGAGAGATTTTTCCATGCCCTTCCCTCTCATGGTGATAGGTCTGATAATGATTTATTTTTTCGTTAGTGAATGGTGCCTTTTGAACATCTTTTGCCTCCCTTTCCACGCTCATTACCCCACTACCAGACAATCGCATTATCCGGGGACTTTGGGGTCGACTTAAAGGGGAGTGACTTGTTGATGTAGGGCTGCTGCCACTGAAGTGGATGTTAGTCTGTGGTTTCTGCATGTAGGAAGAGGGCAGTTGCTGTGGATTGTGGGTTGAAGAATGAGGGATAGAGAAAGCAGCAGCGGTGGAAAACTGCCGTCCAAAATGTCTTTCCTCTTTACGCGATCGTCGATCATCCTTAAGAGCTCGCTCCCGAGCAGCTAATGCCAAGCTTAGTGGACTTGATGGATCCAGAACTTTTCCAGTTAGTGGATGTATAAAGGTAGTATTGTGCTGAGAGGCATATTGTGGAAGTCCAAAGGCAGGGGGCATGCTAGCAGCATCACTTGTGAACAAACCCTCATCAATTGATTTGGAGGGGCGGAGCCTGGGAGCAGGCTCATTTTGAGCCATGTGGGAGGAGTCAGGCTCAACTAGGACGTCTTCTTCAGAGGAGTAGAAAAAAGAAGTGCTTTTGCGGCGGGAATCACGAAAGCGCTCTCTTTCGCGCTTAGCTGTTCCACCTACATCTGGAGGAAAGGGTGTAGGTGGAACTGGAGGCAGGGCTGTGGGTGGAGCTGGAATTGATGCTGTGGTGTGATGTTCCGCCTCTTCACCCTCGAGCTGTGTTGATGGCTCCGCCTCCACGCTGCTGTTCTGGCTGCTGCGTCCGGAGCTGCTTGTGGATGGAGCCTTCACAATAATGGTTGGGATTGGAATAGAGTTTTTCTCTGATCTGCCCGCACTTTCCTCTACTTTTCGTTGCTTTAACAATGGCCCCTTGCCTCCACGGCGACCAGTTGTCTTGGCAATTGCAACAGGCATGTCAGATGCAGGTGCAGCACTGCTAGAACCACGTCTTAAGCCACCCATTTTAGCTCCTCCCCTACGACTATGATCAGCATCCACCTTTAAGTAATATATATATGATAAAATATAAAACAGAATGCCACATGGAAATAAGCATTTTATTCATATCTATATGGTTAAGTTACAATGAGTTTGTTTTTATTACTGACCCTCCTAGTGGGTGGTGCTCTTATCTGCATCTGGACGAGATTAGTTGAGTTGTTGTGCATGAGCTCGGGCCTCCTCTGAACTGGAATTGGTGGTTCTGGTGCAGAAGTTTCAGGAGGGGGTGGGATATCATCTGGCCCTGGCACTGATAAACTACGAGATAGTTTCATAGTAGGCGGATAAAGATGCCCTCTTTCCTCCTCAGTTACTCCTGAAATACAAGCAGAAACATGAAAGAAGTGTAAAAGAAAATAAACCTCACAGAAACTGTCATGTGGGCAGCTAAGATTTATCTCACCGACAGATTTTTGACGAAGCATTACTCCATGCTGGGAGGTATGGCTTGATGAAAACTGGGCATAATTAGAACCATACCCAGGGCCTGATGACATCACACCAACACCTCCTGATTGGTCAAAACTTTGCTGTTAAAAAAGGAATATAGAGTGAGGGGAGGACAGTTTTCAGATTCTGTGTCTATTTTGTATTTCTATATCTATGTGTCTATATGTTTTATGTTTTATATTTTATGTTTCATGTTTTTTGTTTGATCATGTTTCATATTTTGTTCATGTTTATGTTTCATGTTTTTTATGATTCTTTTTTGATGTTTATAATCTTTGACATCTAAAATAAAGATAACACTGCAAATATCGTTTTTTACCTATTTGCTATGTATAAAAAAAGTGTGTTGCATTTTTAAAATCAATGAACTATTGACATTTTATCTCTGCATGCAACAAAAGATATTTTGAACTGAAAAAAATGCTGGGATAAAGTATACTTTTACATAAAATGATTAATTGATATTTATGTAGCCAAGTGGAATATAAATACACAACATGAACGCTAGGCATACACTGGTTGCTGTCACTTTAAGATATTGCGTCATGATACCTGCTTTTCAGCATGTGCTCACAGAGAGGCATAAAGATTTTGGTGTAAGGCAGATAGCTAATGTTTAGAACAGCTCTGATTTGGCACGAAGAACTTGATTTGGATGTGTAAGCATTGCATGTGCGAGAAGTGTCGTGTTTGGTTGGGTTTTGGGCATGTGCAGCGACTGGCCTCTACCGTATTTCCTGTGTTTAACTTATTTTTATGATTTTTTAAAAATTGATTTAGACTATTTTACTTTATATTGTTACAGAAAGACTAATTTATCCGGTCTGATACTTGAGCTTTGAATGATTAGATTTAATCAATCGTTATTATTATAATTATTATAAATTATTCTTTTTATTTGCTACTTAAGCATCATGAAATAACCTCTCTATTTTAGACAAAGAGCTTAATTTATTTTTTCTTTTTTGTTATTTACTCCCATTTATCTCTGTCCTTTTAAGAGATAGTAGTCAGAATAAAAAAGTAAAAGTAATTTTGCATCCTGTGCTGCTTTTTTTTTTTACGGGTCACACTGATTTGAGTCATCTTCGTATTTAAATAATTCACCTGGAGCAAACCAAAAGTGCAAACCAAAATTTAGTTTCGCTCCTGTGTGCCGTCATCTTTTTATTGTGTGCACCAGAGTGCGTTGTCAGGTGTCAACCTAAATGTAAAAAGAACTATTTCAACTATTGCTTGATTTATTCTCTGCTATATTGATAGTACGATTTTACAGCATAACACTGCTATTAATTGTTGATGTAAACAGATAGATTCAGACTTTAAAAAAGCACGGAGATAAGAAGACAGACAGGTTTGTCAAGAGAGACACGTTTGGTAGTAACTATAGCAACAGAAGGCGTGTGCCAGTATCCAATTCCTCCTTCTGGACTTCGGGAGCACAAACACTTTATAATTCGTAGTGTAATGTGTGAAATGTCAGTGTTAACAACACATTTAAAAATCCCATCCCAGCTGTTACTTTACTGTAACATAAAAGGAAACAGGAAGTGTAACTGCAGCAGAAGTGGCTTTACCTCATTAGTATGGAAGCCTTTGTTCCGCTCCTTCCGGGCTGCATGACCACCATGACCTTTGTGTCCCTGAGGGTCAGACGTGCTGATTGTCTGCTGAGCAGCAGCTAAAATCTCATCCAGCTTATCTAACACACACACACATACATACAAACGCTTTAACAAACATTATTCTGTCATTTAATATCAAAAACATTATGAGAAAACCAGATGAACAGACTCACTGAGGGCCATTTGATAAACGCTCCTCTTCTTCTCAGTAGTCTGAGAACTTTCTGACTGATCTACAAATAGAAATAGAAAACACACATTCAGACACACATGCACACACACGCACACACTCCTGTACTCATCATCATCGCCCTTAACATCATCATTATCTTCACCATTGCTCTTGTCATCATTATAACCACCATTACCAGCATCACAATCATTATAAACATCATCATCACTACTACCATCATTATTATTAATATCATCATCATCACCGTCATCATCACAATCACCATCATCATTACTAACACTATCATTATCATCATCACCATTATTATCACCATCACCACCAACATCATCACTAACACCCTTATTATTATGATCACCTTTATCTTCACCATTATCATCTTTATCATATGACCATTTAAGGTTAAAGTATTGAATTACTGGTTCAATTCCACTGCTGGGCCCCTAAGTAAGGCCCTTAACCCTCAACCGCTCAAATAATATAAAATGGGATGAATCTAAGTAATTCTGGAAAAGAATGTCTGCCAGAAATAATAATAAAATCAGATCATCAGCAGCACCAGCACCACCATCTTCATCATCGTTATCATCAGCACTTTATCATCATCATTATAGTGTTGCTGGTGATGATTATGCTGAAGATGATGTTGGTGGTGGTAATGATGATGATGATGAGAATAATGTATCTCATTCTATTATTATTTCTTGCAGACATTCTTATCCAGAACGACTTAGATTTATCTCATTTTATATTATTTGAGCAGTTGAGGGTTAAGGGCCTTACTCAGGGACCCAGCAGTGGAATTTAACCATTCTGATCAGCAGTACAATACTTTAACCTTAATGTTCATATGACTTGTTTTTTGGTATGTCATGTTTCCTCTTAAGCATAATGCAGCACCGTATTTATATACTATATTTTTAAAGCAAAAATTCATGTTTATACCAGTTTTGTATCTACTAGGTCTACTGGGTTTAATGTAATACCGGAATTTCACACTAACCTGGTTTCTTCTTCCATGGGGAAGCTGAAAAGAAAAAAACAACACAATCATTTCAGAGCATTTACATTAGGGGTTAAAGGCCTTATTCAGGGGGCCCGACAGTGATAACTTTAGTCTGATTTTATTCTCTTTTTATTCTGATTTTATCCTTTTTTATTCTGATTTTATTCTGATCTTATTTTTTTCTGATTTTATTCTAATTGTATTCTTATTTATTCAGATTTTATTTTACTTTAATTTTTTCTGATTTTATTCTTTTTTTTCTTATTTAAGTCTGATTCTACTCTTTTTTTATTCTGAATGTATTATTTTTTATTTTTATTGTATTCTTTTTTATTCTGATTTTATTCTGATTTTAATCTTTCTAATTTTGATTTTATTAGTTTTTATTCTTTTTTTATTATTTTATCTATTTTTTTTTTTCTGATTTTTTTCTTATTTTATTCTGATTTTATTTATTTTTTAATAGATTTTATGATAATTGAGCTCTGTGTTTCTGTTCTTTGAATCTAGTTCTGATTTATTTCTGTTCTGATTAACTGTGGTTAAATTTCTGCATAGCTTCTTTCTTCACACACACACACACACACACACACACACACACACACACATATACAGCAGAAACACACAGACCTTTTTCCACTGAGGATCCAGACAGTGTGTCAGGGGGAAAAAAGAAAAGGTATCAGTTTATAAAATATACATTATAATATGAACATAAGAGGTGTGTGTGTGTGTGTGTGTGTGTGTGTAGGTACCCATCTCTTCCAGCTCAGACGTCATGGATTTGGAGCGCAAGGTGATGGCAGGTGGGGTCAATCTCTTAGCCTGCTGCAGTGGAGCTAAAAGAATTTAAGAGGTTTTAAGTGTGTGTAATAAACAGTGTGTGTGTTGTATGAGTGTGTGTAATGAACAGTGTGTGTTGTATAAGTTTGTGTAAATAACCATGTTTGTAAACAACAGTGTGTGTGTGTTCTATAAGTGTGTGTAATAAACAGTGTGTATGTTGTATGAGTGTGTGTAATGAACAGTGTGTGTGTTGTATTAGTTTGTTTAATGAAAAGTGTGTGTGTTGTATGAGTGTGTGTTATGACCAGTGTGTGTAATTAACAGTGTCTGTAAAGAACAGTGTTTGTGTTGTATAAATGTGTAAATAACAGTATGTGTAATAAACCGTATGTGTAATAAACAGTGTGTGTTGTATGAGTGTGTGTAATGAACAGTATGTGTTTTGTTTGAGTTTGTGTAATGAACAGTGTGTGTTAAATGAGTTTGTGTAACTAACAGTGTGTGTAAAGAACAGTGTTTGTGTTGTATGTGTGTTTAATAAAAAGTGTGTAATAAAAAGTGTGTGATAAACAGCGTGTGTTGTATGAGTGTGGGTAAAAAACAGTCTGTGCATTGTATAAGTTTGTGTAATTAACAGTGTGTGTGTTGTATAAGTGTGTGTAATGAACAGTGTGTGTGTTGTATGAGTGTGTGTAATGAACAGTGTGTGTATTGTATGAGTTTGTGTAATTAACAGTGTGTGTTAAGAACCGTGTGTGCGTTGTATAAGTGTGTGTATTAAACTATATGCGTATTGTCGTATGAGTGTGTGTAAAGAACAGTGTGTGTATTGTATGAGTTTGTGTAATTAACAATGTGTGCGTGTTCTATAGGTGTGTGTAATGAACAGTGTGTGTGTTGTATGAGTGTGTTTAATGAACAGTGTGTTTATTGTATGAGTTTGTGTAATTAACAGTGTTTGTAAAGAACAGTGTGTGTGTGTTCCATAAGTGTGTGTTATGAACAGTGCGTGTGTTGTAGATGTGTGTGTAATAAACAGTGTGTGTGGTGTATGACTGTGTAAGTGTGAATGCTGACCTTTCTTTTTCGGCGCCTCCTCAAGCTCTGGATTCCGAGTTACCATGACAACCTTCATCATTAAACTATTTCCACCCTGACGAATCATATTAACAACCTGTCTGTGACCAACCTTAACTACATTCATCCCATTCACCTACGGGGGGTTGGGGGGGGGGGGGGGGGGTCGAGAAAGAGAGAAATAAAGAGAGAAAATAACACACTGACCCAACACTAAAAATGCATGAATAAAAATGCACACACACACAACCTCAATGAGGAAGTCACCCATCCTTAGCCCCGCCCTCCAGGCCACACCCCCCTCATCCACTGACTCCAGATACTGAAGAGCAGGAAATGCTGGAGTGGGAGTGAACTCCTCAATGGGAGTCTGAGCTAGAGAGAGACAGAGACAGAATGAGACAGAGAGAGAGAGAAAGATAGAGACAGAATAAGACACAGTGAAAGAGCGAGCGAGAGAGAGAGAGAGAGAGAGAGGCAGACAGATAGACAGAGAGACAGACAGAGAGAGGCAGACAGATAGACATAGAGAAAGAAAGAGACAGACAGAAACAATGGGACAGACAGAAAGAAATACAGAAAGAGAGATGGAGAGAAAGAGAGAGAAAGAGCGAGAGAGAGAGAGAGAGAGAGAACAGAGACAGAGAAAAAAGACAGAGAGAGTGATGGAAAGACAGACAGAGGAATGAATAGACAGATAGACAGAGACAGACAGACAACTTAAAACATATTTTAAGAGATGGCATACTTCATATGTATTTACATAATTTGGCAGTACGTATTAACAACAGTGTGTGTGTGTGTGTCACCTTTAGCTCCTCGGAGAACAAAGCCAAATCCCTCATTCTCTTTCTTCTGCAGAAGAACTGACTTCTCTTTTATAATGTAATCACTAAAAGAGAGACAGATAGATGAGAGACAGACAAGAAAAAGACAGATGAGAGAAAGAAAGTGAGATCACTCTTTTATTTATCAGCTCATAGAAAATCCCTCGATACAGCAAGGGATCCAGGTAATGAAGTGTGTGTGGGCTAGGTGTGTCTTTATGTGTGTGTTAAATTGTCTTGATGTTCTAGTCTTCTCTTATTTCTCCGTCTTTAAATTTTTAAAAAAAATATATTCCTTCATCAGTTTGGACTCTGATTTATGGATCTATGTGTTCCAAATATTCACATCATTTCGAACAAAAGTATCAGAACATCAAATGAACTAAGATCAGGATTTTCAGGACACGACAGTAATTTCTGGAAGTTTTCCTGGGTTTATTTAGAAATGTCAATCACAGAATTATGCTGATGAGTGATGCCGAAGACAACAAACATTCAACAAAGGTATTTGTCCTTTTGAGATTTCTCCAGTTTCTCTGAATCTTTTGATAATGTTATGTACTGTAGATGATAAGATTTGTAATTTCACATTGAGGAACGTTGTTTTTAAAGTACGCACTCTTTCACAGATTGCAGAGACTCTGTCTATCTTTACTTCTGCCTCGCTAACACATTCATTCATTCATTTTCTAACCTGCTTATTCCCTTATCTTCGCTTATTCATGGGGATCTGCTGGAGCCCATCTCAGCCGGACCCTGGACAGGTCACCAGTCCATCACAGGGCCACACATACACACTCACTATGGGCAATTTAGAATCACCAATCAACCTAACATACGTGTTTTTGGACTGTGGGAGGAAACCAGAGTACCCGGAGTAAACCCACGCAAGCACGAGGAGAACATGCAAACTGCTAACCACTAAGCCACCGTGCTGCCTGCTAACACATTCCTTTATAGCCAATTATGTTACAGACCTGATGACAATTGACTTAATTAGTTACTAAATAATTAAGCACTAACATCCTTCTGCTTCATTCTGACAGACAAACATTAGGATCACAAGACCTCAGTGTGACAAATATTAAACTTTTTGTAAATTTTAGTTTTTTATGATTCGTCACATGTAAAGGTACAGACTAGTTGCAGGCCTCAAAACAGAAAGGGCACAACAGGAAGCTTTCTGTCCCGAGGACCGGAGTTTTATTCTCCAAAGTTCTGTAACCATATTCAAGTCAGTGTTTGGGTTTCAACAGTGTCAGTGTTTAAATTCAGACTAAAACATATTTGTTTATTCGAGTGTTTTATGACGAGTTTGTTTTAGGTTAAGGTGCAGATCTGTACGATTGATGGATATTAAATGTTTTGGTGAACTGGGATGTCTGGATGTTGTTGTCTCCTCACTTTCTCTGTTAGCTGATGGTGGAGTGTTTGGAGTTTTATGTTACAGGAAAACCTCATGTCTGTGTCTTTTAGTGATGTCATAGCGAGTCTTGCTGGAGTCCATGTCTGGAGCTATAATATCAGAAATGGTCTCCCTTTCGCTCTCCCCCTTTTTCCCACTCTCCCCTGTTTCTCTCCCCCAACTGCAGGTTAATTTTGGAGTTACACGTGACAAAAATGCAGAACAAGAGTATTATAGAACTTTAAATAAAAAGAAACTATAAAGCTACAAATGAATGAGCTGATTTTACTCTAGTCCTGGTCACTGATTTTCAGCATTCATCAGCATTTTTCTCTCACACTCTGCTACTAACCACAAGACTGTCATGTTTCCTCCACTTAAATTTGACTGACTGCATCTTTCTGCTCTACAGCAGATTAACTGTCAAAGTGAAGCATCTCTCTTGCACCTCTCAAATCATCATCACCAGGTGCTCTCTCTGTGATCTATGTTGTTTTTTTCCTGGACTCCTCATAAGCAAAACTCAGAGCTACTAATCAAATAACTTTGACCATGTTCCAGAACTACAGGTGAAAATATCCCTTAACACAACTGCAGAACTACAGGATAATTGCACGGCAAAGCCACAGCTTAACCATCTGAACCTAATAATACAGATTTAACGATACAGGGTTGATGGTACAGAGTTAGGGGTAAAAGGTTAACGATATAAAACAATGGGTAGGGGTAAAAGGTTAACGATATAAAACAATGTCATTAACATTGTTAATGATGCAGAGTTAACAATGGAGGGTTAACAATACACATACACACACACATACACACAGATATGACAATAAAATCAAAAAAATACAGAGGAATAGTAACACAGACACAAACAATGATATGGAGTTAAAAATATGGAGGTCATCATTTGTAGTTAACAATAAAGGTTTATTAATATGGGATTAACAATATGGAGTTAATGATACAGATTTAATGATACGGGTTAACGATATGTTGTTAACAATACAGAGTTTAAGATAGGAGGTTCTAGAAATAAGTTTAACAATACGGGGTTAAAAATATGGAGTTAATAATACAGGATTAATGATATGGGTTTAAAATATCGGGTTAAGGAAACAGAGCTAATGAAATGGTTAATAATACAAATCATTGATAGGGCATTAAGAATACAGGGTAATTGTACAAAGTTAACAACACAAGGATGCAGGGTTAAGGATGCAGGGTTAAGGATGCAGGGTTAAAGATACAGGGTTAAGGATGCAGGGTTAAAGATACAGGGTTAAGGATACAGGGTAAGAAATACAGGATGAAGGGTACAGGGTTAAGGATATAGACATGATACAGAGTTAATAATACAGGTTTAAGGATACAGGGTTAAGTGTAGTGGGTCTGCTATTGTGTTGTTTGTCTTGGTAATAAAAGGGACACGATGATGCAGTTGTCATATGATTGTCCAGTTTGCGGTGTTTGCCCCAAATAGCATGTTTGTGTCTGTGTTTAAATCTCATAGTAATTTATCTTATTTCAATTAATTTAAATCATTGGTTTGTTTTCTACTTTTCATTGCTTGTGTTTATCTTTTTTTAATCTTGGAAGAATGCTGTTTATGCAGCAGCGTTGTCTTATCCGAACACTGAATAAAAATTACAGCAATCACATTAAGGTACACGATTTCTCTAATATGGCAACCATCCATCTTATTCAGTGTGTGGATTGTGGAATGTTTTTAGTCAGTCTGTCTCTGTCGCTAGCAATACTTTTATATGTGATTGTAAACAGTGATCCAGAGCAAGGCCAGGGAGCAGAAATTTTTCTATATAGCTATTTTATAGCTAAAATAGCTATATAGAGAGGTTACTACGGGTTTATCACATTGAAAGTGTGTCTGTCTCCCAAACATAAATATAACATGAAAATTCTAAGGAGAATTAAACAATAGTGAATACACAGCCATCTAAAGATAGGTCTGTTAAATATAAGATATCTTAGTCAATGATCAGCAATGATTATATAAAAATTATTACAGATCACGTGTTCAATTTAATGTATCCGACAAAAATGTGGAATACACTGAATAATTATATATCGTATCAAATAAAGTGAGTCTTCCTGGCTACAGTTACATAAATCATCCCTGTCTAAATGGCAGTGGGGGCGGCATCGCAGTTATTTATAATAATATTAATCTAAGCGTCACTTAAAAAATACACACAAATGTAATACATTCAAAGTTCTTTATATCAACATAAAAAATGTTAAGTCTATTTAGGCCTCCAGGGGCCTACTCTTACTTTTTCATAGAATTTGCAGATTTTATCACAAATCTGGCTACTTTCTTAGACAAAGCATTAATTGTTGGTGACTTTAATATACATTTTGATAATTAGAAATACTCCCTAAGAACAGCAGTTCTTTCCATTCTAGATTCTATAGGAATAAATGAGAGTGCTATAGGACCCACTCATAGTCGTGGACACACTCTTGACTTAATATTAGCATTCGGATTAGATATAAAAATATAGTCATCATTCCACAGTCTGAAGCTATTTCAAATCATTAACTTATCTCCTTTAAAAATCTGCATCAGTCATAGTGTAGGTACTTCACCACGTTACTGTGTTACACGTTTATTACTGTCAACTACTGCAGCAAGCTTTATCAATAACCTTCCGGAGTTATTGACATTGATTAGTTTGCCATCTGACCCCACAGAGCTTGACTGGGCTATCAAATTTCCACATTCAACGTTCCGTTGTGATGTGGCTCCCCTTAAAGGATTGGGGAGAAAAAATAAGCACCATGGTATACGCGCACCATAAGTATACGCGCACCTTTAAACATACCACTCGAAAATTAGAACGTAACTGGTGTCAAACCAAATTGTCAGTATTTATAACAGACTGGAAAGAGAGCCTCCTGAATTATAGAAAAGATGTTAGCGCTGCTAGATCAGCATCTTTTCCAACCTAATAGAAATAAACAAACATAACCCTAGATTTTTCTTCATTACCATAGCAAATTAACAGTAAATAAAAGCTTAACAGTAACATGCACACTATGATTAGGTAGTAATAATTTTAGGAACTTTTTAATAATAAAATCGAAAATATCAGGCAGGAAATTCAGACAACTAATATAAATCAAAATTATTTTATAAGAAACCCTGTAGATATCACTATAATTATAGTTGTTGGGCTTTTTTTCCCCTGCTATTGTTGCTTGATCTTAGTGCAGCTTTTGACCATTGGTCACAATATCCTCATAGATAGACTAGAAAGTGTTGTTGGAATAAAGGGAATCTTCTGGTTTAGGTCTTATTTGACTGATTTTTATCAGTTTGTTGATTTAAATAATGTGTTTTCTACACTTTCTGAGGTAAAGTTTGGTGTCCCACAAGGATCTGTCTTAGGCCCTTTGCTTTTTGCTTTATATATGCTGCACTTAGGTGAAATAATACAACTGAGGAACTGGCAAAGCTAATACCATGTTTTTACATATGTTTCAGCAAAGCCAGATGATTAATGTCATCTTAATAATGTTGGGAATCGTGTAAAGGATATTAGACAGTGGATGCTTGATAACTCCCCACAAGTCTTCTCATTAGGGCCACATGCAGCTAGAAGTAAACCTACAGATTATGTAGTATCATTAGATGGTCTTTCTATCTCAGTGTGTACAGCAGTCAAAGACCTTGGTGCGATTGTTGACTCAAGTCTTTACATTAAAGTTTATGTAAATAACATTACCAGTATAGCTTTCTTACACCTTGGAAATATTGCTAAAATTAGAAATATATCGTCGTTACAGGATTCAGAAAAACTAGTTCATGCTCTTGTCACCTCTTGAGTAGACTACTGTAAAGCTCTACTGTCGGGTGTTCTAGTAAGTGCATAAATAAGCTCCAGATAGTCCAGAATAAAGCAGCAAAAGTACTTACTATATCTAGAAAATATGACTACATCCGCCCTGTTTTTCAGTCCACACTGGCTTTCTATTAAATCTTGCATTAATTATAAAATATTACTATTCACCTATAAAGCACTGGTCTTGCGCCTCAGTATCTAAGCGAAATTCTGTGCCATTATGATCCTCCACACCTACTTCAAAAGGTGCTGGCTATTTATTGGTCCCTCAAATAATGAAGATGACAGCAGGGGGCAGAGCTTTTTCTCACAAGCCCCACAGTTATGGAACAACTTTCCAATTAACTAATTAACTGGAAGGATAATGGATATAGAGTGTTTGTTAAAATGGAATATTTGTTTGCTGTCATTTCCCTACTATTACACCTTCACTCAGGTTTGTTGACGGTGGTGTAGCGGGCCAACTCTTATTCCAGAAATCCCTCATGTCTGTGTTACCCTCTGGCTCTCCCTTCTAGTTATGCTGCCATAGCTAGTCTTGCCAGAGTCCCCCACAATATATCCTTAACTCAACAACAATACGCTTATAATACGTATAATTTTCTTTACCTCTTCCCCTCTCTCTTTCTCTTTTGGGGGCGGGTTAACTTGCCCCTGAGGTACCAGTGACCATATTCCTGCCACTTTCCTCGATTTCAAGGAGTTTTGAGGATAGACTGGGACACACTCTGCTCCGCTGACCTATGGCTATAGTTTACATTACATTTGATCATAACAATATGCTGTAATTAACAAAAATGTGCAGCGTCACCCAGATGAGAATGGGTTCCCATTAAGTCTGGTTCCTCTTGAGGTTTCTTCCTATTTCACCACAGTCGCCTCCGACTTGGTCATTAGGTACAACCTTACACTTTTCACTTTTAACTACATTCTGTGTAAAGCTGCTTCGAGACAATGTGTGTTGTTGAAAGCGCAAAACAAATAAAATTTAATTGAATTGAATATGATTTACTTTCAGCTTGTCAATTTCTGTATTGAAATAGAACAGACACCTTCAGACAGAAAAAGGGGATATCTGGTCTAGCTGTGCCTCTGATCTGCATGATATCTCGCAAAAAGCATGTGCAACTACATTTACAATTGTATAACTTACAATAATAACAATATAAATTTGAAAAAATGGTAAATACAAAAAACAAAACATTACTATAATGATCCATTTACATACCTGTATTAAAACATACATTCAGACAAAAAAAGAGGATCTTTGGTCTAGCTGTGCCTATCAATCATTGCATATCATTTTAACATATATACAACAACATAAATACATTTAAACATCTCATGGACCATTAAAAGTGACCAGCTATAACTTCATTTAATAAAAAATGTAACTCACAACGCAGAAAAAATTAAACATTACTTTACAAATAAAACGCCTGTTAAATAATATTCTGTAGCATCCTGCCCGTGAACTGACAGCCATTACAGGAATCCATAATTTGAATACACCTCTAATACACAATATTCATACCTCTGATTAATAATCTTTTAATAACAAAAAGTTAACGCCTTAAACAACTACTTTTTACACATAAACTGTGTAATTAATACGTAATTAAGGATGTTTAAAAACTTTTTTTCAGAGGAGCTGATAAAACATACCTCTTATTTGCATATCTCATGAAAGAGAGCGCGTGCCCAGAAATGACATCAGCTCTAACCTTGAGATTACATGCAGCATGTGATTACACGTTTCCTGAACTTTTAAGTTATATAAACAAATAACGTGACCATACATCCATTAATGGTACTGTACATCCATTAAGGGTTAATGATACAGGGTTAAGGATGCAGGGTTAAGGATACAGGGTAAATGAAACATGATTAATGATACAGGATTAAGGATGCAGGGTTAAGGATGCAGGGTTAATGATACAGGGTAAATGAAACAGGGTTAATGATACAGGATTAAGGATGCAGGGTTAAGGATGCAGGGTTAATGATACAGGGTAAATGAAACAGGGTTAATGATACAGGGTAAATGAAACAGGGTTAAGGATGCAGGGTTAATGATACAGGGTGAAGGATACAGGGTTAAGGATGCCGGGTTAAGGATACAGGGTTTAGGATACAAGGTTAATCATATTCATCACCAACAGTTCAATTAAACTTTAGAACTACAAGGTTTAACTCCTGACAGTACAGTGTGATGGATTAACAATAATCCAGATGTTCAGAACAAAGAAATGAATTATTATAATCAGACCAATGGAGAAACACACGATTACAACATTCCAGCTGTTCACATTAGAACAGAGCTCTGAGTTTCAGCAGCGTCTCAGAGGAAAACTAGCATGCTACAAGTCGGAAAAACAGCCAGATAGGATACAAAGCTACAGCTGATAACATTACAGCAACACTTTAAATTCACACACACACAAAACCATGTTCGCAACCCAGTACATCATGATATTCGTAACCTACATGGCAAACAATAGTCATATAGTCTTTAATTGAGTGCATAAATATCTTTCTCACACACACACACACACACACACACACACACACATACACAGACCTAGAAGTAGCTATGACATAACAATGACAAAGAAATACAGAGAAATTGAGCAGTAAAACACAGACACACACATACAGATGACATAAAAATCCACAGAAAATACAGTATAACCGAGCGATGACACAGACAAACACACACACACACACCAAACACACACACACGCACACACACACACACGAACACACACACACCCACACACACATGCTATTAGCTTTTGTCATTCAAACAAGCCATAATGTCTTACAAGCATGCATTCATCTCTCCCTCCCGGCTTCTCTGTCTCTCTCTCTTTCCTCTCTATCGTTTTCTCCCTCCCTCTCTCACTCCCACTCCCTTGTTCCCTCTCTCTCTTCCTCTCTCTCTCTCTCTCTCTCTCTCTCTCTCTCTGCAGACATGGAGGAAGAAACGAGTGTGTACCTGTAAATGAACCAAACGCTGCGGTTTCTGGGGCCAACTGAAGGCCAGGAGGAGGAGAGGCAGAAAGGGAGAGATAGATCTCTCTCTCCATATCCCCCCATCGCCATTCATCCCCCTCCCCAGTCCCCCCCTCCCTCCTTTTCTCCTCCCCCTGTCCGTTCACAGAGACTGAGAGAAAGACAGATAGTGAGGGAAAGTATAAGAGAAAGGGATTGTGTGAGAGAAAAGGAGAGAGAGAACTCAGACACTGCGACAGGGAGCAAATGAGAAAAGAGGTAGGAGGAGAAATTAAGCAAAAGTGTGAGAGAGAGAAAAAATGTGTATGTGAAAAGAGAAGAAGAAAGTGAGAAAAAAGACTGTGTGTGGGTGGAAAGAGAGATATGGTCGTTTAGTGTACACACACACGCAATCTTACACCCACAAAGAAAGGTTAATCAAGACTGACTCATCTTTCTTGTATGCACATTTTATTTCTCTTACACACATACACACACACACCTTACATATTCAGTCCTGTCTGGCGCTGCATTTATGTTATAATTCTGCAAAGGTCTGTAGCTTTTTATCACACTCTCACACACAGACACAAAAACACTACACAAATTATTTCACTACTACACGCTTGCTGTCAGAGTGTGGAGCACTAGAGGGCGCTGTGGTACAAGATCACAGTACAGTCAAGTGTACAAACACAATAACAACATTTGAAAAAATAATCCAAACTTTTTCACTCATAAACTCAAACACACGTGTGTGTTGCTTTTTTAATGTTCATGGCAATGAACACTCTCGCATTCTACAGGCTGTCATAGAAACCCACCAGTAAGGATGTTTTCTAAATTAGCCAATCATCTGTGAGAATGGAAAAATCATGTGATGCCATTACAACATATGTCTCTAGGTTATATGTGTAACCGTGGTTCCTTAAGCGATTAAGACACTGTGTCAAAATGCTATAAAAACACTTCAACATGACGTCGGTTTGAAGCACGTGTGTAATCAGTCTAAAGAGAAAGTCAAACATCACAGGCAGGAGACGTAAACGAGCGGAATCATAATGGCGCATCCTCTAAAGCACAAGTAAACTTCTGACAGCTAAAGCACTAACCGGGATGCAGTAAGCTTGGTAAGAGACGAAGTGCTGCCATTAATACATCCAGCATGGAGGGTGATTCCCTAGAGGCATTCCAGAACTGTTAACTGGATTTTGCAGTGGAGCCTCCATAACCCGGGATTTATTATCTGTTGCAACAGGAAAAATGTCTATAGTCCTAAACTTCAACAGAGACCAAAACAACAAGTGGATCACCAGAGACAGAACTCAAGTGGAAACCTTGAGTCTCCTAAATAGCCATTCAGACAAGACCACAGGAACCAAATGAGACCTCTGAATGATCGAACTTTGCTGCAGCATGGAATAATCTGCTGGTTTGTCTGGCCAGAGAAGAACTGCCCCAGAGGACAAACGTACCTGCATAGTCATAAATTCACATATAATGGCAAGACAAGAGGTTGTTTAAGCTAGAGAAAAAATGCTTTTCTTGCAGTTCAGCCTAAACCCAAGTATTTTATTTGACTGACAACAACATCTTGATAGCAAATTGCCGGAAGGATGAAAAGCAAATTTCTGTTAAGAACTTACCTGGGAACTTCAAGTCCATCATAAGTTCCTACAGTGTAATGACGGAATAACTTCCTCTTAGCTTTCTCACTGCGACTTTCTAAAACACACATACAATTAATCTATGTGAGAGTCATTTGATGTGTTTCATTTAGGCATTTTAGAACTTAAAGAATGATGTAGGGTTTGAGAGAGCTGTGTGTGTTGAGTGTGTGTTGTTCTGCATATACCTGGTCTCTTCTCTTCGTTTTGTGGTAGAACTTCTTCCACACATTCAGCAGGAAACCATCCAGTCTGACCTTTAACGGTTCCCTCCCAGAATCCTCCCTCTCCAACACTCAGCACTGAAACACACCAAACCAAACACAAGAGTAAACCATTACAGTAGACCTGAACACACACAAAGATCCATACATTAATATTTACACATACACATACAGATCTGACCTTTGACCCTGTCTCCTTTGCTGAGACTGAGCTCTCGTTCTCCTTGAGCAGAATGAGAGCGGGTTGCTATAAAGATACGACCAGGAACTGCACTGTACAGCCTTCTCCGCTGAACAACACTACAGACCATGCGTGAATATTTTTTTAATGTAAACATAAACAATAGTCTTTCTCTCATGTACAGAGTGTTGTGTTTCTTACCCCTGTCGTCCTCTCTGTTTTTTCTGCTTATCATCAGATTCTACTCTTCCTCTAGATGGAGAACGAGTCCGAGCACCACGAGGACTACTGGAACTTCTCAGAGCAAAAGATGAGCGGCGCTGAGATAGACAGGGAGACAGACAGAGAGACAGAAAACAATATTCCCCAAACTATTATCCAAATAGGCTGCAACACAGGATGTAAATGCTGATGTACTGTTGCTCAACATTGGTTCATGTGAGTAAGGTGCAGTCGAGCTTCCTACTAAACGTTACTAAGAAACACTGAGCAGTTCATTGGTCCACTGCTTTCTTTCAAACTGTTCCAGTCTATGCTTGGGGGTCTTTTACAGCTGAGAAAACTGTGTGCAAAGTTTCATTCATTTCATGCATCATTTTATATGGTTTGTTTATTAGTTGTCTGTTGTGCAGTGTGTGTTTACACAGAACAAGTTTGTAGGATGGTTTTCATGGACAAGCCAGAGGACTTTCTGGAGTCCCACATGAAAATGGCTGAATAAGGGCTTGTCCAGAGGGCAGGTGCATGTCCAGATAAACCTGACAGCAGAAGTCCTTACCCTCTGTTATTACCCACTGGGGCATTATAATGCCCAACTCCAAATGCCCTGCTGCTTAAAATGACATAAAAGTGCGAATGATTTGTCATTCTCCAAATATTAAACTCCGAGTTGGAATGACCCGATACCATGAAGGTGAAACCAGTGTTGAGACACTGATCTTCACCTGCACAGGGATGGACACAAAAGTGGGGGCAGGTCCTACCTGTGCAGTTACAGGTGTGGTAGTGGGCAGGGCTACAGAATCAGGAGATGTGGCCATAGTGTTTTCACTCTTTGCCCTAAGGAGGGGGTGGGGGTGGGGGAGTGATATGTTCACTGACAGGGATTGGCCACTTTCAGCATGTTGAGGAGCATATTTAGGAGTCTCCAAAAACGGAACTGGAAAAGAAAAAAAGAGAGAGGCAAAGAGAGAGAGTCATACATAGTGTTATTTCAGTGTTATGTTAGTGGTAGTTAGGAGGTGTGTGAGAGATGTGTGAGAGGTAGTTAGAAAAGTTAGGACATTTTTTAAATTTGCATAAACTGAAAACTAAAAAACAAGTCAAGATTTTATAAACAATAGAACACAGAGATCATGACAAATGTTTAAACTGAAAATTTCACACTTCTTTACATCATGTTAACCATAGTGTAGCATCTCCTCTTCTTTTAAAACATGTTATCTATGTTCTATTGTCAATAAAATATTGACTCATAAACTTTTGAAATTCGAGTTGTATAACCTAGCTTTAAATTTTGCTCATCTAGTGTATATGAAAATTTAGCTCAGATATTACTGTAATTTGCGACTTTAGAGATCACAGCATGTCCTCAATCACATCTGCAGATATTCACACTGCCTCCTTGGCCCGAATTTTCTCTGACCTGCCCTGGTTTGGCAGCCATTCTGCTGAAGCTCCTGAGATTTCTGAAGGGTTTCTGTTTCAATGCTCACTCCACTTTCAGTATTTAGTAAGATAGTGAGATAGTGAAAATTCCCTCTGCTGAACTATATTTCAGGAAGCAGAGTGAAAAGCTTTTGCTGCAGGAGAGACGGCAATCTTGACATCAGTTTTAGCAACATTGGTTCTTTCTTAGTCTAATTCTTTTTGGCCTGTCTCTGATTGTCTTTTCAGTTCTTTTCAGTTTTAGGTAATAGATTAATTTCTGCTGCTGGTGTCTGAAGTTTGATTATTTGTATAAACACTTCCTGACTTATGATTCATTTCCATATTTGTGTTTTCCAACTTTGAAAATTTGGGTATAAATATTAACATCACATACCACTTTAATTAATTAATTATTGATTAATTTACATATTACTTCGACTTCTAAAAAAAATTCCACCACTTTCAAGCTGCTACCCCGGCTCCTGATCAAGACCCTTAACCTCACTATCAGTAATATGTGAGACACTACACTGCCAGGCAACCAGAGAACTAGAACTTTAACAACTGCAACTATAGAACTTTTTTGGTATTTCTTTGTTCCTTGTGTCATTTGTCTGTTATGTAAGTGTTCTTTTTTCTTGTCCTGTGATTGGTTTTCCCTATTGGTATTGGAACTATTAGTATATTCGTATTCCTATGGTTTTCTATTGTGTTTAAGTGTTTTTCGTTTAGTTATTAAGTTTTTCCAGTTTAGTGTGTATATACACCCCTGTGTTACTGTCCTGGCCTTGCTTATGTTAAAGTATCTGTAATCTTACCTTGCTGTCTATGTTACTAATGCTGACGATTATCCTAGTTTTTTTTTTTGTTTTATTTTGATTTTTTGCCGTTTTGTCATTTTGCCACACCAAAATCAAATTCTTGTTTTTATTATCTGTTTTGTTTTAATGTTCATTTTATTGAACCATTTCTGTACTTCTATCTGTCTAAAGCTTCTTATCCCTCAACCCCTGAACCACTCGGGTTTATAAAATAAGAAGTATGTATGTCCCTGTGGATAAAAAACTAATGAATGCTATAAATGTAGTGGTTGTGGATTATATAACATTAAAATCGGCCAAAATATGAACTGCTGGTAAATACAAACAGCAGCTGAATTAAAATCAAAGAACTAATGGATATTTTCAATTAGACAAATACAAAGAGGTCATCTACATACCCACATCTGTGTCTCTGTGATTTTTGATGATTTCTCCAAGTTCAAAATGACCAGACATCACAGCAACCTGAAACACACACAAACATGAGCATTTAAATATATAAGTAAATTTCTATCTGTAATGATTTTTGATCCACAAGTGTTGTTGGCTAAACCCTTCCTCTACAAACCCATCCACTAGAAACCCCCTCCTTCTTTCTTTATGGTGGCCTCTCATTCTTAGGGCTGGGCATGTGGGGTGGGTCACCTAGAACATCTGGACAAGAGTGGGGTCTAGGATGTCTTTAGCTAGTACCCATGACCTTTCCTCTGCGCTGTATCCATCACAATCAACTAGATATTGCAGGTGGTAGAATCTCTTTAACTAGGTAAATTAATGAGCCATCAATGATTGGGGTCTTGTGTGTATGTGTAGCAGGATTTGACAAAGTTATTAATGTCTTTAGATGTTCAGTCAGCAAAATGAGATCCTTAGGATGGTTCTTTGTTTGCCAAGGTGTACAGCACTGAGAGAAATGTGACCGCATAAGGCATGGTCGGAGTGTGTGGGGAACATCAGGACCGGTGAAGGTAGTTCTGGTGTTTAGGTTTATGAGGCGAGTCATGGCATCTGTCTTGCTACTTTTGCTGCATGGACAGTATGTGACTGTAAAATTAAGGAGCGTAAACAAAAGGCACTAGCGTGTCTGTCAAGGATTTAGCTGTTTGGCACTTTTACATACTCCAGGTTTTTGTGGTCTGTAATGAAAAACCTTCAAGCAGTGAGAAATGCTCAGATGAGAATCAGCTTCTATGCGCTTTGAAGGTCCAGCTTGGTAAAAATACAGGCATCTCAAAGCTGTTCTAGAGCCGCAGGAACTAAAAGCAACAAATATCCTAATGTTATAGTCACTGAATTCTGGACACGATAATCTGGGGTTGTTGGATACCTCCACCTTTATTTTACACAAAAAATCCTGGGGATGTGGGTGGACAAATAAATTCAGAAGCTACGGCCTCCTGAATATAATTTTTCATGGCTTGTGCTTTTTTTGGTTGTGTCAATAGTAGACCTTGCTTCCAGAAAAGGCAGCATTGTGCAGGAATTGAATGGGGAACTCTCATTTGTAGTGTAGATTTTCTGTAGATTTGTGATATGATGAGTACAGTTTGTCATGTGATGCCCTCTCCTATAGGTCTGTTGTCAACAGCGGTGATGTGTATTGCTGGGACACAAAGTGTAATAGTGGTGGATGTGGTTAAAGGTTCACTGGAGTTCACTAGCACTGGCAGATGGAAGGAGAGTTTATTAGTTTTGATGCAGGCTGGTAGCATAAAGCTCTGTGGTCCTGGCAGCCTGGCAGAAAGTCTGACACATTACTCACTTTACACATATCAGCTGTTGTGGGGCACTTCTGTGTTCATGCTGCAGATTAGTGTCTAGACTGTCCACTGTAGATGCGCAGTCGAAGCTGCTAACACTCCATGGTTTTTTATTTTAGCATAGCTGACACTTTTTTGTTTTTGAATTTATTTTACAGTAACAGAAATTCTATTACATTACACGCTTTTCGACATAAATGTACCCACTTTAATAAAAAAACACTTGTATACTTGCTCAGTTCTGCAGGTAGCTAATCAGCTAATCACGTAGTAGCAGCCTAAAGCACTAAAGAGTTCAGATACAAAGAAATTCATGTTAAAAAGATGATGGTTCTGGCTGACAGGAGGTAGCAGACAGGACAGTATTTCATGTAGTTACTCTGTACAGCTTTGCACAACACAATAAATATTGAGGAAAATCAGCTGAAATAGCAAGAGACTATCAGGTTTCTCTCCTAAAAGCCAGGAACTGAAAGCTAATGTTCTAAATTATTGTAATTATTGTAAATGAGTTAATACAGGTGCCCACAGTCACCTGACCTGGGCTTTGAACCAAATGTATTACTTAAATGCTATAAGTAATTGTAGAGTAAAATGAAAGTAAAATGAATTACTGAAGGGTTTACTCCAGGTTCTCTGGTTTCCTCCCACAGTCTAAAAAACTGATTGAGTGAATGTGAGTGTGGCCCTGTAGTGGACTGGCGACCTGTCCAAGGTATACCATTCGTCCTTTCAGAGACAGCTGGGATAGACTCCAGCAGATCCCTGTGACCCCGAATTAGGGGTACGCTGGTATAGAAGATGAATGAATGAATGAATGAATGAATGAATTACTGAACCTGATTTTAATTCCAGTTATGTACTGACTTTTACCTGAAAAGGAGTTTGTCCATGTTTGTTCTTCATCTCTTTACTGGATCCTCTGTAGAGCAGAACCCGCACACAACTCTCCTGATTGGACAGAAGATATGCCTCTCAGTCAGTGTGTGTGTGTGTGTGTGTGTGTGTGTGTGTGTGTGTGTGTGTGTGTGTGTGTGTTTTACCTTATTGTACAGAGCACTGATGTGCAGGGCGCTGTTTCCTGATGCATTCTGTGAAGTGATGTCGGCGCCATAAAACAGCAAGTGCTCTAAATGCTGAGCGAAACCATGCTGACAAGCCTGCAGAGGAGGAAAAGATACCATAAACAACCAGCAGGTGGCGCCCTGTTACACAATATAGACAAAATCCATCAACAAGCAGAAAATGCAAACAAATTCGAATTAAATTATTTTAAAAATATCTCAATAAATCTATACAACTATGTTTGCACCTTAACCACTGTACTAAACACCTCCCACCATCACTTAATAAGATAAAGGAATGAGGTTGATACAGGCTGGAGTGTGTGTTAGAGGCGGAAGTGTGTGAGAGGCTGGAGTGTGTGAGAGGCTGAAGTGTGTGAGAGGCTGGAGTTTGTGCTAGAGGCTGGCGCGTGTGTTAGAGGCTGGAGTGTGTGTTAGAGGGAGGGGTGTGTTATAGGAGGGTGTGTGTTAGAGGTTGGAGTTGTGTGTAAAGACTGGAGTGTGTGCTAGAGGCTGAAGTGTTTTAGAGACTGGAGTGTGTGAGAGTCCGGTGTGTGTGTTAGAGGTTGGAGTGTGTCAGAGTGTTTGAGAGGCTAGGGTGTGTTAGTGGCTGGAGTGTGTGTTAGAGGCTCACACAAACACACACACACACACACACACACACACCTGATGTGTTTCATCCCACCCATTCTCATCCCGTGTTCCAAGGCGCGCTCTGTAGTACAGCAGAGTTTCACAGCAGGACGTGTCGCCCCCTGTCAGCACTGAGTGGTATAGCGGGGTCAAACCACAACGATCTTTATAGTCTGGAGACAAGCCTAAAGACAGGAACGCCTACAGTGAGACAGACACAGAGAGAGAGACAAGAGAGAAAAAGACAGGAGAGAGAGAGAGAGACAGAGAGAGAGAGAAACAAAGAGACAGAAAAAAAGAGAGAAATATAAATGAACATTAAACTCATAGATAACGTGTAAATGTGTGTGTGTTTGTATATGTGTGTGTACCATTAGTGCTGCTTGATTATGTACTCTAACAGCTTTATGTAGTGGTGTGAGTCCATCTCGTGCTCTGAAATCATGATGCGCTCCATTTAACAGCAATACACGAATTCCTTCAACACTCAGACCACCAATCACGGCCAGAGTCAGAGGAGTCTCTAAAAGAGAGACAGGAGAGAGAGAGAGAGAGAGAGAGAGACATAAGAAAAAAAAGAGAGAGAGAGGCATGAGAGATGAAGCCAGAGCAGAGAGAAAAATATAAGGTAAGGTCATTTTTTTTCAGTTTAATAAAATAAGTAGAGTAATCTGGATGATCTTTATTATCTGGACGGCCATTATTATCTGGATGATCTTTATTATTTTAATTTTTTTTGTTGATCTGCTTTACCGGTTACCGGGCTGCAATAAACACTACTGCATCCTCGCCTGTGTTAATATCCAGTCAATGTTATCAATATTTAAAATTCATCCACATGCCAAAATGTCCAGTCTGATGTCTGTTTTTGAGTAATGATGGTGAGCTGGGACAAATCCCATGTGGGTAAAATAGGATGCATGTAGACCCAGGTTCTGTCTTACCTCCAGTTTCTGGATCATGATAATTTGGGTCCAGTCCTTTATCCAGAGCTTTACTGATCTTCTCTACTGCTCCACTTTGAACATAGTCAAGGAACTTCTTAAGGTTGGCCTACACACACACACACAAACACATACATAAATACTTTTATGAGAACCATAATTAGGTTAGATGATATTTTTCCTGATATTTTTAGCCTATTTTAATTTTCAGATATCAGTTAAGTAAAATTGGATCCACCAATATATTGCTATCTGGTAGGTGTTTTTAGAATAGTGCAAAACCGAACATGGATGTGCCATTTTTTTACATGCTTCTAGAATTTGCTAGAATAAACTTCCTTGCCCAAATAGTGAGCTCAACTAGATCCTCCAAAATCCATCTCTCTTTAGGTGCTGATTTTTCCATGATGGTGAGATCATTTATAAATGCCACTTGCCAACACTGCTTTGATGATATTTAATGATAGATTGTACTGGACTGCCGACACGGCAGTCTGTGCAGGAGAAGACAGATCCGGTTATACTTCCTTTGAAGGGCCAATTCCTTGAAAATCTTCAAAAAAATGCGTCAGATGTTCTATCAGACTGTTGTGGCGAGTGCCCTATTCCTTTTGGCAGTGTGCTTGGGAGGCAGCATCAAGAAGAAGGATGCCTCACATCTGGACAAGCTGGTGAGGATGTGGGCTCGAAGATGGACAGACGGTCATCAGTGGCATAAAGACGGGCACTGAACAGGCTCCTGTCAATCACTGTCAATCCACTTCCTCCACTGCAGAGGAGCAGCTTTAGTAACAGGTTACTGTTACTGTCATTGCCCTGTTTCACTGGCAGACTGAGAAAGTCATTCCTCCCCTATGTAATGCGGCTCTTTAATTCCGATCAGGAAGGAAGAAGTCAGTGCTGATTTTCGAACTGTTTTAAATTATACTACACACACTGTATCGCTAAAAGACTCAGCATTTACACAAACTATTACATAACACAGGCTCATCATAATACTTAATTTTTTGCATGATACTTTTATATTGATATTTTTAGTGGTGTCAGTATTTGTATTTTCTTTTTTGATTTTTTACATTACGTTTGCATTTGTCTATGGATAATGCCAAAAGTTGTAAATTTCCCCTTGGGATGAATAAAGTATGTATCTATCTGTCTGTCTGTCTGTCTGCTAAATTTTCTGGAACTGCCCTGGGACATAGCAGGCTTTCTGCCTCAACTCCCTCAACTATTTTCCTATGCACATATGTTCAATCCAAACCCAGGACTGGCAGGTCACCACAGTTCTTCTTCAAATCGTTAATACTCAATTTTTTTTTTTTTATTTTGCGCTTTTAGGATGAAGTAGGAAGAAGTGATTATGATGGTGTGCTCAAGACAGCCTGCTACCCCTGTACCTCCCTGTGTATAACATATAAGGTGTATAACCTTTTTGCCAGAATCACAATTAATATCCTGCATTTGACATTGAGAAATGAGATGCTATTTGCTTGATCCCTGTGTGATACTTTTTCTCAGTGATAAAACATCCCTCAGTGACCTGCCACCTGTAAGCAATGAAGTTCTCTCACAATATTTACAAAGAATGTAATGAATACCGTTAAGCCCTTTGCTTGGCACTTCCTGAGGAAACTGTTCACCTACCACCAACTCGGTTCCTCAGCTCTGTAGTGGATTGCTGGTTCTGGTATTTACTTTATCTTCTCTAGGCTTTCATCTCTTCTGGGGTCACTATGGACCTGACAAAGGAGCCCTCTTGTTTGTTGCTTTCAGCTTTCCTGATCTTACATCACCCAGAAGTTTCGAGAGATATTTAAAAGTCTTCTTGGATCTTTTTCATTCGACTTCCTGTCCCTATAGTGGCATTTAGCACTTTGCAGGTTCTTAATGCACTACCTTAAAAAATTCATCTCTCACATGCTGTTGCTTCACAAAATGCTGCAGATCACCTCTAAGGATTTATATCTCTTTCACGCATCTGTTTTCCAAAGCGATCCGCACATATGCTTAAAAAAATAGAATTCATAGCCTTGAGATTCTTTCTCACATGTCCTGCCAAGACTTTCCAACACTTTATCCACATGAAGATTAAACCTCACCCACTCCTTCCTTGCCGCAATGAGATAGTTCACTGGACCACTCCTACACATGCTTCCTGTCCAAGTTATCTCATTTTCTGTATACCCTCCGTCTCTGTCTGGTGCTTTTTGTCCCCTGATCCATCAGTTATGCTGTTCCCGCTCCAATCTTCATCATGTGTCTAGATATTCAGGGGGCTGTGGGAAAGTGGTAGTTTAGTGGTTAAGGTGTTGGACTGCTAATTGGAAGAATGGGATACGATTCCAAGCACCACCAAGCTGGGCCCCTAAGCCAGGCCCTTAATCCCCAATTACTCAGTTGTATGTAAATGATATATGTAAGTCACTTTCTGTCGAATGCTGTAAATGTAAATACGTAAATGTTTGTGTCTGCCCCATCTCTCCTTCATCTTACCAGGTTTTCCTGTGCATTATGTTTAGGTTACAAGCAATTCATCTTTTACTGATGTATATTCAGACTCCTTATTTTTACATGCCCTCCCATATCTGCAGACCCTGGAAAAATTATTTAGCTCTTCTGCGGTCAATTGTACATCATGTGTACATTACGTGTTCGTAACAATGTCTGTCCTGTAGACCGATCATCTACCCCGCTCTCACTGTTGTTATATACCTTTCCATAGTTATTAGCAATGGGTTATGCATTGGCCTGCTACACCCCACGCCCCGCATTGGTCTTTCCCAAATGTTAGCCATCTTTCCTTGCTGTCACACAATAAATAAAATTTTTTTTGATCTATATCTAGTTTTGTCCCCAGCCACCTAATGTCACATACTGAGATGTTTGCCAATATAACATCTTAAAATCATTATTAATAAATTTCAGTTTAAATTTACAGCATTTGGCAGACGCCCTTATCCAGAGCAACTTACATGTATCTTATTTATACCCCTGAGCAATTGGGGGTTAAGGGCCTTGCTCAGGGGCCCAGCAGTGGTGCTGGGAATCAAACCTACAATCTTCAGGTTGGTAGTCCAACACCTTAACCATGAGCTACCACTCCCCAATTAAACAGATAAGAATCTTTACATGGTGACATTTACTAAATAAAAACAAAACAACATAATCTAATGAATAAACAGTAATAATGGTAAATAAGAATTATTAACAAAGTTTCTAGAGGTACGTGTCTGTGTGTATGCGTACCTTAGTGTGTAACTTGGCCAGTTGTTTCTCGTCCAGATTTGTTTGTTTATAAACCCGACTCTTGTATCTGAACTGTGAGAGGCACAAAATATTGCTCTTTGTTAAACACTAAGTGACAGAGAGAGTACCTTCTGTTATTTTGTTACACAAACACTGTCTATTTTCCACACACTAGCATGTGCACACTCTCATGGAGAGAAAACTTTAACTCTGAGACATCTGGCCTCCTGAGAATCTCCAAGGATCTGCAGTTCAACAATGATATATACTTTAATGCGAAACTGTCTACTTAGCCTCACTTCACTAAAACAGAGCATCATGGGTAATTTAGACTATTGAACATATATAATGTAAATAAATAAAGGGTGAAGACCTATTTCTTCCTCAAACAGCTAACCAGCTAGTTTTGAATTGTCATGATTGCAGTTGGACCACAAATTTTCTTTTTTTAAAAAAGTTTAGTTTCGTACACTACCTCCAGGTAAGGCACACCCTTCTCCAGAGATTGTGGGAATTGTTGTAGTGTTTGTTCCTCCTCCAGGAAGCGGGCATGGTGTCCCTCTGATGCGGGCTGGAACAAGCCGTAATTATACACGTCCCACAAAGACTCGCTGAGGGAACACACCACCTGCTGCTTTACACTCCACACTGTGGCATGAGGATCGAACCGCAAACACTTCTGCACACAAGCACACACACACAAATATTTCTAGACATGCTAAAAAGACTGAAGTAGAGAAATGTCTCCCTCAGAACAGAGGTTTCTGGAGTATATTGTAGAAGTCTGTCTTGTTTTCAAAGTTTTTTTAGTTTGATTAGAGCTGAAGCTAAACTCTCCAGACACCGACCTTCCAGGACCAAGTCTGGTGACCTTTAGTATAAAGCTTCAGTTAAAGATTTGAATGTAACTCAGATAACTTATATACACCTTTATATTGTTAGTTTTACAGTGTTCTCTGTTGTTATGTAAGGGGGAAGAGTGGGGTTAAGGTCAGGTGTTTGGTTAGGGTCAGGGGTTGGGGTCAAGGATTGGTTAGAATCAGGAGGTGGGGTTGGGGTCGGGGTCATGGTAAGGAGGTAGGGTTGGGGTCGGGTAAGGTTAGGTTAAGGTTTAAAGAGTAGGTAAGGGGTTAAAAGTTAGGGTTAAGGTTTTTTTATGGTTGAGATTAGGGTTTGAAGGTTAGGGTTAAATTTAGCGGTTGAGTTTAGGATTGAGGTTGATCACCTGTGTGGCTTTAATTCATTACTGGTGCTTAACATCAAGTATGTACCTTTAATAGAAGATACGCTACAGTCTGAACTAGGATAGACATAAATTACCATTACCACCCTCATTTAACACACCAGACATGAGTTTTAAACCATATTCCAATAGGATGAGTTTATATGGGGTCTCTGAAATTTCAGTCCAAATCTGTCATGTCAGTCATTTGGATTGGATGTTTACACCGCTGGATATAATGAGCTGTATTTTGACCCTTACAAATTAGTGGTAAAAGCTCATATTTTCCAGTCAGAATGTAACTTTTTTGTTCTGTTTTTTAACATGAATAAAGTTTATAAAAGGTGTGTGTACCGTCTGTTTTATATCAGGAATTCCAATCCGGAACACCATTGTGTGGGGCTGTGTATCCTCCAGTGGCCCAATTGTGGTCATGCTCCGCTCCATGTGACGCCTTCGTGCCTGCTGATTGGTTAAAACTTTATGTAGCTGCTGATTGGCTGGGGTTTGATGATACATCTCATGACTGGCCGGCTGATGATGTAGCACTGCCTGATTAGCTGAAATACCCCGCTGTCCTGGATTGATGATTCTCTGCTGCCTATCTCCTCGTTGTCTTCCAATCACGATGGCCGCTGGTTTAAGCCCCTCCCCTTTCACCTCTCGTAATTGTGTCAGACCTCCTCGGCTCTGGCTGTCCTCTTCCCCATCCATCATTCCATTGTGCCTCTTTTCCTCTTCCGCTTCATCCTCCACTACATTAATTTCTGGGGCAGTGAAAAAGCGCTTTCCCAGCATCCTTTGCTGTGTCATGTCACAAAGGATCATGGTTGTCATAGCGATGGGATGTGGTTAACTTTGATGTTGGACAGCACATTATCATTGTGAAAAAACTGTAGGATAAGACATAAGATTAGAATCAAACAAAGCTAAGAATTTAATCAACAAACTGATTATTCAGTGGCACAGTAGATAGACAGATAGATAAATGGATAGATAGTGGTTAAGATGTTGGAATGATACCAGAAAGACCGGGGTTTGATTTCCAGCGCTATCAAGCCACCACTGTGGGCCCCTTAACACCCAATTGTTCAGTTGTATAAAAGAGATGAATGTAAGTTGCTCTGGATAAGGGTGTCCAGTATTGAGTCCTAATTATGACTCAACACATTTAAATGTAACACCTTTGGGATGAACTGGAACCCAGACTTATCTCCAGACCTCCTCACCTCAACATTAGTGTCTGATCTCACTAATACCATTGGAACGGAATAATTAAATCACATGATTGAAGGAGTGAAACATCTGGAATAGAATGTAAAAAAAAACTTAAACAGATGTGACTATACATGTCTCCGTTTCAGTATCTCTTTTTCACTATCTCCTGTCTCTCTCTTGGCCTTTCTCTCTTTCTTTCAATCTTTCTCTCTCTTTCTCTATTTGTCTCTCTCTATGTAGGACATTCTGTGGATATAGATATTTTAGTGAATCCGTCCCCAGAAAATTTAATTGGAAAACTTCCAGGGAACAGATTGTCCCACTTTTATGCCCCGCTAAACAAAAGTGGAACAGCCAAGTGCTGTCCTCTCCCCTCATCATTCCATCTTCTGCCTTATGGCTTCTGATTAAATACAATAATAAAACTTTATTACATTTGTTACATGTTAAATTAGCAGCAGTAACAGTTTAGCTTTAAAGTGTAACACATGCACCCCCCTCCCAAAAGAATTGCACAGACCAACCAAGCTCTAATAATAAACTGCTGCGTTTACTTTTACAGCATTTAGCCGGCACGCTTATTCAGAGTGACCTACAACTTAACAGCTCAGGATTAGGGCCTTGTTTAGGGGCCCAGTAGTTCCAGTACGGCAATTCTGGAATTTAAATCTCCCTAAGCATGGTCTAAGGCTTAAAATAGCACACAAACATGCAACTCCACGTCCACCCATGAAGTCAAGTCAAGTCACCTTTATTTATGTAGCGCTTTTAACAATCGAAATTGTTTTAAAGCAGCTTTACAGAATTACATAAGAAAATACAATATTAAACACTTAATTTGATTTATATCTATAAATTAGGAGTCCCCAACTAAGGAAGCCAGAGGTGAAAGCAGCAAGCAACCAAAACTCCATCAGTGACAGAATGGGGAAAAAAACCTTGGAAGAAACCAGATTCAGTCCAGGGATTACTCCTCCTTTGACCAGATAAACCAGTATGTTACCCACAAGTTTCTGTGGTCTTGTCCGGATGGCCGTCTAGAAGACAAGATATCAATGAGAAACTGAAGAGCAGGTGACTACAGCCCACATGAGGAGGATGTTATCTAGACTTAAACCTTGGAAAGCTGCAGGTCTGAAAAACATACAAGGGAGACTGCTTAGAGACTGTGCTGACCAGCTGGCAGGTGTCCTAACAGACATTTTAACATGCCAGGCTGTGGTCCTGATAAGCTTCAGAAAGACCACTATCATCCCAGTGCCAGAGGTCAACAATGAGTGTCTTAAAAATTTCCACATTGTAGCTTTAACTCCAATCATGATAAAGTGCTTTGAGCATCTGGTCAAAAGTCTCATTCATACCACTCTGCCCACCTCACTGGACCCACATCATTTTGCATACCAACCTTATTGCTTCACTGATGACGCTATCTTCAACATTCTGCACTTCATTCTCTGACATCTGGATACGAAAGACCTATCTGTCAGAATGCTGTTTATTGATTTCAGATCAGCATTCAACATGATCATTCCCCAGCAACTGCTGATGAAACTCTTTCTCACCCTGCAACTGGAATCTTGACTTCCTGGCAGAGAGACAGTGTGCAATCAGTGTGCATTGGCAGTAGAACATCAGGCGGCATCACACTGAGCACAGATGACCCCAAGTCTGTGTGCTCAGCCTATTGCTGTTCACATTGCTTAGCAAGGACTGCACAGCAAAGATGGAATCCATCCTCATCCTTAAGTTTGTTGATGACACTACTGTGGTGGGCCTCATCGGAAATGAATATAAAACAACACACAGAAAGGAGGGGAAACAACTAGTAAGCTGGGGCTATAACAACAGCTTGTCTATTAAAGTACGCAAATTAAAGAAGATTGTTGACGATTTTCGCAAAGAGCTGGCTAATCACTCCTCCCTGCTTATCAATGACTCAGTTGTTGCTAGAGTCAGAAGTACCAGGTTTCTTTGTGTATACATTTCTAATGACCTCACCTGGACTACCAGTACCAAGCCAGCCTCCCACCACCCATCCTTACCACATTCTACCACGACACTCTGGCTGTTCTGGTTGCGCTTAACAACGCAGGCGCTAAAGCGCATAGTTAATGTTAAGAGGATCATAAAAGTTTCCCTCCCCTTCATCCAAGACATATTTTAGACACACTGTGTACTTAGAGCCTCTGCCATTGTGAAGGATCCCTTTCACCCCTCACACAGTTTGTCTGATCTTATGCCAAGTCGCTAGCTGTCAGACCTCGTCATACCCTGGTGCCACATATCACCTTACTCCTACCTTCCTAACCACATTCAATCACTTTACTGTACACCAAATGCAAATAAGCAAACAACGCTATAGATAACAGATCAATTCTGTTAACACTGAAGAATCAACATTGCACACATCTGAACACGGTCAACTCTGATCATGCACTTCACTAAACCCTTTTTAATACTTATATTGTATCTCGTAGATCTACCTCATTTATGTTACAGCTGTTATGTAAAATTTTTAATGTTAATTTATGTTTAATTTTTTCACAATGTCTGTGCACCTTGTTCTGTACTAACAGCATTTTATTTTACTTTTGCATACTGTGTATGTGGAAAAATTACAATAAAGCTGGATTGAATTGATACTGTATTATATTGTGATAGTGGCCTGCATTTCAGCACACCTGCAATCATTTATTCCGTTTTTTTTATTGTCCTCATGAACATAATCAAAGCTTTAAAATAAAATTTCCAGCTAAACAGAAATCCAGATTAGGCTTTAGAACCTTAAAGGCCTAATTAAGGCTTAGCTCAGGGGTCTATCAGTGGCAGCTTGATCGTCTTGGAAAATGAACTTCCTGTTTAACCACTGAGCTTCCACGTCCACAGTCATTAACATCCTCGTGCAATTCAAAACTCTTTTATTAATGTTTAATAGTTTAGAGTTTAATAGTGAGATAACTAAGTTACAGTGAGTAAATATTTAATAAAACTGTATGTCTGTGTGTGTGTGAGAGAGACAGAGAGAGCATGAGAGAGAGAGAGAATGGTTAAAAAAATTTTTTTAAAGTTTTACTTTGACCTTGTTTCTACTTTAAAGGTAATTTTGAATTAATTAATACATTTTAATATAAATGTAATAAAGGCATTGAAAATGGTGTTTAGTTTTATTAATAAATGACATCATCCCTCAATTATACTGCTATATTTTACACACAATAATTCACATGCCAACTTTTTCTAAATATTACAAACATTTCTATCATTATTAACATTATTATTTCTGGTTAAGTTTTAATGAGCATGTGGTCTGTTTGAGTTTTGGACTTTAGTTTTTAGATGTAAGGGTTTAACTTTACATGTAAAGTGTCAGGTGTAGTATTTAGGGTTTAGGATATGTACTATATAGTTTAGGATTTATGGTTTATTATAGTGGGTGTAGGGTTTACGCATGTAAGATTTAGAGTTTACAATATAACAAGTAGGCTTTATAGTGTAGGGCTTATCACAGGGTGGGTGGTTATAGAGGGGGTAGGGTGTAAGATCTAGGATGTAGGGCTTAAGAACTAAGATGTAGAGCATATGATCTAAGGATGTAAGATCTAGGATGTAGGGTTTAAGATCTAAGATGTATAATTTAAGATCTAAAATGTGTGGATTAGGATCTAAGATGTTGGGTTCAAGATCTAAAATGTAGGGTTTCGGATCTATGTTGTAGGATTTCATATCTAAGAGTTAGGGTCTAAGATTGAAGATGTAGGTTTTAGGATCTAAGGTGTAGCGTTTAAGATCTAATATTTAGGACTTAAGATCTAAGATGTAGGTTTTAAGATCAACTTGTGTTCTAGATTCCTTGCCAAAAAGTTTCATTAAAGAGATAATTCCAGAAGTAATTAAACCTGTTCTAGAAATTATAAACTCTTCTTTTAGTACTGATTATGTACCTAAATAGTTTAAACTGGCAGTTATTAAACCCTCTCCAAAATAAAAGCTATCCAAATTTAGGCAGATATCAAATCTCCACTTTCTCTAGAAAAGGTTGTAGCACAGCAGTTATGCCTACACCGGCTTAAAAAGAAAATTTTAGAACTGTATCAGTCAGGATTTAGGCCTGATACACAGCTTTATGTTTCAGCAAAGCCAGATGAAGAAGATCAGCTTAACAATGTTGGGGAGTGTGTAAAGGACATTAGACAGTGAATGCTTAATAACGTCCTATTAAATTCTGATAAGTTCTCTTATCAGGATCACATTCAGCTAGAAGTAAACTTTTAGATTATGTAGCATCGTTAGATGGTCTTTTCTGTCTCAGCGTATGTCAGAGACCTTGGTGTGATTGTTGACTCTAGTGTAGAGCAGCAGCAAGAGTCATTACTAGATCTAGAAAATATGACCACATCACCCGTTTTTAATCAGTCTACACTGACTTTCCATTGAATACTCTATTGATAATAAATATTACTACTGGCCTATAAAACACTTAATGGTCTCATGCCCCAGTATCAGATTGAACTTCTGTATCATTATGATCCTCCACACCTACTTGGTTGGTACCTCAAATAATAAAGGCAATCAGCAGGGGGCAGAGCTTTCTCTTATAAAGCCCCACAGTTGTAGGACAACCTCCCGATAAGTGTTACGGACTCAGACACAGTCTCAGTGTTCAAATCAAGGCTGAAAACACATTTATTTAGCCAAACCTTTAATCTGTAGTTTTATTTCTTAGGTAAAGCAGCAGAACTGGAGCAATGATGGATATAGAGTGTTTGTTGAACTGGGATATTTGTATGCTGTTGTTCCTTCACTCTTACATGTTTACCCAGGTTTGTTGACGGTGGTTTGGCCGGCTTTTATCCCAGAGATTTCTCATGTCTGTGTTACCCTCTGGCTCTCCCTTTTAGTAATCTAAGGGAGTTTTTCCTTGCCACAGTTGACACCGGCTTGTTGATAAACTTTCACTTTCTCACTGTTACTGCATTCTGTTGAAAGCTGCTGTACTCTGTTGTTTAAAGCATTATAAAATTTAACCGAATTGAATCTAATATGTAGGGTTTAGGATGTATAAATTAATGAGTCATTACGGATAAGGACATTTGCCAAATACTGAAAGTTTAAATCTTCAGAATGTCAGGTTAAGAGCTTGGGAGCTGGGTGATGTGGAGTGAAGGGTAAAGGGTTTATGTTGCAGGGTTTAAGATTCCAATCTAACATTTAGGATTCAGGTGTGAAGGGGTTTAGAGTGTAAGGTGTATAATTTAGAATCAGTGTTTAAAATGTAGGTGTGGTTTAGGATTTAGGGTGCCTGATTTAGGTGTAAAGTGAAATTTTCTGATTAAAGTCCTAAATGAGGTGGGAGACTTGTCTGTTAGTGTAGCAGTGGAGCGCTGCTTCGGATTCCTCAGACCTGGACAGCAGAGCATTATATTAAAAATATAATCATATCTCCTTTAGTAATAAGTAAGAAATTAAATTGGGTTAATTAAGCCAGTGATTAATTAAAAATAAATACAAATACACAACATGACTCCATCTCAGACACTGAAATATACCAGTGTGACCTCAGAGATGTGAGATCCACATGAGTGATTATAATAATCTAAAGAGCAAGATCAGATCATTCACTAAAACTGCCAAATATCAGAAACGGTCTGTGAGGAAATAAAAGGGGAATGGTGTAGGGTGTAGGGTTTAGGGTCCAGTATGTAGATGTAGAGTTTAAGATTTAGGTTCCAGGTTTCAGTGTGAAGGGTGTAGGTTGTGTGATTTATGGTATAGGGTGTAGGGGTTATAGTGTAAGGATTTATAGTTAAGGTTGTAAGAGATTAGGAGTGTAGGGTATGAAGGGGTGGGTTAAGGGTGTAGTGTGTAAAGTGTAGGAATTGTGTTTTAGTGTAAAGAGTTTAGGGTGTATGGATGTTTGTAAGGATTTAGGGTTAAGATTCTAGACTATTGGGGTTATGGTGTCAGAGATTAGAGTATAAAGAGTAAAGTACTGAGTGTAGGGTATAGTGTTAGGAGTTAAGGTCCAGGGCATTAATGGTCACTCCTTACTAAATCAGACAGTATTAATGACTCTAAGGTCCAATAGGATATGGTGTGGGTGTGGCCCAGAAGTGGATTTGGGTAAATCTTGATGAGGATGATGATGATGATGATAATGATGTTAATGATAATGCAGAAGATTCGGCTGTGTTACCGTCATAGCTAACATACTCTCACCTCATTACAGAACAGAACACAGAAAACGAGCACTTAACAAGCTCCACCCACTGTAACACCTTTAACCAATCAGATATTCTAAATGATAAATAATAAATAAAACTTTATTGTAACATATAACATATTATCACATTAATTATTTTTAAATAAACAATTCCGTACCTGCTGATTGGCTGCTCCTCTTTCTTAGTTATTTTCCCCCTAATGCTAAAGAAATGTAAAAAAAAAAAATAAAATTAAAAATTAAAAATCAAGAAATAAAGAAACTAATCTGAAAGTAGTGATGGACACACATAGACAGATAGATAGACACACCAACAGATAGACAGATGTTGTCCAGAGGAAAAGGGTTTAAAAATGAAAAAGTTTTCCAGAATCCAGAGAAGAAAAATTTAAATCCACCAATGAGTCCAGAACGAATCCACAGTGCTGCTCTCACCCTTCTGTCTCTCTGCCACACACACAAGCACACACACACTTACACTCATACACACATACACTCGTACGCACACAGTTGCACACACTTGTGCACACACACACACCTAAGTGGGTCATGGACAGACAGAGGAGACAGAAGGAGAGCATGACTGCAGAGAGGGAGATTTTTATTTTTTTTGTGTGTGTGTGTGTGTGTGTGTGTGTATTTGACTTCCTTAAGAAAATGCTGTATTTTCCTCATCCACATTCATCATTTCCATTATTCCTTCACTACTTTGATGTTTGTAGTAAATTATAAGCCTTCTTTGGTCTGCTGGTAATTAGTGGCCGCTTTGTTGTGCTTCCATAAACACACAGACTGACTTTACTAAAAGAAAAAGTAGAAAAAGGAAGTAATTAAGGTGGTCATTAAAGTGGAGGTAATTAATGTAGCAATTATTATTTTAACCACATCACAACACTGAACTAAAATCTCACTCTGTTACTGCGCTTGTACACACGTGCACACACACACACACACAATCCATTATGCTCCAACAGAGCAATACCACTGTTAGTACCCAAATCTGTGCTTTTCTGTGCAATAATACTCTATTTAATTTTTTATATAGAAAATGTGCAATAACGTTTTATTCTCTTTTATTTACTCTTACTTTTTTTATTTTTATCTTACTTAAAAATGCACAACTGAAAGCTTCTGTCACCTTAACAAATCCCTTGTAAGTGCAAACCTACTTGGCAATAAAGCGTTCTGAATCTAATGTAAAATTATTAGCAGCACCGTGAAATTCTTTCTTCGCATATCCTATCTACAGGGTTCTTGCTCAGGAACCCAACGGTGGCTGACTGGCAATGTTGGGGCTTGAGCCAGGGTCTTCCAGTCTTCAGATCAACAATTTAGTGCCGTAACCATTTGAGCCACATGGTTTGAATACTTCTCTTTTCCACTCCAGAAAGACTGATTTACAGGCTACTCCTGTATGAGGCTGGCATATAAAAAAGAAGTATTCAAACCACGGGGCTCAAATGGTTAAGGTGCTAAGTTGTTGATCTGAAGACTGAAAGACCTGGGCTTAAGCTGGCTTTAGGTGTTGTTTCATAGAGAAGAAAATATAAACTCTGGTTTTCTGCATGTGACTCATTTTATTTTGAATTTTCTGTTTTAAACTTTTACATTTCTGAAAAGTTGTACCAGCGGCTCAAGTATGAATCCCAGCTGTTGGGCTGGATAATGGTGGTTGCAGTTTTTCCTTTAAGTTCCTGGTGATGCTGCTCTCTCCTGGTCCACCTGAGTTAGTGATCGCACCCTTTTCCAGCATACTGCTAAGGCTCATGCCAAGCTCAGTGCCACTGAGAGCATCAGGATTTTTGGGGGTTTGTTGCCCTGGACTAGGATAAGGGGCTTCTGAAGTCATGTCTGGGGGCCAGTCAGATGATTTCTAATCCCTAATGAACCAAATAACAGGAGTTTACTTATACAGAGAAAATGATAGGATACAGTCGTCATAATAAATAGGCTAATTACACACTTAGTAGCAACACTGAGGCTATTGAGATGGACATGATATCTTCAAGTGTGAATGTGCGCGAATGATCAGAAGGTAATAAACATTTGATATTTACTTTGATATATTTATAGTTAGCGGAGTGGTTAAGGTGTTGTACTGCTAATTGGAAGATCAGGGTTCGATTCCCAGCACCACCAACCTGTCACTGTTGGGCCCCTGAGTAAGGCCCTTAACCCCCAATTGCTCCACTGTATAAAAGAGATAAATGTAAGTTGCCCTGGATAAGGGCATCTGACAAAATGCCAGAAAGTAAATGTAAGCAGTCGCACCTGCTGTAAACAACATTCATTTCCTGATATACTGTTCACACCTCATGCACCAGACAACAGGAAGTTCAGTGTGTTATGTCACTTTCCATAACATTACATCATTTTTCATAACATTTCCTCTCTGATGAATGCTGAACTCTGATTTTGAGTTTGTTTCAGAGGGGTGTGTGTTCAGTCACATATAGAGCCTGCTGTAGGATTGAGAGGCTTTAACACACAGCCAGGAGCCCAGACACTGTGACGCAGAGGATTATGGGTAGAGAGCAGCTGCTGGGGCACTGATCAAATACACCGAGTGAAACAACACTAAAGCCACTACATTTAGAGTTTATTTGTTTATTTATTTAATAATGCATTTTAAAACAATTTCCCCCTTTTTATTAAAGTCACTTTTTGATATAATTGAAATTAAATCATGATTAATTGAATTTATTTGGTAAAAAGGCTGGAAGATGTAAATATCTCCTCCATCTGCAGGTAAGACCACTATCCCCTCCTGTCTGTCAGTGGTACAGTCCAGAGCTGACTTTACTCTGCTCTTTCTCATCAGTGTCTCTGTCTGAGACACTCATTTTATAAGGAACAGAAAGGCAGAAAAAAAAATCAACAAACAATAAAGAGAGATAAAAATATAATAGAAATCTGTGTAGGAGACGGCAAGAAATTATTCATAAACAACTGCAAACAAGAACATTAACACGTTTTTATTTATTTATTATTATTTATTTAGGTAATTGTTTTATATCAAATTTAATTTTGTGAACAGGAGACAGCAGGAACGGGTTTGGATTCCAGGCCTCGTTCCTTTGACCTTTAGTAAAAACATAAATTGATGTGATCTACGTTGGTTTGATCAACTAACAATTTTAAATAGAACAAATAGCACCAATTCAATTTTTGTTTGTCTTATTAAATCAATTGTCTGTTAATTCCTTATTTTATTCATCAAAATGTGAAAGGTTATAAAAGTGTTTGATATTTATTTAGTGTTCACTGTTCGGTGCTCAGAGTTCAGAGTCCAGTGTTTGGTGTTCAGAGTCCAGTGTTTGGAGTTCGATGTTTAGAGTTTGGTGTTCGGGGTTTGGTGTTCGGAGTTTGGTGTTCGGAGTTTGGTGTTTCGGTGTTCGGAGTTTGGTGTTCGGAGTTTGGTGTTCGGAGTTTGGTGTTTGGTGTTCGGAGTTTGGTGTTTGGATGTTTGTGTTTGGAGTGTTTGGAGTATTTGGTGTTTGGTTTTGAGTTTGGTATGTGTTGGATGGTGTTCGGAGTTTGGTGTTTGGTGTTCGGTGTTCGGAGTTTGGTGTTCGGAGTTTGGTGTTTGGAGTTTGGTGTTCAGAGTTCGGAGTTTGGTATTTAGAGTTCGATGTTCAGTGCTGTTTCTGATCTGTATGTAAACCTGCGTCAGACTAATGTGGTTAAACAAGTATTCGTGAAGCACGACTGTTTGAACTGTGGTTAGTTTTAGAAGGGCTGAAATGACATATGGGGGGTTAAAGCCTCTAAAAGAGTGTGAGGGTGGTTTGTCTACCGTGGTTCAGGCTGTTCGATTGCTGTAATCTGTACTCATGTATTGATTAACATTAATTAATTAACATTAGTACAAATGTATTGATGAAATTAATAGTTGACAGCAGTCCTAATTGGCCTTCCTAAAAAACCCATTAGACAGCTCACACAGAATGCTGACACCAGGATTTTGACTAGAACCATAAAAACCTGAACACATCACACCTCAGGTCCTCAGGTCCTTACACTGGGTGCCAGTTACATTTAGGATTGATTTTAAAGTACTGTTACTCGTTTATAAATCACTCAATGGCCTATAGGACCTAAATACATGGATATGCTCAATGAATATAATCCAAATCACATCACTCAGATCATAACGATCAAGTCAGTTAACATACCAAGGGTTCAGTCTAAACAAGGGAAATCTGCCTTCAGCTATTATGCAGCCTGCAGTTGGAACCAACTACCAGAAGATCTTTGTTTTTGTTTTAATTTCTTTGTTTTCTTATGAAAAGCACTTTGAATTACCGCTGTGTATGTATGTATAAATAAACTTGCCTTGCCTTGTACATTTCTTGTCTATTACCACCAACTGCCACTTATACTAACAACGGAAATAAGAGCAGTTAGAATAAATATGTGGGACAATTTTTCTATTGAGTGATTATATTGTATTGCTATCGGTTGCACATCAATGTTAATGTTAAGTCAAGACTAGTTAACACATAATTTATATTTGAAAAGGTTTAATGATGATATTTTGTTACACTTGTATTACAAAATAAAGAAAGAATGGTGAAATATAGACAGTTAATGTACCAGTCATGTATGTAAAATATTATCTTAGAACAAGAAAAAGAAAGAGAAGGAGAGAGTGAACGCACAGCCTCAAGAAGAGACACAGCCCCGGCAAAGACAGAGACAGCAAGGACAAAGAGGGCCAGAGCACAATTACGATTTTTTTTATCCCTTACTTGATCATTTGACTAAGGACCGAATGTAAGACATTCAAATTTACTATCAGAATATAACAGCTTTAGCTACTGTGTTGAAAGGTATGACCCTTAACAGACCACCAACGTATACACATGTTGTTCTACAGGCCTTAATCTCTATCAGCATCTCTGTGATTTCATGAATGTTAAATGGGTCTTTTATTGGGACAGAAAAGCAAAAGTCTGATCATTTTCAGTCTGATCATTTTCAGTCTTACAAGGGTCTAGAACCGCCCCTGGAAGATAGTTTGAAGGCTGTACTGTAGTTCACAGATCCACCAGCGGAGGGATGATTGGCTGAGACGCGATATTGGCAGAGAATAGATATCTGCAGGGACTCGATATCAGCAAAGACTTAATATCAGCAAAGAGTCCATATCAGCGGAGACTCAATATCAGCAGAGGCTCAATATCAGCAGAGACTCGATATTAGCAGAGATTCGATACTGCCAAAGACTCGATATCAGCAGAAACTCAATATTGGCAGAGACGCAATATCGCCAGAGACGCAATATCGCCAGAGACTCGATATCAGTAGAGATATCAGCATAGACTCAATTCAGTTGTCTGATACAGTTGATGACCAGGTGATGCTGAAGTTTTTTTATATCTGTTGGAGTTTGAAACATTTTGGGGAGGGTTCTTATGTTTCTCTGTGCTCTCAGGTGAAGGTCTGCTGAGGGTTTGGGTACTGTTGAAAGTCTTGAGCAGCGATTTGCGAACCTTCCCATAGACAGAGGTTGAGGTTTTTGATTCTCTAAATAAAAATTATCATCAACATCTTCATGATCATTGTCATCATTTTCATTATCATCATCACGCTTTTTAAACATGATCAGCATTACAAACTATGATCATTATCCTTTGTTTTTATTTTACAGATTTAGATTCTGAATATTGACAACAGTTAAAATCTGTTTAGAAAATAAAAGGAATTGTGTTATAAACAGTAATAAAAAGTCCTTTTAATTTAAAGACTTACAGATGTGAAGATTTGAAGTAATAAAGGTGTTTGTCTCATCTCCATGTGATTAGGGAACGCTGCTCCGCTTCTTGCTCTGCTTCATAGGGCAATTAAAAAGATAAAAAAAGAAAACAGACCTGAAGGTTTATTAATCTTAAAGAACAGAATTTCAGCAGTAAATCGGGTGACTGATGTCTTAGTCATCTCAAGACACGGAGAGGAATAAGTCCTACTCACCCTAACCACCAGACGCCTGTCTGTCTTCACAATGTAGCGAGTTCTAGACTTTTTCTTCTGATCTTTAGCTGTGCGAAGAGCGTTTCCATCTCCTCCATCAGTCAAGCTGGCGTTCATCACGTTTTGCAGTAAACCCTTGGTAGACTCCTCTACAAATGTGTAAATAAGGTCGGACGGAAACTGAATGGCAGAGGAAATTGTTCTGTTCCCGCGCTCCAGAAAAGAATCAGAGAAACTGCAGCCGATGTGGCGTTTTGTTGGTTCCTGAGTCGAGCTGACGGCGCTCTCTAACGACGCTTCCATCTTATCATCATCAGATCTTTTAAAGGAGGAGACAAAAGCCTTCATTTGATTGCGCACCACAGTGAGAAGGTGCAGAGGAGCGAATAAACTGCTCTGAACTGAAGGCTTCCTCTCAGACTTCTTATCAGTCAGACGATCCTCTGATCCTGTTTCTATGTCACTTCCTCCAGTCTCTTCACTTAGTAACTTGTTCACATTATCAGAAACGACTTGATCCAGATCTACCGATGCCTTCGATGGTGGTGTCGCTTCGAAACAAGAGCGGTCCACGCTGACAGAACCTGTGGAAATCTGTGAATTAACTCTTTTCACCAGGACATCACTCGCAACCCGAGTGGCTTGATCCAGAAACTGTTTAGCAGCATCAGGTTCCTGAACATTCTTCATGCTGACATCACGCTCAACAGAGGTTTCAGGAGGGACATCTAAGAGCGTCTGACTTTTCTCTGAAACCGCTTGCTGCCGCTTCCGGAAGAACCCGAACACCTGCTTGTGGATGTCTGTGTGGATCTTTTGAGCTTCAGAGAGAAACTTCTGCTCAGGTTCTACTCCAGACTGCTCAGCATCACTACGGCCGAGACCGGCCAAATGTTCTCGCAGCGACTGAACCAGAATATAAAATAATTTCTGCAAAATTTCTGTGGCTGTGCTGTTGGCCAGCTCCGTCATGAACTTTAAATCAGGCTCACTGCAAACAGGGATGGAGGTTTGAGGCGACAGAGAGGCAGAGAGTTTCTGCTCAGTTTTCAGAAGAACTTTACTGATGATTTGTGAGGCTTTAGTTATAAACTGATCACTGAAAGGTCTCTCAGCTTGAGCAGCTGATGAATCAGAATCAGGTGCCATTACTTCTGTTGTGGTGAGAACCAAGTCAGCAGCTGAGGACATGGTACAACATGAGGAGGTCCTGCTGATGGAGACCACCTGCTCCAAACTCTTCATTATTCCATGGACATTCTGGTGGGACTTAGGTGACGCTTTGGAAGTTTTCTCTTCTCCAGGTCTGTCGCGCTCTTCAGAGTGATACAGAGCCAAGATCTTCTCACAGATCTCGTTAGTGCATGCCGCGCTAAGATCCTTAAACTGTGACATCACAGCTCCTGCAGGTGATCTCGCCTGTGACGCCGTTCTCCGGATCGCCTCCAACATCCCATCCTTAATTTCATTGATGATTCTCTGCTCAAGATTACAGATAAACTCAGATGCCTCTGTAGAGTCACTTTACACACATACACACACAAACACAAGTAAAATATTAATCAGTATTAATTTTCCTTTTCTTCTTCTGAACACAGTGTGTATAGTCATGTGACTGCTTCTGAGTACTGGATTCTGATTGGTCAGAAAGTGTTGTTTGAAAGTATTAGTGCACTAAGTTGATGGTGGTGGAGTTTACCTCTCAGCGAAGGCGTCTGATGCTTCAGACTTCGACTCCATGCTTTTCAGTTTGTCGTTCGTTTCGAGAATTGATTCTATCCCAAAGTTTTTGCTGAGAGGCTTCAGTAAACGCTGAACCACCGTCGATGACACTGATGTCACGATTTTAGTGCATGCAGCCGCAAACTCCAACCTCGAGACCTTAAAATCAAATTATCACAAAGATTAGCTGCTGAATTACACACACATCACCCAACAACACACACTTCTCTGATTCATTAAATCTATCAATCAACTCATTCCAACATTTACATGTTCTCATTTATTATTCTCACACTCTTACCTCCCACGGCATGTTCCTGCTCACAGCCACCCATTCCCTTTAAACACACACACACACACACACACACACACAAACACACACACACACACAGAGTCTGATTATTCAAGTGAAAAGAAAATAAAGATGTTCATGAGATTCCTGAGATCCTACTCATCAGTCAGATGAAGAACGACGTTTAGAATGTCTCTAAAACACTTCGGTCTCTGTCCAGATGTGGAACTCTGTGTAGACAATCCAGATGTTTCAGCTGTTCCAGACTTTTTCTCATTCATCTGTAGAGATTCAGAGCTTTAACAGAAAGTTTTAATACCTATAACATAAATATTAGCACCCTACCCGCCTCAGTCTATTTCTCTTGTAAACATATTTAAAAACGAGCCGCTGTAAAGAAATGAACAGCTCGGGATTCGATCTTAGAACCGATTCATCAGTGACTCTTTAACGCACTGAACTAAAAGGCGCGAGTCAGTCAAGGTTTTTTTTTTCAGCAGTGTTGATATTAAATCAGTGTTCAGAAGCCGCTTTGATAACACACACCAGTTTAAATATTAATATCAATAATAACAATAATGTTATTATTATTATTAATAATAATAATAATAATAATAACAATAATGTGTGGGGTTTTGGGAGCTTTACCTTGTGTATGATCTGTAACTTTGTCGAATCGAACCCCGGATGTGACGTCACTGGTTCTCATCTTTCACAATTATAAATCTCACAATTTACACTTTTAATCCGCGTTCATTACTTGCAACAGCCAATCACGTTACTGTTTTATTGCACAGTTAGCCAATCACGTGGCAGCTGTAGGTCGGTGCCGGTGTTGGGTCGAATTCTGTTCTTCAGTTTAGTCGCGGGCGTGCGTGTGCTGGGATATACTTGCGTTTCCGCGGTCAGCAATAGTTTATTTTCATCACATAATAATATTAGTTATATAGTTATCACTGGATAGAATTAAAGGGTTATGATTAGTTATAAAAACTCAGGTATTTAAATTACTGTAAACTTAATATACATCTAAAGGGTTGGGTTTGTGCGTGTTTACGCAAAATAATTAAAAATGATAATAATTACGCTCTCTCTCTCTCTCTCTCTCTCTCTCTGTCTCTCTCTCTCTCTCTCTCTCTCTCTCTCTCTCTCAAAGTCAAGTCAAAGTCAAAAAAAAAGGCTTTATTGGCATGACCATAATTACAGTTACAGTTTTGCCAAAGCACAAAAAACAAATTAACAAATTAAAGACAAAAATATAGAAAAATATACAGTTAAAAAGACAGTAGTGAAATAAATAGAGGTCTATAGGACAAACAGGGCTGTGTGTGTGTGTGCGCGTGTTACTGACTGTCCCTCAGTGTGTGACAAGCGGAGACGTACTGCCCTACTAAGACAACTCTCCTTTTTTTTCCCCCAGTAGAAGGGGCAGTTTGTGAGTGTGGCGTAGGTTGATAAATTGGGGGTGAATTAATTTAAATTTACAGCAGTATTCTTTTGGTAGGTGTGTATATTTTGTACACTCAGTGAGAAAGTGCATCTCTGTGTGTCTCCATCGCGTTGGTGTTGCAGTGTGTACACACTCTCTGATCTATAGGGAGACATGATGCCCTATAGCGCTGAGTGTCAGTGTTTGTGTGTGTGTGTGTGTGTAGCGTCCGGTCGCTATAGTCAGTGTGTGAGCGCTGAGTCTGTAGCGTGTCAACGTGTGTGTGTGTGTGTAGTGTCTGGTTTCTATAGTCAGTGTGTGAGCGCTGAGTCTGTAGCTGTGGAGCGTGTCAGTGGTGTGTGTGTGTGGTGTGTGTATGTATGTGTGTGTGTGTGTGTGTGTGTGTGTGTAGCGTCTGGTCTCTATAGTCAGTGTGTGAGCACTGAGTCTGTAGCGTGTCAGTGTGTGTGTGTGTGTGTAGCGTCCGGTCTCTATAGTCAGTGTGTGACCGCTGAGTCTGTAGCGTGTCAACGTGTGTGTGTAGTGTCTGGTCTCTATAGTCAGTGTGTGAGGCTGAGTCTGTAGCGTGTCAGTGTGTGTGTAACGTCTGGTCTCTATAGTCAGTGTGTGAGCGCTGAGTCTGTAGCGTGTCAGTGTGTGTGTGTGTGTGTGTGTGTGTAGCGTCTGGTCTCTATAGTCAGTGTGTGAGCACTGAGTCTGTAGCGTGTCAGTGTGTGTGTGTGTGTGTGTAGCGTCAGGTCTCTATAGCCAGTGTGTGAGCGCTGAGTCTGTAGCGTGTCAGTGTGTGTGTGTGTGTGTGGTGTGTGTGTGTGTGTGTGTGTGTGTGTAGCGTGCGGTCTCTATAGTCAGTGTGTGAGCGCTGAGTCTGTAGCGTGTCAGTGTGTGTGTATGTGTAGCGTCTGGTCTCTATAGTCAATGTGTGAGCACTGAGTCTGTGTCTGTAGCGTGTGTCAGTCAGTGTGTGTGTGTATAGCGTCCGGTCTCTCTATAGTCAGTGTGTGTGTACATTCGCTACAGTGTACTGTCGAGTTAGGGCCCGATAGCACTGCATTTTACTGTCATTGTGCTTGTGTGTGTGTGTTCCAGTGTGTGATGTAGTTGTGTTTTTGTAGTGTTATAATTTGTTAAGGTCTGATTGTTTTGGTGTGTGTCTGCTCCTTGTGTGGAGGTGTGTCAGTGTGTGTGAGTGTACTGAGATTTAGTATCTCAGTATTTAGTATCTCTCTCTCTCTCTCTTTCTCTTTTTATGATATGCGACTTGTGTAAATAAAGTTGTGTAAAATGTAAAAAAAAGTCTCTCTCTCTCTCTTTCCTCCTCTCTCTCTTTCACTTACTCTCTCTATCTCTCTCTTTCTCTCTCTGACTCTCTCTCTCTCTTTCTTTTACTTTCTCTCTAAGTGTGTGTGTGGTGTGAGACGGTAAACTTTACTTTGCAGCAGAGCAAAACTAATTACTTATGTTTAAACTCATTTATTGACATTTTTAAAAACAAATTTAATCAATAAAAGTTGTGTAGTCAGTCTCTTTCTCTCTCCCTCTCTCTCTCTCTCACTCTTTCTTTCACTAAAAAGTGAAAAAAGGCACTTTTTTTGGGCATAACCATGTATAGTTATAGTTTTGCCAAAGCACAAAAGAACGAAATAACAAACACATTAGACAGAAATATACAGAAAAACAACAAAGAAAAAGGAATTAAATGTATACTCGGTGCTTTGGGGACACATGCTCCTTCATTTATTTACTGCAGAATTAATCAACTCCGTTATCCTACATATAAATTATTACAGTTTAGCTAAAAACACAAAAATCACTGGTGGCGGAACACTGCCATCTGCTGGTTTGAAAAAAGCTTAAAGGAATTAGGTGTGTGTTTTAGACAAAGATCCAGCAGAGGGAAACCGATCTCTAATCATTTTATGATAGATGGTATGATTGTCTGTAAGATAATTAAGGCACTACGTCATAATGTCTTCATCAGGATGAAGGAACGGATTCCGACTGCTGATTCCATGTTTCTTATGAAGGTTCTTATATTTTTCAAACTGATGCTGGTGAATCTATATACAGTTTTTTTTATGTTTAATAATCACAAAATGTTGCCATTATAAAAACAAAACATATACATACCTAACATATAATTCAATTTATAACAATAACAACACTATATCTGCTACAATGATAAAAAGAAATAATAATAATAATAAATATGGACGAATTACATATAGGAATTGCAACTATTTAAAAAAGTAGTAGAAAACATATCTTAACATATTGAAAATTCCTGTTATATTAACAAGAACCTATAAAAGAAAGAGAGTGGCATGCAAGCAGCTTCCTCTTTCCTGTCTTTTTAACAGAATACATACCACTGTCGGCACACACACTTGGAATCAGAAAAAAGTCCGACAAATTAAAAATGGTGGAAAATACCTATATATACTCATAACAATTTTTACAAATGTGTGTATATACCCAAACAGTATCTTTGAAGATTTCCAGTCGGGATTTAGATCCTTTCATAGTACTGAGACTGCTTAAATTAGAATTACAAATGACCTGCTGGTATCAGCTGATAATGGTTATCTCTTCCTATTAGTGCTATTGTACCTATTCTTTTGAATAGATTAGAAAACTTTGTTGGTATCAGTGGAAATGCACTAGCTTGGTTCAAATCCTGCCCACCGTCAAATTGTAGCAGTAAATGAAAAGGTATATCACTCACAAGTACAGTATGGAGTACCCCAAGGCTTAGTACTATGACTGTTACTTTTCACATTTTACATGTTACCCTTGGGAGATGTTATTAGGAAACATGGTGTTAGCTGTCACTGCTATGCTGATGACACAAAAATGAACAATTTGAAAACTAAGAGTGCATAGTCGATATGAAAGATGACAAGTAATTGTCTTAGACGCGGCTCATGTTTATAACAGTAATCTTGGGGTGTAGACTTATTTAAAACACTTTTTTTTATTTGTGTGTGTGTGTGTGTGTGTGTGTGTGTACAAGCTGCAACTGATAAGAGGGCAGGGCTGCCAAAGTTATAATGAGACCAAAAATCAGTCAAGGACAAATCAAGGAGGTACCAGACTTACAAAGGCAATTTAATGTAAATATGCACCTGGAAAAGTAAGTAGATAAAAGTCACATAAACTTTACTATACCCGCTGGGAAACAGGATAGATAGAAAATCACTTTGAGACACTCTGACATGGGAAACAAAACTTTTTTATAAGACCTGTACAAGCTTAGTCAAGATGTATTATGTCTTCCTGCAAGTCAGAGCTGACAGGAGAGATTAGACAAGGGCAACCAGCATTTATTGATGAGATACCTGTTGCAGGTGGAACAGGGAGGATAGGGGATATGGGACACATTGACGTGAATGTAAAATATAGACTGCAACTGATTCAACTAGGAAAACATGCACAAGGCTGAAATCAGATAAAGCATTGTTACAGAAGGGAAAGCGGAGTTCCAGTCTATCTGCGAACAGTCAGTCTTAATAGGAAATCCCATGGGTTAATAGGAGAATCTTAAGAGTCTAAAATTAATAGAAACACATAACACATGACACTCTGTAGTGAGCTATACAATAGTGGTTAAAGGTCATACATTAGCAAAGGAATAGGAAACCACACTCACCAGGGGTCATGGAGGATGAGTGGGATGTGCTTGGATAACATGTTGCTGTTGGCCACACCAACAACAGAAACCCTAGGTCAATTGGCACCAATAATCCACTTGCGAAATAATCCACTTGCATGGGCTCAGGAGAAAGTTCTGAAGAACTAAGATTCTCTGGCTGGAAAAGGAAGCTGTAACTTTTGTTATCCTTTTATATATCCCTTTACGTTTTCTGCGACCTGAATGGTAAATTGGATAAAGCGGTCAAGCCCCTTGGTGTCGTCAAAAGGTGAAAGGTGATAGGTAGTTAACAGAGAGCACTCGTTCTAACCACTAAGGGTGGCCAGTGTGCTGAATTGCAACATGTAATCTTAGACAGAGTTTTTTCCCTGTTGGAGATGATAGCATTGTATACTTACAGAGGTGTCACCCAGTGGTTTGCCAAACTCATTCTTAAAGTTTTTGATGAAGGCATCAAAGGCCACAAGAATCTGCCTACTAGAGCTCTCAACCTGAAAGCAGGGAATACAACAAGAGCAGTTTTAGCATTGTCGGTGGTTAATCGTTGTGGCTGCATCTCAAGAGTGAGCCTGTGCTGAAGAAGGAAGCCGTTGCAGGCTTTCCCCAAGCCAGAGTAGGCGCCGAGTTGACCATGGGACTGATAATGTAGAGAGACACAGAGAAAGACATGGTCACGTGGAAGTGGTGAGCTGTGGTGTGGCTGTGCTAAAAGCTGTCAGCTCTTTAAAGGGATCTGCACCCACTGAGTTCATGCTTTTGAGGCCTGGTCTTCAGTTAAAGCAGCATCCATGCATTTTGTAAACGTACAAGTTGAGAGAGAAAGGCCAGAATGAAGACTTAGTGTTGGCATGTTTCGTCTCTGAAACCAAACCTTTGAAAATTTCTGTTTTAAGGAATGATGGATTTGTGGAAGAATGTGTCCTTAAAATATTTTGTGACAAACCAGTCCTTAGATTTGATTTGAGACACAACCTGTCTGACAGCCAGCATCTTGAACTGTAGCCGCCTAATGGCCCGCTTCATATGGTGTAGGTCTAAGATCAGATGCAATCCCCGTTCTTCTTTAGAACTACAAAATGCCAGGTATAAGGCTAGAATGCCCTAGGCAAAGAGAGACAAGTCCTATCTTTCCTTCACCAAGGGTGTTTTTACTTATCCTTCTATAACTGGAATCTGTTTGAGGGCCATGTCGAGTAAAGAACCTTGCTAAACTGTGGCGAAACCCATGTGTATACATACACAGGTATTATGTACAGGTAATATTTGGCTTAGTAAATATTTTCAGGACTTTTGCATTATTATCTCAATGATGTCAAAAGCACACACACAAACACAGACACATATTTAAATAAGAGAACTCCACACAAGTTATAATAATTTATTAATGTGCAGTCATTAATTAACATTTTAATCTGATCAGTAAATAAAAATAAAAACACTGTCCTTGAGTGTTATGAAAGGAGCTTATAAATAAAATGTATTATTATAACGCTATTGGGTTTGAGTGTGCATGTGAGTTATTGTGTTGGTAAGTGTGTGTGTGTGTGTGTTTGTGTGTGTGTATATGCGTGTGTGCCGGTGTGTGAGTGTGTGTACAGGTATGTGTGTGTCAGTGTGTGTGCCAGTGTATGAGTGTGTCAGTGTGTTTATAGGTATGTGTGTGTCAGTGTGTGTATGTTTGTATGTAGATATGTATAGGTACATGTGTGTGTCATTGTGTGTGTTGCTGTTTATATTTTGGTGTTTATGTTGGTGCATGTGTTGGTGTGTGTTGTTGTGTGGATGTTAGTGTGTCTTGGTGTTTGTGTGTTGGTGTGTGTGTTTGTTTGTATATGCTGGTGTGCGTGTTGGTATGTGTGTGTTGGTGTGTATATGTTGGTATGTGTGTGTTGGTGTGTATATGTTGGTGTGTGTGTCGGTGTGTATATGTTGATGTGTGTGTGTTGGTGTGTATATGTTGGTGTGAATATGTTGGTGTGTGTTGGTTTGTGAGTGTGTTGATGTGTGTATAGGTGTGGGTGTTAGAATGTGTCTGTAAATATATGTGTGTGTCATTGCGCGCATGTGTGTGTATGGGTACATGTGTGTGTTGTTGTGTGTATAAGTGTGTGTGGGTATTTTGGTGTTTATGTGTGTGTGTGTGTGTGTGTGTCTTTATATGTTGGTGTGTGTATATGTTGGTGTGTATTTGTTGGTGTGTTTGTTGGTGTGTGTGTTGGTGTGTATATGTTTGTGTGTGTGTGTTGATGCATGTTGGTGTGTGTTGGTGTTTATATGTTGGTGTGTTGATGTGTTGTGTGTGTGTGTGTGTGTGACAGTGGGTTATAGACTTCCGCTCTCTGCTGTAAAATCCACTTTCATCTTCTGTTTTCTCATCACCGTCTCCAATTCTGTCGCCTTTCTAACATCCTAAAAAAAACAATAAACAATAAACACTCCTTACCATTTTATCAGACGTTTTTATTTAACATTATTTCTTTATATATCCATACAAAGGTTAAGGGCCTCACTCAAGGGCCAGTGTCAGTTCGATGATACTGAAAATTTAACCCAAGCTCTTGTGTGCGTGTGTGTGTGTATGTACCTCTAGCAGTGCTTTCTGTACAGCGACTTGGCTGTACACTCGTGCTCCTTCATCAGGAATGACAGCACGAAGCTCTTCTTTATTCAGAGAGAAAAGCTGAGCTCCTGTTAACACACGAAGACACTGTACAGTCCTACACACACCATAACACACACACACACACACACAAACACACAAACAAACATTATTAATCTCAGTATTAAGTCTGTAAACATGTATTAATAAACTTGTTGTTTTATAAACTTACGGATCACTGAAGCCTTTATCGCGTAGCCAGGCCTCGACCTCAGCAGGATTTGAGTTAAAGTCCAGCGGAAGTGAGGTGTCAGCAGAGCGAGTGATGAGCAGCGGGCGAGATAATCCCGCTTTGCCACTGGTGAGTCTCTGCAGGAGTTCATCATTAACCTGCATCACTAAAAACAGCAAAGAGACATTCAGTACTGTTTTCTTCAAATAGAGTGTGTGTGCGTGTGTGTGTGTGTGTGTGTGTGTGTGTTTGTGTGTGTGTGTGTGTGTGTGTGTGTTTGTACCTTTTTCTGTGTCCTCAGGTAGGTGTTGATGGGGCAGGGCAATGCTGCGAGGTCGGGGTGTGTTCAGGTCAGCGGTCATGCCCAGAGAAGAGGGCAGAGGCAGGGTACTTCTCTTCTGTGATGAAGGTAAAGCTGGAGCCTGTGAGAAAAACAGAGATTTTTGTACATTTGTCAACATTATGAAGTATAACTATTATAAGTATTAACTTTGATTGTGTTTAGTTCATGTTACTATGGTATTTTTTTTTTTATCTGTGTTTCTTTGTGTGTGTCTAGACCTTGGGTGTTTTTTTGGGCTCTAGGCTCTCAATGTGAGAAACAGGCTCCAGAATATTAAACGGGACAAATCCAACTTCGTTAAACCGGTTACGGCATTTCCACCATCTCTTAGATGATTCAATAACCTGATAGAGAGGCAGACAGACAAACAGACAGACAAACATTTAACATGGTGTAATTACATTTACATTTGTAGAATTTGGCAGACGCCCTTATCCAGAGCAAATTACATTTATCTCTTTTATACAACTAAGCAATTGGGGAATTAAGGGTCTTTTGACCCTTTTGGAATTGAAGCCAGGTCTTCCTTTTAGAAGTCCAACCCCTTAACCACTGTGTCGCCACTTTCCCACATCATATTTGATGGATGAGTCATAAAATTTGAGAAGAACAGTCAGATGAGGGAGTCAGCAATTGTATAGATTACTTGGATTGTCAGACAGTTGAAATACTTTTCAGTGATGGAGGTAGCTAAGCAGTGCTAAACAAAATGATGATGTGGGTATAAGAAGGCATAGGCTCGAGGGGGCCCCCTATCCATTTCAGGTGATTACAGATCACAACAACCTAAAGTACAGCTTTTCTGCAACATGGTTCTCTCTCATGACATCAGTGAGGGTTTGTCAAAATGTGTGTGTGTGTGTGTGTGTTTAACACACCTCCAGCGTCTCTCCCTGCAAGACTGAAAGCTCACTGCTGTTCCGAGCCACAAAGTCATAGCTGCAGATGTACAGTCTCTCTGTTTGTAGTGTGCCGTCACTGTCAGGAAAATAAATGGAATGTCACACACTAACCACAGATCTGCATGTAAAACACAAGAGTTACAGTAAGGACTCCCAAACTACAATAAGGAACACAGAGTTACACTGAGAACTTCAGAGCTACACTGAGAACCACAAAGCTACATTAAGAAATCTAGAGATACATTTAGAACCACAGAGTTACACTCAGGACCCCAGAGTTAAACTCAGGACCCCAGAGTTACACTGAGGAATTTAGAGCTAAATTTAGAGCTACCCTGAATACAACATAGCTACACTAAGAACTTCAAAGCTACACTAAGGACCACAGAGTTGCAAGAAGTACTCCAGAGCTACACTGAGGACTCCAAAGCTACACTAAGGACTCCAGAGCTACAATAAGGACTCCAGAACCACACTGAAGACTCCAGAGCTACACTGAGGACTGAGGACCATAGAGCTAAACAGGGGACCACAGAGCTAAAACAAAACCACAGAGTTACACTAAGAGCCACAGGGCTAAAATAAGGACCACAGAGCTACACAGGACCACAAAGCTACACTAAGAAACAAAGAGCTACAGTGAGGACTCCAGAGCTACACTGAGGACCACAAAGTTGCAATGACGACTCCAGAGCTACAAGGAGGACCACAAAGCTACCCTGAGGACTCCAGAGTTACACTGAGGACCACAGAGCTACATTGTGGACCACAGAGCTACACTAAGGAGCACAGAGCTACACTGAGAACTTTAGTGCTACACTGAGGACCACAGAGGTACACTAAGGACTTCAGATTTATGCTGAGGAATTCAGAGCTACACCGAGGACCACAGAGCTAGACAAAGGATCACAAAGCTACACTGAGGACCACAGAGGTACACTTAGGTCTTTAGATTTACACTGAGGAATACAGAGCTACACCGAGGACCACAGAGCTAAACAGAGGACCACAGAGCTAATCTGAGGATCACAGTGCTAAACTAAGGACCACAGATCTAAACTGAGGATCACAGAGCTAATCTGAGGATCACAGAGCTACACTGATGACCACAGATCTAAACTGAGGACAACAGAGCTACACTGAGGACAACAGAGCTACACTAAGGAACACAGAGCTACACTAAGGAGCACAGAGCTTCACCAAGAATCACAGAGCTACACTGAGGACCACAGAAAATCACAGAGTTGCACTGAGGACTTCAAAGCTACAGTGAGGACCACAGAGTGGTGGTTGACAAAAGTGTTTATGATACTCACACTTCTGTGTGTGTGTTGGCTTCAGGAATGAGTGAAGCAGAAGACTGGACAGAATGCTGTAACTGTGAACATGTGAGAGTGTTACATCTCTCTCATACATACATACATACATAAACACATGCCATTCACTAACACGCCATTCACCAACAATAAAACATTTATTTATTTCATTTTATTTTTTACTTACTTAATATTAAACACTATTTTTTTAGTGCAAAATTTTCTGAGTAGCCAACAAAACATAGCTAAACATGTTACAGCAATATTTGTCAAATTTTTGTTTTTTTGTTTGTCAAAATCTAATTTTATTTTATCTAATTAATTATTTATTTATTTATATTTTGCAAGTAAAGACTGTAAATGTTTTATGTGTAAATGGAGAATCCCAAATAAAAAAAACCAAACATATACAAACATAACATATATACTCGTATAACATTCAATTGTGTGTGTGTCTGTGTGTGTGTGTGTGCACGTGATTACTTTCAAATATTATTAGCAATAGTTGCCTAATTGCCTTAATTGCTTAAATCAGAATAATAAGGAGGAGAAGAAGAAGGAGAAGAAAAGAAGAAGAAAAAAGAAGAAAAGAAGAAAAGAAAAAGAAATATGTTAACTAATTTCTTTATGGTTGGGAAGGTTTGACAATGAAAAGGACAAATCATAATAGTAATTATACAATTATTATTAATATTAATAGTAAAAAAATTAAAAGGGAAAGCTCTGCCTATTATTTTAATTTCAGTTCAGTTTTATTTTTTAGCGCTTTTAACAGTGGACATTGTCTCTAATCAGCTTTACACAGAATGCAGTAACAGTGAAAAGTTTGTCCCTAATGAGCAAACTGATGGTGACTCATTCATTATTATTTATTTATTATTTACAGTATGTTACAGAAGTGAGTACACACCTTACATTTCTTGTAAATATTTATTATATCTTTTGATGTGAAAACACTAAAGAAATGAAACACTGCTGCAGTGTAAAGTAGTGAATGTACAACTTGTGTAACAGTATAAATTTGCTGTCCCATCAAAACTCAACACACAGCCATTTATGTCTAAACCCCTGACAACAAAAGTGAGTACACCCCTAGAAGGAGATGTCCAAATTGGGTCCAAAATGTCAATATTTTGTATGGCCACCATTATTTTCCAGCACTGCCTTAACCCTCTTGGACATGGAGTTCACCAGAGCATCACAGGTTGACACTGGAATCCTCTTCCACTCCTCCATGACGACATCACGGAGCTGGTGGATGTTGGAGACCTTGCTTTCCTTCACTTTCCATTTGAGGATGCCCCACTCAATAGGGTTTAATTGGAGAAAATGCTTGGCCAGTCCATCACCTTTACCCTCAGCATCTTTAGCAAGGCAGTGGTCGTCTTGGAGGTGTGTTTGAGGTCGTTATCATGTTGGAATACTGCCCTGCGGCCCAGTCTCCGAAGGGAGGGGATCATGCTCTGCTTCAGTATGTCACAGTACATGTTGGCATTCATGGTTCCCTCAATGAAGTGTAGCTCCCCAGTGCCAGCAGCACTCATGAAGCCCCAGACCATGACACTCCCACCACCATGCCTGACCGTAGGCAAGACACACTTGTCTTTGTACTCCTTACCTGGTTTCCACCACACACGCTTGACACTATCTGAAACAAACAAGTTTATCTTGGTCTCATCAGACAGGACATGGTCCCAGTAATCCTTGTCTTTAGCCTGCTTGTCTTCAGCAAACTGTTTGCGGGCTTTCTTGTGCATCATCTTTAGAAGAGGCTTCCTTCTGGGACGACAGCCATGCAGACGTTCTTTGCCATGAGGTGCCATGCTGAACTTCCATTGACCAGTATGAGAGAGTGAGAGCAATAACACCAAATTTAACACACTTGCTCCCCATTCACACCTGAGACCTTGTAACACTAACGAGTTTCATGACAACAGGGAGGGAAAATGGCTACTTGGACCCAATTTGGACATTTCCTCTTAGGGGTGTACTCACTTTTGTTCCCAGGGGTTTAGACATTAATGGCTGTGTGTTGAGGTTTTTTTGATGGGACAGCAAATTTACACTGTTACACAAGCTGTACATTCACTACTTTACACTGCAGCAGAGTTTAATTTCTTTAGTGTTTTCACATAAAAAGATATAATAAATATTTACAAGAAATGTAAGGGGTGTACTCACTTCTGTGACATACTGTATGTATGTTGTTTTTTTCTTCAGCTGGTTAGTAATGCATTGAAAATGTGAGCTGTGTTGCACAGCCCAGGCCAGGAACCCAGTACACCCACATGGCACACCTATCCTGTGTATGTGGTATTTAATTTTTTTTTAAATTCCCTATAAAAGGTGTGTATGTGGTTCAGCTCGTAAATGATGCATTAAAACAGCGAGGTGTGCAGTCAGAACCAGCCAGAGATAGAGGTGTAACACAGCCCAAAGCCCTATCCCATTCCCCAACTCATAACTGACCTGAAGCTTCTAACCAGGGGCAATTAATTAAATTAATGAAATGTATTAATTAAAAAAAATTAATTAAATAAAAAAAAAAATACTTTGACAAAACACTCAAATAATGATTGCTGATTGAAATAGTAATGAGTGAATTCAGATTTTTCATATATAGTCAATAGTCTAGTCAACTAGTTGATTTTTTCCAAGATGCAACATTTATTATTCTTAACCATAATGAAAATGGGAAAAAATTCCAGCTGATCATAACCCATCATGCAAATATTAGCAACTTTATAGGTTTAAAATAAAAGTCTTGTTAGCTTGTTAACACTGCATGGATTAACATGTGTTGTGTAGTTGTTATGGTTACCGTGAGATTTTCCTCCTCTTGATCTTTGTTGTGTTCTGCTTGGATTGGGTCGATCCAGCCCTCAAGCTCCGCCCCAGAGGGTGTCCATCCATTCAGAAACACAGGAGTGTATGAAGATCCAGGAACACCTAATGTGGAGCTGAGACACACATTGTTCCTAAATGTGTATGTATTTAATTATACAATGTATGTGGACATCTGACATTGTATCTGCATGCTTGTGCTGTTTAAAACACAAAGTGTTCTGAAATGTTTTTATAAGATATGTATAACCTCATGAAGAAATGCTGTGTTCTGATTTGAGTAGAAAAACTATCAAGTCCTGTACAGTCTTGATTCTGACTCAACCCCTTTAAACTAAAACCCTTTAGGATGAACTGGAACCCCAACTGAACCTCAGACCTCTGATCTCACTAATACTATGTTACTGTTGTGTGATAATAATATTACACTATTATTGTGACTGGCTGATCAAATCAAGTCCTTTTAACCTATTTGAAAATTGTGCGTTGTTTGTATTGAAGCAGAGATAGAGTGCAACTCTGCAGTGTGTGTTTGTGTTTTTACCCAGATTTTGTCCAGTAGCTTCCCAGGGAATTCCACAGTGTCTGTTCCTGCGGTGTCACGTTGTCTTTGAGTAGTGTTACTGCTTCCGCTGTTAAGGCAGGACTTCTCACTGATGCTGCTAATGCTGGACTTCCTGTAGTTTTTATGATCTACACATGTACATATAGTAATGTGCATAGGTAACACACACACACACACACACAAAGCGTTCAGGAAAAAAGAGTAAATTGCACAAATACACTTCTTTAGGAAAATAAGATATTTGTATGCATTCACAATAACAGGAATTTTAATGTCATATTCCTGGTATTTAGCAGAGGTTATTATCCAAAGTAATATAAATATTATTTATTTATTTATTTATTTTATAACACTGTGCAGTTGAAAGTTATGGTGGTGCTGAAAATTGAACCGATGATTTTCTGATCAGCAGCCCAACATTACCACCTCCCCATACACCACCATGCATCTTACCCCACTGGGACATCAGGTATGAATTGTGACCAGACTTGGTTGTAAATAGATTAGATTAGATTTAACTTTATTGTCATTGTTCAAGGTACATGTACAGAGCCAATGAAATTCAGCTAGCATCTAACCAGAAGTGCACAAGTGGCTTATTTACAATAAATAACTGAAATAAATAAGGGTTATAGCAGGCAAAGTATGACACAATGGATAAATACATACAGTGTTTGGATGACACAGTAAATACAGAGTAAATATGAATAGAATATATAAAAGTGTAACATTAGATAGTTATGGATGGTGCAAAGATGCATAATGATAAAGTAGTGCAAAGTACAGAAAGTGGCAGTGCAGTAGTGATTAACACTGTCTAATCAGCTGTTTAGTGCAGAAACAGCCACAGGAAAGAAGCTGTTTTTCAGTCTGTTTGTGCGGGCTCTGAGGCATCGGTAGCGTCTGCCTGATGGGAGAAGTGTGAACAGTCCGAGGTTGGGCGGGGGGCCTTTGATTATACCTCTCGCCTTTCCAGACAACGTTTCTTTTGTATGTTCTCTGGGGTGGGTAGCTGAGTGCCGATAATTCGTTGGCCAGTTTTCACCACCCTCTGAAGGGCTGTACGGTATGCAGCAGTGCAGCTGCTGTACCACACTGATATGCAGTCTTTGAGGATGCTCTCAATGGTACTGCGGTAAACGTTCTTCAGTATCCTGTTGCATAGAACGTTTAAGTCTCCTCAGAAAATATAGGCGCTTTTGTACCTTTCTGACCAGGATAGAAGAGTTCAGAGACCAGGTGAGATCCTCAGAGATGTGGATTTCTAGGAACTTGAAGCTAGGTACACGCTCAACAGCCACTCCATTGATGTGAATTGGGGGATGAGTCTGATTACCAGCTCGTCTAAAATCCACAATGACCTCCTTTGTCTTCTTAGTATTAAGTTCCAGGTTATTGTCCTCACACCATGCTACTAGGTGCTGGATCTCCTAACTGTAGGCCGTCTCATCGTTACCTCTGATCAGGCCTACCACCATGGTGTCATCTGTGAACTTAACAATGCTGTTTGAGGCAAAGGCAGGTATGCAGTCATGACTGAACGAAAGTCACCCAGTTCTGTTGCAGCAGAGTGCTTTGGCACTGGCACGATGGTAGCAGACTCAAAGCAGGTTGGGACGATTGCCTGGGGCAAGGACAGATTAAAGATGTCTGTGAAGACCTCAGCCAACTGTTCTGCGCATGCTCTGGGTACATGGCCAGGGATGCCGTCAGGGCCACCCTGCATTTACCCTTCCCAGGGTAGCACACACTTCAGAGGTGGAGAGCGAGAGTGACTGTTCACCTGCATGCTGCTTCTCTATCCACCCTGAAAATAGTGCGCCCCTCGAGCCCCAGCACGGTGTTTGGGATGCCAGTGTTGAGCCAAGTTTCTGTGAAGACCATAATATTGCAGTCCGTTATCAGTCTCTGTATGAGGGTCCAGATCCTGAGCTCATCCAGTTTGTTCGCCATGGATCAAACATTGGCACGGAAAATACTGGCGCTGTCTGATGTGGGTTTAGCTTCAGATTAGCCCAAAATTCCTCCACGTTTTCCTCGTTTCTGTTTATGGTCTCGGTGTCTGCGCTGGCGCTGGACAGTTCTGCTCAGGATAAAAGGCTTGCTGTGTTGCGGCTTCCTTATGAGCTCCAGTGGTATCTGGTCAAAATTGAAAATAAAGTCCAAAACAGAGTTTGTGCAGATGGATGCGGTGGTACTAATGGATTCTACTGAATCTAGGAGAAATCATCACCTCTACTTTCCGCCCGAGTATCTGGACATTAAAGGGTTCACTTAGTGGTTGATGCTCTGAGCGAGACACCGTCAACATCTCATCAACATGTACGTCCTGGTGCACTGGGTGGAACTTTCAGACACTGAGTTTTACTGTTTTACCGAACTTTAACTTTAATTTTGAGTTTGCGACACCGCAGCAGTGCAGCAAGTTTACAATAACACACCATATGCACCCCTGTCACATTCCAATAAATATAAAGTTGCTAATGATGTCATAAAACACCATAAGACCACATGACCAACACAGAAGCTCTGTCGTTGAGAAGGATAACCAATCATTCAAGAGTAGAGGCTTTTTACATACTAACTAACACATGCATACACACATACGCACACACTCACCATGTCCAATGGTTTAAAGAGGTGATGTAGGAGTTCTTCAGATGTGGGATTAGCAATGGCTGATTTTAACCTCGCCTAAAATACCAAAAGATATACATCATTATCTCAACCTTTCACTGATTAGTTTTAGTAATCATGTGTGTGTTTGTGTATTTACCAGAAGACAAAAACTGTATTTAAATTTCTGGAAGATCTGGAGGAACTCAGCTTCAGATGGAAATTTTGCTTTAGCACTAAGCAGATCGTCTACACACACACACACACACACATACACTCGCAATCAATTTAGATAAATTTATCCAGATCCCCTCTCGCTTTCTTCCTTTCTGTGCCTTTATCTGTCTCACCCTCCTTTTGTCTCTTTTTTTTCTTATTCTTTCTTTGTTCCAGGATGATCTGAGCTTCAGCCGCCTGCTGCAGTTTCGCCATGAAACCCTCGACCTCTTCGAAACAGCGATTTAACATGTCCTAAAGAAAGACAGACAGAGAGAGAGAAAAAGAGCGGGAAAGTGTGACAGGGAAAGTGAGAGAGACAGAGAGTGTAAGAGTGAGAGAGAGTGAGACAGAGAGAGGGAGACTTCTTAGTCATGGCTGTTATGGTGATTAATAAGTGAGCTGAAGGTGTGAACAACAAAGAATTTACAGGGGGAAAAATTACATAATCAAAAACACACGCACACACACACACACACACAATGAAACTCACCACCTCCTGTTGCGCCCTCAGGAATGCCTTATCAGACTGACCATTTAACACTCCATTAACTACAGGGACAAAGGGAGAGAGAGAGAGAGAGAGAGAGAGAGAGAAAAGGATAGATAGATAGATAGATAGATAGATAGATAGATAGATAGATAGATAGATAGATAGATAGATAGATAGATAGAGGGAGAGGCAGTGAGAGAGAAAGAAAGAGACTAGTGACTTTTTAAAAAATTGATTCTGTTTTTTATCTGTAATGATGTTTGTGTGTGTGTTTAAGTATGTGTGTGTGTGTGTGTTTGAGTGTGTGTTTGAGTCTGTGTGTTTAAGTGTGTTTGTGTTCAAGTGTGTGTATATTTGAGTATGTGTGTGTGTGTGTGTGTGTGCGTGTGAGAGGGAGTCACGATTTTACCATGCAAAGCTGCAGGTTTGTGGACAGCCAGTGTGTGTGTGTGTGTAAATCAGGACACTGAGCAAAGTGAGATTAGAACAAACATCTTCATAATAGACTTCAGTGTAAATGTACAGATGTGCACAGGTGTAAAGGTGAGAAGACTGTTTAAGTTCTGTTTAAGTTATTTCATATTTACTCTTTAGAAAATCCCATAAGAATTCAAAAAATTTAAATACAAAGACTACACTTCATATTAGGTTTGAATTTATCTTAAATTAGTGAGTCAGACGGTGATGATGGTGAGTAAAAACCCAGAGAGAAACCGGATTTGGGCGTGAACCCATCCTCATCTGGGTGTGATAGATAATTGTCCTGTCCTTAAATGAAAAATGTAAATTGTGAAAGCAGAAACTTAAGTATTTAATTTCTGTACATTACAAATTTAAATTTCTTTCTGCCGAAGTGAGGAAATGTTTTAATGGTGAATATTTGATCACAAGAGCAGCAGTTTAAGTCTCTGTCCTGGTGTCCAGTGGGGTTTACCACAGGACGCTCTTTAATCACTGGAGATAATTTATCATACAAAAGCTCAGATGTCTCACATCTCCTAAGGACCTCCACGGTTTACAGATAGATAAGAAAGATAAGTGTGTACAGTTCCAACCCTGACCAAACCCCTTCTGAGTGGAAAATCGTGCAGGTGACTCAGATCATTGACAAGCAGCTTTTAAAATACTTTCATAATTTCAAAATTGTAATTTGCTCTCATCCAATCAACATCCATCATCTCCCATCACAGCCTGGTCCCACCTTCAGGAAATAACTCTAAATAATTAGTCACATAGATTTAGCAACAAACAGTAAAACTGGCACACCTGTACACACTGACACACCTGTATAAAACAACACAACTGTACAATGTAATACTTCATAGCCCAGCTGACCTGCAGAAACTAGTACAACCCCAAAGCCTAGTTACTTTCAGAGTTTAACACCAAACTTTGACACTAACTGTATAAATTAATTACAAAAATACACACCTACACCACCGCTCTAAAATATTAGAAGAAATCAATTTTTCATTTTTTTTTTATTTGAGGAAAATGCAGTTTAACATCTACAACAAAAAAAAACCCTTTTAAAGAGGTTTAAAAAGTTTTGACTGAAGCTAAACACACCTGTGACATTCTTTCTACAATAGAAATCAATATACTTCAGAAAGTTTCTGTTGCTAAAGTTGAAATGAATGTGTAGCTCTTATAGGTTTCTTTGCTTTTACTCTTTTGTCCAGTTTGATGGGGGTTAAAGTCTGGAGACTTTGCTGGTCACTTTATGTTTTTAATTTACCATCTTGTTCTTTTGTCTTTAGGTAGTTCTAAAGCTTGGACTAATATTGTGAATAATTTTCTTACTGTAGGATGAACCCCTGACCAACTAGGCGAAGGTACTGCATAATGGTAGACCTTTTGATTGAAGTCACCGACACTGGGGACAGTTTTTTTCAGTATTGGTGACTTAATGCTTCCTCCTTCATATTTGACAGTTGATGTCACCCCTTGAGGAATTATCATTTAAGCACTATCAAGCTAAAGGTAAAGCTGTTGTACTGTAAGAAATCCACTAATGCGAGTAGTAGTTATAAACTCAAAGGTGTGGTTTATTTACAATGTGGAAAGAACAGTAAACATAAACTAACCTATACATGACTTGACTTAGCTTGACTAGCTCAGCATAGTTTAGCATAGCATAGACACAAGTGGATGACATGAGGAAGAAGGATTACGGGACAAGACAGGAAGTAAACAAAAGACAAACATGAACAACAAGAACTAAAACCACATGATATAAAATAAAACAAGAGACAAAATCAGAACATAAAACATGAAACAGAAACATGATCAAACATAAAACATAAACTTAAAACAAAACATAAAACAAGACACACAATCGTTACATGTACTGTGAGTCATGTACGCAAGCGTTTGACTCCCACAAACTTGTCTTCTATGAGAGTTTCCCCGGTTTCTAAGGGTTTTTTGTTGGTGAAGGACATTACTCTTACTGACACCTTAATCCAAAATGTCTCTTTAGGAAATACCTACGTGTCTAAGTATTATGATGGTGTATCACTCTTTCATTTTTAATTGCCTTATTTTGCCATTTAAAGAGCAACACACTGCTTACTGCAGTACAATACTGTTCACATAATGCTCTTAAGGGTATAATACTACAGTGGGTTCTAACACTATTTATATGCAGAATTTTTTTTATTTTTGCAGAAGACCTTTAAGTTCCACTAAAAAGGCATTTTGTATAATTCTATAATGTACATTATTCTTTGTTTGGGTAAAGGTTCCTTTTTTAAACCTCCAGAAACATACACAGTGCCTCACAATTTTTTCTTATAATAACAATGTGAAAGTTATTTTATATATATATATATATTTATTTTTATTTATTTTTTTACAGAAGTATCCACAGCCTTTAATTTGTTGAAGCAACTTAAGCACCAATTACAACACAATTTCAACTCTTTCTGACCTATTCTGTCTCTCTGATTCTGTCTGTCTCTCTTTCTGTCTCGGCCTCTGACATCTACAACATGTGCATGTCGTCATACACACCTGTCTTACCAACTCTATAACCCAGTACATCTGTACATATAACCCTAACAACTGCAAGATGACTAAACCTCATTACTTACCTACAGAGTCAGATAGAGAAATAGATAGACAGATAAATGTAATTAAACAAAAATAATTAACAGGTAGATTTGTAATTGTAATACCTATGTAATTTTGTGAACATCTGCATCACCTAGTTAATCGGATTAATCTGAAAACAGCTGTTTAACATCTCAAATCTGTTTAACCCAACAGACCTCTATACAATAACATGTCTGTACAATTTCTAACACCTTGTTATACCTGCTATTGACGCAGTGAATTATCAATAACAAGATAATAGAAAAATAGAAATTAGAGAAATAAAGAAAGGAAGACAGAAAAAGAGAGTGAGACAGGTTCTAACCTTTGATGTTATTGGTGTGTGTGTGGTTTGGGGGGAGACTGTACGGAGCCTGTGGATTTGGGGGACTCGGAATCTGATGTCTTTCCATCTGTGTTAGAACAATAAAAAAACATTCTTAATACACAGAAACAAACACATACAACCACAACCATCTTGTATCTGTGATCCAGTGGTTCCCCCTGGATTGTCCAGCACATCCCACAGATTCTCGACAGGTTTGAGATCTGAATAATTTGGGAATCATTTCAACGTGAACATTTTCCATGTTTTCCATACTTACCTTAATGTTAGTAGTCCCGCTCCTGCTGTTAGGAAACACTGTTACAATAAAGGTGTGGAAATGTTTAGGAAAGGAATGTGTTTTAAATAAACATCCAGATAAACATCAGAACAAAATTTTCCATTGGAATAATAACCAATTTACAAAACTCTTCTTTTACTTCCGTGGTCCAGTTCTGATGCTCTTGTGTCTATTGTAGAAGATTTCATTGATGTACAGCTTTTCACACAGGAGCTGGGATGTTCTTTGGCTTCATGTCTATTAGAGCCAGCAGTCAGTATTTTAGCGGTTGGGGTTACAGGAGCTGATTTGTAGGATCCGACTAGACAGGTGTTCCTTACTCTGTTGTCCACGGACCTGCCACTGGTTCAGCATTGGTCCTACTTTGGAGTGCTTTTGGTGAGTTTTAATATTTAATTAACATCCTTAATAGACTAGAAAATATTGTTGGAGTTAAAGTCACAGTCCTCTCCTGGCTCAGGTTCTTATTTGACTGATGGTTATCAGTTTGTAGATGTAAATGGTGACTTCTCCATGCTTATGATGTATAGTAAAGTTTGGTGTTCCTCAAGGTTCTGTTTTAGTCTCACTGCTTTTATCCTTATATAGGCTACCTATTTGAATAATTATTGATAAAGACATCGTTTTCCACTGTTCTGCTGATGACACTCAGTTCGATGTTTCAGTACAGTCAGATGCGAGACAGCAGATTAATAAGTTTAAAGAGTGCGTAAAGAAAATCAGACACACATAAGTGCCTATATTCAGATCACATGCAGCCAGAATAAGCTTTCTGATTTTGTGTATAGGTGTGTATAAAGTGTGTGTGTGTGTGTTTGTGCGTGTTTGTGTGTATACATCACACATAACACCTAGTCATCATTTATCACACACAGAGGCTAAACTTTAGTTGAACCTACATACACTTATATTTCATACAAAACACCGAAGCACACAATCTCTAAAAACATCTTTTACCACTTCTCTCTGTCACAGACACACACAAACACACAAACAGAAAGTCTTACCGTGTTTCAGTTTCTGCGTTTTACTTAGACTCTTCTTTAAATATAAATTTTTCTTTCTGTTGTGCCTTTATGTCTGTGTCAGATCTGTCCTTCTCTCTCTGTCTCTCTCTCTCTCTCTTACACACACAGACACACACATCATGCTCCACCCCTCTGTCACACCTTCTCAGGTTATACATGAACAGATCAACAAGTACAGCAGGTTTTTCTACCCTTTTCCCTCTGTTTCTGTGACTCTCTGTTTTAGTCTCAAATGTGTGTGTGGGTTTTTTTTAACCATCCATTAATTGTCCTGCTGATCTGTAGGCTGTATGTGTCTGTTTTTAGCAGCAATGTGTGATATTTTGGTGAACAGTGAGAATAAACCTGTCTTGTCCAAAGTACCAGTCCTAGTACTGAGTCTTGGGGTACTCCATATTGCAGTTGTGATAGATATTACACCTCATCATTCACTGCTATGAATTGATGGCCATCAGATAAGTAGGATTTAAACCACGCTAACACACTTCTATTAATGGCAATTTTCTAGTCCATTCAAAAGAATGTTGTGGTCGACCGTGTCAAACGCAGCACTGAGGTCCAATAGCAATAGGAGAGACATTTATAATCAGATGATCAACAGGTCATTTTTAACTCTAATTAGAGAAGTCTCAGTACTATGACAGGATCTATATCCTGACTGTAAATCCTCCCAGACACCATTTTTTTCCAAGAAGAAATTTAATTGTGATAATACTACCAAGGTGGTGTGTAGTGTGTAGATTAGGTAACTACAGAAGAAAGGAAAGGAATTTCATGTCATCAGACAGGTTCTACCCAACCAATAGAAAATATTTTACGCACACGCTCACACACACACACACACACACACACACACACACACACACAGACACACACACTTTTGTAAATTATAAGCTCTGTAATAAGGGCTTTAATTTAAATAATGCACTTAATTAAAGCTTCCCAAACCCCAGAACTCAGAATGCATCAGGTTTCTTTAAATTGTTTTCCAAGAAGGAAAATATCTGTATTTTAATCTCAGGAAGACATTTTTCGCAAGTCACATAATATATACAATCATCTGCAACCACACACACACACACACACTAAGCTGATCAGACAACACTCACATAATTAACGTGGGAAGTGGTGGGCCTGATTCCAGAAAGACTGGGGTTCGTTTTCCAGCCCCACCAGGCCACCGCCATGGTTCCCTGAGCACGACCCTGAACCGCCAATTGCTTATCTGTATAAAAAAAGCCATACATGTACTTCACTTTGGATAAGGGTGTCTGCTAAATGTAACTTTGCTTACATATTTTTATCAACACATCATTATTTCTTCACCTGTGTTCACACCTTTCAACACACACCTTTCAGTGTTTACTGTCTTTCTTGATCTTATATTTTGGTGTCTGTGTTTCTAAGGTTTCCACCAAACATTTAATAAGATCATAATTTAACTGAATATTGGTGTGGTCCAGTGCTCATTAAATATTAGTGTAGGATACTCAGGGGGTTAGACCTGCTTCCCTTCTGTATTTATTATTGTAGTTATTTTGAGGAGTTTTGTAAATATAAGCAGTAAGTCCATCGCAAGAGTTTTTCTGTAGGTCCTATAATCAATACTCATTCATTTCATTAGGAACACATGTAAATCATCACATTCATTTAGTTATTTTATTAACCAATTAGCTGATCAATGCAAAACATCAGAATAAAGAGAATGTCTGATCTTTGAGATGTTGAATTTTGGCTCGTTTTGGTACTGAAAAGACTGATTTAAGAATTTTAAAAACTACTGATCTCAGGTAAAGTTCTGTGAGAGAAAATGTCCCGTTAATAAGAGAGAAAAATAGCTGGATTATCCTGAGCTATTAAAAATAATTAAGTGTAACTTATAGTGTCAATCCACAACTGTAAACCAAATGAGTTGAAACATCTTAAACAATGGGTTCCTTTGCTGTTAGACAACAACAGAAATCATTTAAGTAAGAGCCAAAAATCAACCAGTCATAAACTGTTCAGTGTGAAGGTAAAATTCTCAAAGTTCGTCAACAAGATCAGACTGTTTCTTCATAATGTTTGATGTCTACACTAGCTAAAACGGCATAATTTTAGAATTTCAAGCCTGCACTGTTTTTGTCTTTAACACCCAGCATATCTGCAGACGCTGTTGATTTTCTCCTTGATTCCCTCAACTCAAAAGTTAAGAGTGTTATTGATGATATTGCTCAGGTCAGTGATAACAGTGAAAAACAAAAAGGACCTCAAGAAACTCAACATCAACACAAAGAATGAAAAGACTGGAAACCTAACAGGATGTGGCAAAAGACTAAACTTTAAATTTACTATATCATTTATGAAGACAGCCGTCATGCTTTCAATGTGGAAGTAGCTAGACACACCTTCTTCTCAAACCTCAGTAACATAAACAACACTCACACTCTTTGTGAATCCTAAGTCAGATTCCCAGCGAATTGCTCTCTGACAGCAAATGCAATGAATTTGCTTCCTTCTTTTATAAAAAGATCAATAATATCAACCACAATTTTAACAAGAGGTTTTTATGTCTGTCTTTGAAGAATTTTTAAAAGAAATGGTACAAAACTTGAAATTGTCAACCTGCTACCTTGACATACTTCCCATATCTTTTTTAAAAGTGTGTTTAACTGTCTAGAAGCAGATGTCTTGAAAGCGATAACCACTACTTTCTTCTGGGACTTTTTAAAACTCCCTACAAACCGCAGTTGTTAAACCGCTCCTAAAAAAAAGTAACCTGAATAATATGATATTGAGCAACTATAGACTGATATCAAATCTTCTTTTTCTAGACAAGATAATTGAAAAGGCTGTTTTCAATCAGCTAAACAACTACTTAATCTCCAGTGGATACCTGGACAATTTTCAATAAGGTTTATGACCACATCAGAGCACAGAGACAGTGCTCATAAAGATAAATGATATTCGCTTAAATTCTGATTCTGGCAAAATATTAGTGTTGGTACTTCTAGTACTCAGTGCTGCGTTTGAGACTGTCAATCCTAACACACTTCTAGAGAGACTAGAAAACTGGGCCGGGCTTTCTGGGATGGTCCCAAATTGGTTTAGGTCATACTTGTAAGGGAGAGGTTATTATGTGTGTATAGGAGACCATAAGTCTAAGTGGACTTCTGTGACACAAGGCTTGTCCCACAAGGTTCAATTTTTGTGCCACTCTTGTTGAACCTGTATATACTCCCACTGAGTCAAAAAATAAAAAATAGTTTATCCCAGGAATGTAGATGATACCCAGGTTTATCTTTCCTTATTACCAAATGACTACAGCCGTATTGACTCCCTTGTATTGAGAAACAGTTGGATGTACCAAAACTTTTTTTAGTTAAACAAGGAGAAAACTGAAGTCATTGCTTTTGGAAAAAAAAGATTAAGTTGAATGTAGAACTTGACTTTGTAACACACTTCTGACTGACCATCCAAAAATACCATTAGACAGCTGCAGCATAAACAGAACACTGAGACCATGATTCTGACTAGAACCAGAAAATCTGATCATCACATCAGTCCTTAAGTCTGAAATACTGAGTAATACGTGATTGATTTTAAAGAACTGTTACTCCTTTATAAATCACTTAATGACCCAAATACATTACAGATATGACCACTGACTTTAAACCAATTAGATCACTCAGATCATTAGGATTAAATCAGTTAGACTTACCAAAAGTCTAAACTCTAATAAATGATAATCTAATTTTATCTATTACACAGTCATGCAGTCAGAACCAGAAGAGATCAAATTTGTTAAATGAGCTTAACTTTAAATCCAGATTCAAAACATATGTTTAATTCTGTATTTACTGAATGAACACTGTCGCAACTAACTACCTCGCAACCCCTGAAGAGAAAAATAAGAAAAAGAAATCAATAATGACAAATAATTATAAATAATTTGCTAGCTGACACATTTAACTGATTCTAAATCTTTATTGTTAATGTTCTCTGTTACTTTTACCTATAACCCTAAACATTTCATTTCTTGTTTTAGAGACTAGGGGTTAATCAATTACTCTGTGGCACCAACAAACTGTACACTTCAGTCATATACGGTATTATATTATATTACACTACAGGACATAACGGAAAAGTGCAGGCAAGTTGAAATAGGTGGAGAAACGTGTCAGGAGTGATGTGTGACAAGAGAATATCAACTAGAATTAAGGGGAATTAGAAACTACAGCCTGACCATGGCCCCTATCACTGCTCTGTTTAGGGGCAAACCATCCAAACTGAAATAGATGGAAGAACCCATAAGTGCATTTCAAAAGCCTAAATTTAAATTCACCACGGCACCCGTCCTTTGTCAACCTAACCCAACATTACTGTTTGTAAGTGGAGTATTATCTCAAAGGCAGGGAACGCCCCCGAAATTACACCCTTGCACCTTTTTTACTTGTAAGCTTTCCCTTGCTGAGCAAAAAAACCAGTGCCTCCATTCCTCTAATGTCTCCTTCATGGCGTAGTTTTCCTTTAATTTCCACATTGTAATTACCAATACCCTAGTGGTACCCAGGTACCCGATACCTGGTGATTTTGTCACTGACCTCCCCTGTTCACATAGGTTCACTACTGTACTCACTATTATCAATCGATTTTCAAAGGCCTGCTGTAGGGTGCGTGTCCAGAAACTTTGGTATCCCGGAGGACATTGTATCAGACCGAGGACCACAATTCACGTCTTGTCATTTGCATCAGTCTGATACCTTATCCAGCCATTTCTTTCCTCGGAATTTAATTTTGCAAAAGACTGGATATTAATGTTAGTCTTACCTCAGCTTACCACCCTCAATCCAACGGTTAAGTAGAAAGGCTAAACCAAAAATTGGGTCGTTATCCGCAGTCTTATTGCAGCTGGGAACAAGCAAGATGGAGCGAATTTTTACCATGGGCTGAGTATGCTCAAAATTCTCACTCCTTCACTGGTTTAACTTTCAGTGTCTGTTGGGGTATAAACCCCCCATGTTTTCATGGTCGGGGTAACCATCAGATGTACCCACAGTTGAGTATTAGATAAAATGCAGCGCTCGCGTATGGAAAAACGCTCATGTGCATTCACAAAGAGCGGTTCGGAGCCAACATATACAGGCTAATCGGCCTAGAAACCCCCTTACCCTAACTAGCAGCCTAGCCAACTTGTATGGCTCTCCACTAGAGAGCTCTAGTTAGGCCTCCCTAGTAAGAAGCTGGGGCCCAAATATGTGGGGCCATTTAAAATCCTTCACCAGGTTAACTTGCCGGTTGGAACTCCCCCCGTCCTAATGCATATTCCCTTCCTTTTATGTTTCGTTACTCAAACCACACCATCTCACTCAAGACCACCACCCACAGTCTCTAGAATCACCTTTCCCCATTAAAATTAAGGGGGCCCCTGCCTACCACTAGATCCCTTGCCCATAAGTTTCTTTAAACAGATAATTCCATAAGTAATTAAACTTCTTCTAGAATAACAAACAAATAAGAACTGGTTAGCTCCTTGCTGTGAGGCAACAGTGCTAACCACTAAGCCACCGTGCTGCCCCAGTTAACAACCCAATAATTATAAAGCCTGACTTTGACCCCTGTCTGCTCACCAACTTTAGGCCAACATCAAACCTCTCCTTTATTTCAAAAATTCTATAAAATATAATATAAAATACTTATAGATAATATTTTTTAAATGTATCAGTCAGGATTTATATATTATTAAATGAATATATATATATATTTCATTTAATTAATGAATGAATTAATTTAATTAATGAACAATTAGGTTATGTAAATTCTTTTATAGCGTTTATTTTATAATTTATTATTACCAACACGTTTTAGCGCGGCGATTGGCTGAAACCTTTCACGCTATATTCTGATTGGACAGTGTATGTGGCGGACGGGGCTTTCCTTTGTAGGCGTGTGCAGAAAGAATACAACGTGGCAATAAAGAAATAACGTCTGCAAGTGTTTCATTTTATTCCACTTTATTTCAATTAATTTCACTCTCAGCTCTTTGTTGAAGTTATTCTGGTTCTGCTCCGACGATGTTCGGTTCAGTCCGGTGAGCGCGCGTCTTGTGATTTCATTGGTGATTTTTACATAAAAGAAGAAGAAGAAGAAAAGGTAAGCGAACACATGCACACGTGTTCAGCGTGTCGAACATTAAGAGAAAAATAACTAATAAGACCTGTGAATTAACACTTAAGGTTACACACTTACGCTCAAAATCACACTTTTATTTAAATGGTTTTAATTAAAATCAGGTTTGTAGTAAATTGACAGAAAGGCACGAGCGAGCTCATCGTTAGAGTGGGAAGTAGTGTCGATTGCATCAGCAGCGCGCGCTCGTAGTGAAGCGGCTGTCTCTGTGAGGTAAAAATCCCTTTTAACCGATTTTACTGCGAGAATCGGATTTAGTCTGATTTAAAACTGGTTTATTTTATGTTAATTCAGATCAGATGATGAATTATATTCCAGTGTACATTTCCTCAAAGTTTCAGTTTATGATTTTTTTAAACACTGCGCTGTTTAACCAACTGAGAATATTTATTCATTTGTTTCTTAATAGAAATCTGTATTTGTGCTCAGTTTCCTTATTATTTGAGTGGTGGCTCATGGTTAAAGTGTGGGTTCGATTCCCAGCTCCACCACTGCTGGGCCCCTGAGCAAGGCCCTTAACCCCCTATTGCTCTAACTAAATAGTAAGTGGAATGTGGTAGCGCAGTGGTTAAGGTGTTATGGTGGACTGCTAACCAGAAGATGGGGTTCGATTCCCACCACCACCAAGTTACCATTGTTGGGCCCGTGAGCAAGGCCCTTAATGTAATCCTGGATAAGGGCACCTTTAAAAATACTTTAAATGTAATAAAAAAACCAACATTTTCTCTAAATATATTGCTTAAAGGTATTAAGTAAAACTGAAATAATTCTGAAGTTCTGAAGCTTTGAGTGTTTTCTTTTTTAAACGAGCTTCATATTAGCCACCAGTGTGGAGTGAAATATGACAAAGACACTAAATCAACATGGACACAACCAAACTATTTTTTGGCCCTCAAACAAAGCAAACAAACCACAAAACAGTGCATTCATTCATCTTCTCTAGCCGTTTATTCCCTAATTCGGGGTCACAGGGATCTGCTGGAGTCTATCCCAGCCGTCTCTGAAAGGGTGAAAGGCAGGAGGGGGACATCCTGGACAGGTCGCCAGTCCATCACAGGGCCACACTCACGCCTATGGGCAATTTAGAATCACCAATCAATCTAACATGCATGTTTTTGGACTGTGGGAGGAAACTGGAGAACCCAGAGTAAACCCACACAAGCACAGGGAGAACATGCAAACAGAAAGACACCTGCTTAAATTAGATCAATAAAACTGACATAATCGCACTGTTTAAAGTGAACTGTTTTTAGTGTAAATTTAACTGCGAAGTGGTGGCTCAGTGGTTAAGGTGTTGGACTGATACCAGAAAAAACAGGGTTTAATTCCCAGCAGCACCAAGCCACCACTGCTGGGCCCCTGAGTAAGGCTCTCAACCCCACAGTTGCTTAGTTGTATAAAAGAGATAAATGTAAGTGGCTCTGGATAAGGACATCAGCCAAATGACGTAAATGCGAATGTAACTGCATTTTTAAAATTCACTTAAAACAAATAACTTTTAGTCAGCAAGTTATACAACACACAACTGTGGAAAAAAATAATTAAAATGATAATTAAAATGACAGGAAGCAGCTTTCAGTAAAGATTTAATTAGCACAAAGAAGGAAACAGCAACTTGTTTACATTTATTTCAATGAATGTGTGTATGTGTATATATATGTGTGTGTGTGTATATATATATATATGTATGTGTATACACACACACACATACATCATCTCCTTTCGTCTGTCCCCTTTTAGGGGTCACCACAGCGAATCATCTGTCTCCCCCTAACCCTATTCTCTACATCCTCTTCACTCACACACACTAACTTCACGTCCTCATTTATTGCATCCATATACCTATTATCATTCTGTCTATTCACGCTTCCTTCTCCTCTCCTCCCTTGACCAACAGTAGCTCAATTTCCGCGGTCGCTGTTAACCCGGGCCTCAACCGATCCGGTATGAAATTTCCACGGAAGATTCGCATATTTAGAGTTGGCTTAGTTTTACGTCGGATGCCCTTCCTGACACAACCCTCTCTATTTATCCAGGCTCAGGACTGGCACCGAAGGCACTGGCTTGTGACCCCTGTGGCTAGATTATATGTCTAAAAGGTCTGTGCAGTTTGTTTAGCTAATAAAATTAGTTTATTTAACCCATTCAATAAAAGATATAAACAAATCCCAATTCATCAGTACAGACTGTGTGTTAGGAAAACAGAGCAGGTTGGACTGATTCTCTCCAGTGAAACACTATGGCTGTATTTACACTGCATGTACATTTTTTTTCCTCCAACGTGGCACAGATCGGATTCGACTCATTACAGTGTCAACAGAAAAAAAGCACGTGGATTCTGATATTTTTAGATCAGATTCAGGCCTCGTTTGTATGTGGTAGTAAATCAGATAAAACGGATATTTACATTAGCGTGTGCAGTGTAAACAGACAGATTGGATTTTCACCTGTTATTGCGAGTCGAACATCACTGAATAAACGACGATGGCACCAACAGCGTTTATATAATACCGTACAACTGTCTATTTTAATGTTTAATAATTTTGTTCACTTCAGCAAATGTTCGAGGCCCAGATCAGAGACGGAGGCAGTTTTACCAAAGTTTTTTAACTGTGTACCGCATGCTGCAGCTGATCGGAAACACACACACACACACATCATACTAATCATTCCATTTTCATACATTGCGTTTATTGATTATCGGTCTGTTTTTACTTTTTTTTTCAGTCAGTATGTCTACATTAAATTATTTTGCTGTGTAAATGCAGATATCCGCACGGATCAGTTTGAAAAGATAATGTAAGCAGGTCGACAAGAAAATCTGATATAGTCACCAAATTAGAATTGGGCATTAAGACCTGCAGTGTAAATGGTCATCAGAGCCAAATAGCGCCTCTCAAAATGAGTTATTTTATAGACAAATCAGTTTTAAAAATGAGCAACAATCCTAAAAATATCTAATAAACGTTTAGATAATCGGACAACACTGATTATATATATCACAGCGTGAAAATCGGACTGTGTGTTTGGATAAACTTTTGGTATTTCTGAGTTACTAATGATCTGTTTAATGAAAAAATTATAACACAACTTTAAAATATAACTGAAAGTTAAAGGTAAAGACTAGCAGACCAGGGTGATATTCTCTGATTTATAATTCTAGTCAGAAGAAAACTTTTGCCTATAAATTCAATTTAATTTTATCTGTATAGCACTTTTTACAATAATCATTGTCACAAAGCAGCTGTAGACAATTAAAGAAATTATACAATGCAAATGAAACATAAATACAGGCAGGGTAAAGAAACGTGTCAGGAGTGATGTGTGACAGGAGAAAATCAGATAGAATTAAAATAAAGGTGTACAGGAGAGTGGTGATGTCTGGTTTAGAGACAGTGGGGAGACAGCTATGATGTACGGTTTAGAGACAGTGGGGAGACCAGCTATGATGTATGGTTCGGAGACAGTGGGGAGACCAGCTATGATGTACGGTTCGGAGACAGTGGGGAGACCAGCTATGATGTACGGTTCGGAGACAGTGGGGAGACCAGCTATGATGTACGGTTCGGAGACAGTGGGGAGACAGCTATGATGTACGGTTTAGAGACAGTGGGGAGACCAGCTATGATGTACGGTTCGGAGACAGTGGGGAGACCAGCTATGATGTACGGTTTCGGAGACAGTGGGGAGACCAGCTATGATGTACGGTTTGGAGACAGTGGCGCCGAGGAAGAAACAGGTGGCAGAGATTTTCACCTGAAATCTTTGCTTGGTCTATCTGACTGTGGTTTAGTATCATCAGAACCTCTTATTCTCCACCTCTGAACAATCCACACACAACTTCAATACAAGCTGCTCTGGTTTCAGTGGTGTTTCAAAGATCACAATAAAAAGGTTCTTAAACACAAATGACCCGCGGTGTGGAGTAAGCAGGAGAAAACATTACTGCTTTCTGTTTCAGTAACACCAGACGGCAAACCTCACAGATTCTGTGTATGAAACATTTTAGAATGTTCCAGCATGACAATATTCCAAAGCACAAGGCCAATTGACCCTCCAACGGATACAGCAGAAAAGATGAAGTTTCTGAAGTTGCCACCAGAATCTCCTGACCTCAAATATCATTTAGCCGATTAATGTGCAAGACAGCCAAAAGGTTTACAGAAATTAGACACATTTTTTTTCTATAAAATTGGGCAGCTACACCATCTGAAAGACCACATACACAATTACCATGAAAACCTGCATTTCATCAGTGATTCTAAAGGGGGCAGTACATCATATTACGAACTAAATTCATGCAGTGATTGTAGGGAAGACGTTAGAGTGGAATCCATAATGCAGGTGATGGCTTTAATTAGAAAAGAAGAGATAATACAAAGAGTCAAATAAGCGGGCAAACCTCGGTACACAGATATCCAAGGAGAAGATAGAGAGAAAGAAAGACCGGAACACCGGAAATACTGCTGCTGGATTAGTACTCCGTTGAGGCGCCCTCTGGTGGTTGGGAGTTAGAGTCCTTACAGTGATATGATGTATGGTATGATGGTGACATTCTGTTGCCTTACATACAAATTTAAGTCATGTTGTTTTATTATACATGTCCTGTAAATTCTCCCAAAGTCTGCAGACTGTTTAGCAGAAACTGTTTTCAGCGATAAAAACTCAAATGTGATGCTCAAAGAAAATAGAATAAAGGATATTACAGTATAAAGGTTTTGCTGTTTTTTGTATTTTTTTTCAGATGAGCTCAGAAAAGCCCCCACTACCAGGAGATGGGGTTGAGGTGGGGCAGGAAGTGGGGCAGGAGGTGGGTCCTAGGGCAGAAGCGACAGTGGAGCGTGTGCGTGACAGCTGGGACAGTAAGGTGGAGTATTTCCTAGCTCAGGTCGGATTCAGTGTTGGAATTGGAAATGTCTGGAGATTCCCCTACCTGTGTCACCAGAATGGAGGAGGTGAGTGTGTGAGTTTGTGTGTGTATGAGTCACAGTGTGTGTGTAAATGATTCTCTTTATTTCACTCTTAGGAGCGTTCCTGCTGCTCTATGTTGTGTTGATGGTGCTGGTGGGAGTGCCGTTGTTTTTTTTGGAGTTAGCAGTGGGTCAAAGTATCAGACAGGGCAGCATCGGCGTCTGGAGACACATCTCACCAAAACTCATTGGGATTGGCTACTCCAGCTGTTTGGTTCGTGCACTTATCAGTAATCTCACATGTTATCTCACAGGATTTTTCCTGCTGAATTATAAAGTTATTAATAATAAGTATTATTACTGCAGTCTAGTTTTATTATCGCTCCGTTACAGTGAATCTGGAATCATAGCCATCTCGCATGCAGCCTGATAATAACTCTTCTATAAGTCATGCAGTCTTTTAAATGTCAGATTTATTAATGTTGATCAATTCAGTTTGCGACTCTGCTTATTTTTAGTCCTTCATTTTTTTATTTAATAGTGACTCTTAAAACAAGCTTTAGTGATCTACACCCCTGAATTCTGCTTTTCATCCTCTGCTGCATGATAATCAAGATTTTGAGCTATCGATCTACAGTCAGTGCGATCAAACAGAGGAAAACTCTTAAACTCATTAGTGTGTGTGTGTGTAAAAGCTACTGGATAAACACTATCTCTTTATCTCTCTCTCCTGTCTGTCTCTTAGGTGTGTTTCTTCGTGGCGCTGTATTATAATATGATCATTGGCTGGAGTATTTTTTATTTCTTTAAATCATTTCAGAGTCCGTTACCCTGGGAGGACTGTCCTAAAGAGGGAAACAATACAGGTGTGTGTTTACATTTACAGCATTTGGCAGACGCTCTTATCCAGAGCGACTTACAATATTCCTTGTTATACAACTGAGCAATTGGGGGTTAAGAGCCTTGCTCAGGGGCCCAACAGTGGTGGCTTGGTGGAGCTGGGAATCGAACCCACAACCTTCGGGTTGGTAATCCAACACCTTAACCATGAGCCACCACTTCCCCACACTGCTCTGTGCTGTTAAAGAAAGATGTGTGTAGTTTCTGACTCTCTGTGTACGTGTGTGTGTGTGTAGTAGCCGAGTGTGAAGCTAGTTCTCCTACATCGTACTTCTGGTTCCGCGAAGCTCTGGATATCACAGACTCCATCAACGAGACCGGAGAGTTTAATTTAATCATCACCGGCTGTCTCGCTCTTGCATGGACCATCGTCTGTCTTGCCATGTTCAAGGGCATCAAATCCTCTGGCAAGGTGTGGATGTGTGCGTGTGCTGTGTAACAGACTGTAATTATATATTAGTGAATAAAAACAATATTCTATCAAAAAAAAAACCTTTTCACGAATTCTCATTTACAGCAAAAGTCTCTTAAGATTAACATTGATTATTAATCATTTGTTTGCAGGTGATGTATTTCTCCTCCGTTTTCCCCTATGTGGTTCTGCTGTGTTTCCTCATTCGAGGTCTCACTCTGGACGGAGCAGCAGAAGGACTGAAGTATATGTTTAGTCCAAAGGTATACACACACACACACACACACACAAACAAAATTGTTGGAATATGGGATAATGCAGGTGCTTAGAGTAATTTCAATCTGAAGGCCCTTAACTATCAGTCAGATAAATATCGCTGAGACTGGAAAAAGGGCGTGTGCCAGATGTCATTTTAAGTTTAAGTTCAAGGAGCTTTATTGTCGTTTTAGCCATATATTTGATATGCAGTTCACAGTGAAATGAAATAACGTTTTTCCAGGACCCCCTGGTGCTACACAAAACACAGAATTTCACTGTCAAAACAACAAAGAGCCACTGAACAAAAAAGACATAAAGTGCATGTGTGCAACCTGGTGCAGAACAGACAGTGCAATAAACAATACAAACATTACAAAGACAGTGCAATAAAACACAATAGAGAACGGAACAGAACATTCAGTAGCGCCAACCAGATTGTAAAATGTGCAAATTAACAGCAATATTGTGCAAACAGCAACATCGGCAGGAAATGAGGTCTGTTTAAAATATGAAACTTGATCATCTCTGTCGCTTTTTTATATTTAGTAGTTTATTTTTTTAATCCTAAGAATGTGTTCTTTTTATATGTCTTATATCTATAACAATAATTATATTCTATACAAAAACATCCTGATTTGTTATAGTGAATAAGGTTTAAAGACTCAGGGTAACTTGGTGGTGTTGATTTTTAATGTTTTTATTGTTATTTTATTTAAGTTTTCTCACTTTGATGTGTCCACCGGTGTGTTACTGAAGGTTTCTCTCTTTGGTTTTTGTCTGTGTTGCTCAGCTGGAGATATGGGGTGACGTGCAGGTTTGGCGACAGGCTTTCACTCAGGTCTTTTTTGCACTGGGTTTGGGGTTCGGCTCCATCATCGCTTACTCCTCCTATAACCAGTGCAATAATAACTGTCACCGTGACGCTATCACTGTCTCCACCATCAACTTCCTCACCTCCATCCTGGCCTCACTTGTCGTATTCTCTGTGCTGGGCTTTAGGGCCAAGACCTACACCATGAACTGCATCACAGAGTATGCTCTCTCACACACACACACACGCACAGGCAGCGCAAATGAGGTGAAAGAATGAAGTGAAGTCAGTGTGTGAATGCAGCAGGACGAGTGAGAGAGTTGAGAGATGGACGAGTACTGACAGAAACACTTTTATAATAATCTGAATGCGACTAATACAGTGTGTTTGTGTTGTAGAAATCTGAAGCTGTTATCCGAAGCGATCTCGTCGTCCGTTGCTCTGCCTCCTCTTCTCTTGAACATTACGAAGGCGGAGTCTGTTTCCGTGGAGATGTATACACACTGGTATGAAGTGCAGGGGAATCGGCTAAATCTCACCGGCTACAACATCAGCAGCTGCAGTCTGGAGGAAGCCATGAACAAAGTAGCTAAACATTCTATACAGTTACACTAGAACAGAGATAGAAACACACATTAAACTTTTACTATTCCAATATATATAGAGTTAAATACACTGAATGGAGCTTAATATAACGCTAACCTACTTCGAAAACTCTCTTGAAAAACATTGCACAAATGAAAACCAGATGTATAAATGTGTTACATTAGAATTTCTATGCCATCTAGTGGTATAAAATAAAATTACAGGTTCCTCTTACCTTTATTTATCATATACCATATATAAAATAAAACTCAGTAACATGAGTAGAACAGTAAATGCAGTCTGAGAGATGTGTCGTAAACAGAAATAATTTCCAATGACCTGCTCCTTTGTCTGTTTCTCTTTGTCTGTCTCACTCTTTTAGGGGGTGGAGGGGACGGGTCTAGCATTTATAGCTTTTACTGAGGCCATGACTCTTTTTCCTGCGAGTCCGTTTTGGTCTGCTTTGTTTTTCCTCATGCTCCTCAACCTCGGACTGTCCACCATGTTCGGTACAATGGAGGGAATCCTTACCCCCCTGTCTGATACCTTCACCTTACTCAGGAAACACAAACTCATCTTCACAGGTGTGTATATAATGCATTTCATTGGCTCTGTACATGTACCTTGCACAATGACAAAGTTGAATCTAATCTACTATCTAATCTAATACCACACACACTGTATCACATCTTACTGTAGCTTTACTTTTGGCTAACTCTGTGTCTCACTCTCTGTATCTGTATTATTCTGTTTCGGTCTCTCTCTATGTGTCTGTCTCACTCTGTTTTGGTCTCACTATCTCTTGTCTTACTATCCCTGCTCTCACTATCTCTTGTCTTACTATTCCTGGTCTCACTCTCTGTATCTGTCTTACTTCCTGTATCTCTCTGTCTCTTTCTCTGCAGTGTGTAGCTGTGTGTTGGCGTTTGTGATCGGTCTGTTGTTCACTCAGCGCTGTGGAAATTACTTTGTGGTAATGTTTGATGATTACTCTGCCACCCTGCCGCTCATCATTGTTGTTGTTTTCGAAACCATCAGTGTGGCCTGGATCTATGGAGCAGACAGGTAACACACTTGCGGGTGTTTGTAATCAAATGATTTAATATTTTTTTAACTACAGCCAGTAATTTCAATGTGTGTGTGTGGTTGTGTGGGGGAATAGGTTCCTACAGGATATCAAACGGATGCTGGGCCGGCCAGTGTGTGTGTTATACAAATTTCTGTGGAAGTATGTATGTCTGTTAGCGATGCTGACTCTCCTAGCAGCCAGTCTTCTGAACATGTGTCTTAAACGACCACAATACACAGCCTGGAACAGGAAGACGGTACATACACACATGCACAAACACACACACACACATTAAAGAGTTATTTATGTATAGTGGTCATCATGATTTTCGTTCTTTTAGGAGCTTCTGATTAGAGCTCATATGAGATTTTTTCATGTCACATTGTGTGTCCACTGGATTCCCCCCTAAGTTAGAATAGACGGGAAAGTGCTCTGCCCGTAACATTAGATTTTCCGGGCTTGTTAGGAAAATGGACGTAAATCATATATTAGAGCGGAATTTAAAAAATGTAAAAAGACAAATACGTTTCCCAGGACATAACAAAATAAAATATTTATTTATGGAAGTGACTTTCATATCACAATCAGTAGCACAAGACAGTTCTCACTTTTGAATAGAACCAGTCTTTTATCCACCGTGACCTCAGGACAAAGGGCTGAACATGAGAGGTACCCGTTCCACCCATTTGCCCAGATGTCCCCAATTGCTGCTAGTTATCATACTGTTTAATCCCTTCCATGTTTATCATTTCATTGACATTTTTTTCATTGACTGGAATGTTGACAGAATGTCAGATGCTAGAAAAAGAAGACAGTCTTGTGGGTCCTGAAGTCATTCAGATTACATGTTCTGCTGCCATCCTCCCTAAAACTGCAGGTAGAAGTGAGGTCCGGCTAATGACATTGACCTTAATGTCTCCCATGCTGCCTGCTCCTTATGCTCAGATGTATCGCCTGAGCGGCTGTAATCAGTTGTAAAATTCGTCTTCCTGCTCCAACAAATTAATTATCATGGAAGATAAGACTGCTTACACAGTAGGTCCTTTTTCCATAACCTCAGTTTCTGAAATATCAGGTCAGGTACCCCTTTATGAGTTTATGACCCAAAACTGCTCCTTTTATCTCTCTCCTATTAAATAACCTGATCCTTCCTTTGTCTTGCTACATTGCAGGTACTTGTTTTTGCAGGTGAGAATTTCACATTTTTGTCAAGGTCCCTCCGACCTCTGGATGATTTTTGTTTTATGATTGTTTTGTATAATCACTCTTGCTATTTTTACTCTTTCACTCTCTTCTTTCCCCTGTGACCCTGAGCGAACACACAGCCCCCCCCCTCCCATTTTAACAATGTCACCACTGTCCAATAACAATACACACAGCACTTGACATGTCCAGTTTTAAGATTTTCACCATTTTCTTTCATTCAACACGCACTGGTGTTTTGAATTGATTTCAATTTATTGATTTCAAATCAATTTTAATAGACATTAATCAGATCCGACCCTCAGTGTAGAAAAACTAGCAGCTGTACAAAAAGTACATTTTTAAAAAAAAAAATATATTTTGTGTGTTTTTGGCCTCTTTGACACAAATGTCAAAAATGTCAAAATTTACTCAAACAGTAAGTAAGGATTAAATACTGTAATAAACTAAACAAATACTTTTTTTTATTGATTAACACCGCTCAGTGCTGAGGTCACTGTCTTTTTTTAAAAGGCAGATTTTTTTAAAGAACTTTCTATTCTATTAAAAACTTTAAAATCTATTTTTAAATCACTTCTGATCCAGTTTACAATTATAATAATCTATAATCAGATGAGGAGAGGTTCAACTTCTATTGGTTTCTTCCTCATATCAGAGAGATTTACTTTACAGAAACACTGTATGGGTTTATGAATAAATCTCTGATGAGTGAGTTGGAGGTAAAGATACATGGAATGATGTCTAGAGTTAAACTGCTATACAAATAAAGTCAGTAAATGAATGCTAAACTTTAAGTGTTTGAGTTTAATACTGTTTTTTTTAAAAAAAAATCACTGTCTCATCACCCGTATATCTCACTTTCTCTGTCTGTCTGTCTCAGGCGTCAGAGACCCAGTTGCCGTATCCTGATTGGGCGTTAGCCGTGCTTTCATCACTCATCTTCATAGCAGTACTTCCTGTTCCTCTGGGTTATGTTTACTTTATTTTGCGGCAACGTTTCCGTCAGTCGACTTTCGACAGTGACACAGGATACAATCCCTGCAGTACCAGAGACGCTGACTCCGCCCTTCAAAGCACACCGCTGAACACGGACCTGAATCCTGACTCCTCCCCATTGATTGAGGAGGGCTACAGGCTCCTCCCACAGACTGGAGAGGAGGAGGGCGAGGAGTCTACAGGAGTATGAGCGGGAGAGCATGGCGTTTTTCTAAAAATAAAATGACTTTGGAAGTTCATTACCTTTTACAATATTTCTAGAGTAAATGTTTAAAAGTATGTGATATTTATTACACTTAATTGTGAAAAGTTTGTTTGATTTTTTACATTTCCGTCATTTAGCAGACGTCCTTATTTAGAGCGAAGTACAAAAGCCTGATTATTGAACAGATCAATTCTGCTACACTTAATCACAAAGTGTAACAACCACAAAAACTGATAAAATGAGCAACATAAATAAAGCAACATTTTTATATAAAATATTAAAAGTGACATGCTGGTATTTAGGAAAGTGATCTTTAAGTGTCTCTGCTGTTCTGACATTAATGGGAAGTTCATTGAAGAAAAAAGTCTTGATTCAGATCAACCTTGTGTATTATGGGATGGTGAATCATTCAAGCGGTGCTTGTGGATCCGAGAGGTGTGATGTGATGAATGCTTTAAAATAAGACAGTGCTGCTCTGTTTTCGGTTGAAATGCGAGTATAGGTGTTTTGAATTTGATGCGTGCAGCTGCTGTGCCAAGCAATTCAACGACCTGTAGCAGACATCAAATTTGAAATGAGCTCATTTAGTGAATAAAGGTGTAAAATTTCAGTTTAAACATTTAAGATAAGATAATCTTTATTGGTCCCACAGTCGGGCAATTAAATTATGTTGGTTCAGATACAGAAACAGTTATGTGCAAAGTAGGAAAATAGAAAAAAACGTGCAATAGAAAAGTGCAAATTGTGAGAAATAAAAATTATTTACGATAAACATTTTTAAAAATCTAAAAGTATTTACAGTTATGTGCATCTGTAGTTAGACTGTTGAGTTGTACAGTCTAAGAGTGGTGGGTATGAAAGACCTGCGGAACCGCTCCTTCCTGCACGGAGGGTGTAACAGTCTGCTACTGAAGGAGCTGCTCATAGCCTTCACGGTCTGATGCAGTGGGTAAGAGGTATTGTTTATGATGGATGTCAGCTTAACCAACATCCTCCTCTCACCCACCTCCTCCACAGAGTCCAGTGGACAGCCCAGCACAGAACTGGCCTTCCTGGCCAGTTTGTTGAGTCTCTTTCTGTCCCGGTCTGTGCTGCCTGCTTCCCAGCAGACCACAGTGTAGTGGATAGCAGAGGCTACCACAGAGTCATAAAAAGTCCTTAAGAGAGGCCTGCCCACTCCAAAGGACCTCAGTCTCCTCAGAAGGTGGAGGCGACTTTGGCCCTTCTTGTACAGGGCATCGGTGTTATGAGTCCAGTCCAGTTTTTTGTTACGGTGAACTCCCAGGTACTTAAAACTGTCCATGACCTGGATGGTCACCAGTGTGTAATGTGGTGCCCTCCTCCGAAAGTCGATCACCATCTTCTTCGTCTTAGTGGTGTTTAAGTGATTGCACTCACACCAGTCCACAAAGTCAATGATGACTGACCTGTACTCCAGCTCGTTTTCCACAGACACATGGCCAACAATGGCCGAGTCGTCAGAGAACTTTTGGAGGTGACAACTGTTGGTGTTGTATGTAAAGTCTGAGGTGTAAAGGGTGAAGAGGAATGGTGAGAGCACCATCCCCTGAGGGGCCCCAGTGCTGGAAACAACTACCTCAGACACACAGTTTCATAGCCTCACATACTGTGGCCTGCTGGTGAGATAGTCCGATGTCCATGAAGCCAGTCTTCCGTCCGCGCCTGCCCCTTCCATCTTCTCTCTCAGAAGAGCCAGCTGGATGGTGTTAAAGGCACTGGAGAAGTCAAAGAACATGACCCTGACAGCAGTTCCGGCGGCCTTCAGGTGAGTCAGCGCCCGGTGCAGCAGGTAGATGACAGCGTCATCCACCCCGATGTTTGGCCTGTAGGCAAACTGCAGCGGGTCCATTGTGGTGCTGACCACAGAGCGAAGGTGGCTGAGGATGAGCCTCTCCAGGGTCTTCATCAGATGGGAGGTCAAGGCTACTGGTCTGTAGTGGTTTGGCTCCTTAGGGTGCACCGGAACCACACAGGAGGTCTTCCATTTGTTCTATTGTGAATAAAATATTGACTTGTGACTTGAAATTCTTATTTTTTATTTTATTCAAATTGTAGAAATGGCCCTTTTTCAGAATTCAGTTGTAATAATAATTATTATAATTGCAAATGTTTAAGGAAAACTTGATAGGGTTGATCGTTCTGTTGTTTACTTTCACTGTCACTTACACTAATTTGTTTTAATGGTTAATGTAAAAGAGGACAGGTTTACATCAACATTTGGCCTGAAAGGTCAGATGTTCAACAATGGGAAAAGCACTCTGAGTTTCTGATTGTTTAAATAAGAATAGAATGTTGGGCCTCATTTATTAATTTATTAATTTTAATTGCGTGTGTAGTTTAGTCCTCAGTTGTTTCTTGAAGACAGTCATTGACTCTGCTGTTCTGACATTGATGGGAAGTCCATTACTCCATCTTAGTATCAGAAAAGAGAAAAATCTTGATTCAGACCGATCTTGTGTATTATGGGATGGTGGATCAGTCAAGCAGTACTTCTGAGTCTGAGAGTGTGGTGTAATGTAAGGAGAGATGAGTGCTTTAACATAAGATGGTGCTGCACCATTTAGCTTTGTAGGCAAGTATCAATGTATTGAATCTGATGCTACAGCTAGTGGGGGTCAGTGGGGTAAGTGCAGCAGTTGGGTGAAGTGTAAAAATTTTGGGGGGTTGGAAAGAGCTGGCTCGGTTACATTCGGAATTATCTGCTAAGGACGAATTACACTTTGAGGTAAAGACTGTCACAAGCGAGTTATAGTGGTCTAGTTTAGAAATTACAAGAGACTGAACAATCAACTGAGTGACCTGAGAGGACAGGAATAATTGAATCCTCCTGCCTTCACCAGGCACTGTGTCCTTCACTGGAGGAGATCTTCAGGATGAGCCAGCAATATAGTAAAGGACACTTCTCCCAACAACCACGTTTTCACTCTGATGCCCTCTGGAAATCGCTGTCAGTCTTTCAAGGCACACACCTCCAGACTTTGGAACAGTTTTTACCCACAGTACATTTGTACCTACCTCTCAATTTGCATCCACCAATTGCACAGTTGTATATGGTGCCTATTGTATATCAGTACACTCAAAGTTGCATCAGCAGTTTACACTTCCTATCTGTTCTACACTGTATATCTGTGTATGTCCATTATACATCTTTAATCTGTTGCTATTCATTTTATATGTGTTACACTGCTACTTGCACATTTATATCTATTTACATTCTGGTTTACTTTACATCTACATTACATATGTTATGAGACAATAAGGCAGTTTTTCAGTGATCTCTTGTCTTCTAAACTGTCATCCAGACAAGACCATGGAAACTTTGCTGCAGTAATGGGTAACCTACTGGTTTATCTGGTCAGAGGAGAACTGATCCCCCGGATGATCCTTTTTTTTCTCCATTCTGTCACTGATGGAGTTTGCTGATGGTTCCTTGCCGCCGTTGCCTTTGGCTTGCTTAGTTGGGGATTCTAAATTTATAGATATCAATCAAAGTAAGTGTTATAATGAATGTTTAATATTGTCGTTTCTGATGTAATTCTGTAAAGCTGCTTTGAAACAATCTCAATTGTTAAAAGCGCTATAGCAATAAAGGTGACTTGACTATTATATATCTGCCTCATTGCTATTTGCATATATTTTATGTTTACTTCTTCATTCAATCCGGTTAAGTGTTTCTTTATCATCTGTTTATGTATGTTAGTATGGTTGTGTGTTCTTTAAGAAAAAGACTTAATCTTGTTCTACTACGATACATTGACAATGAAAAGCGTTTTATTCTATTCTATTTTATTCTATTCTATTTCATTTTATTCTATTCTATTTTATTCTATTCTATGTTGTAGATCGGGGGTGTCAAACTCACACAAATTCCCAGTGGGCCAAAATTAAAAACTGGTATGGAGTAGTGGGCCAAACTCAATATTTATTGAAAAATTTACTGCAATTGTGCATGTTTTTCCTTCTCTCCAGATTAGATTAGATTAGATTAGATTAGATTAGATTAGATTTAACTTTATTGTCATTGTGCAAGGTACATGTACAGAGCCAATGAAATGCAGTTAGCATCTAACCAAAAGTGCATAAGTGGCTTATTTACAATAAATATCAGTGTAATAAATAGGGTATGGGGATGATAATTACAGAGGTGGGGGTAAATAATGTACAGAGGTATATGGATAGAGTATGGAGGTGTAACAATAGCTAGTTATAGAAGGCTAGATATGTAATGTTGAACCTTTTCATATGGAAACAAACTTTAGTTTTGCATAAACACTGAATCTGGAACAAGGAAAATTTAATATTACAAACACATGAGAAATTAAATTTGAAATAAAACACCCATAAGTGGTATTCGTTTCTTATTATGTCTCTCTCTATCTGTAGCCTTTCGAGTTCCTTTTAAATGTAAATATTTTTTCACAGGCCAACAACAAAACAACCAAAATAATAATGATTTCCTTCAATGAAAATGCAATCTTTCAACTATTAACAGTCCATGCCTTGGAGTAGAAAAAGTGCATAAAGACAACAACATTCATTCAAGCTTAGTTTGCTACACTCTGATTTACTCTGATGCACATTGGTTCAAGCCAGATACCTGGCATCTCTTCTTAGATGCAAGTGCAACAGTGTCTGGGTTTAGGCTTTGAGCTGAGGAAATCCTCAAGGTTGAGTGAAGGTGTATCGGAGAGGAAACATGGAAACTGTGCAGCACCCACAGAGTCATACTTTGACTTGAGCGTGTCACTACACTGAAGTTCAATCAGCTCCATTTGGAGGTTGGTTGGTGCGCTTTCCACGTCAATCGCAAAGGGATTACTGAGCAGTTCAAATCTGCATTAAACTCGACTCTGAGTACGCTGAGTTTTTCAGCAAACTGTGCAATAGGAAACACGGCGGGAGAGATCTGCTCTTTCATGGTTTGGCAGCACGGAAAATGACCCAAGTTTCCTTGCAGCATCTGAGTCTCCCACAGGCACAACTTTTAAAAGCCCTCACCGCAGCGTACATGTCTGAGATGAAGTGGCCCCTCCCCTGAAGCTGCAGGTTAAGCACATCAAGATGGCTCAGGATGTCACACAGAAACTATTTATCCCTGAGCTCTGTTGTGTCTTTCCCTTTGCTTTCCACAAACTGACAGATTTTTTCACAAAGCTCAAAACATCTGTTCAGTACTTTTCCTCGGCTTAGCCATCTCACATCTGTGTAATAGGGCACATCTGTGTATTCCGAACCAAACTCCTCCAGAAAAGACTTGAACTGGCGGTGATTTAAACCTCTTATGAAGTTAACTACTTGTACTATGGTGCTCATAACATGTTCCATTTTCAGGGCTTTGCCACACAATGCTTCCTGGTGTATGATGCAGTGATAAACTTCTCCCGAATAGTGCTCACCAGTCCACCGTACATCAGTTTTGACCGCACATCGCAGGCGCACCGTCTGTCATCAGTCCCAAAACTTTATCCCAAGTCTGCCTCATTTCATTTACACATTTGGATACCTCTTCAAAAACGATGTCTCCAAAGAAAACAATGTTACAGAAACGATTTGGTAACAATATTGTTCATAACTTGAAATTGGCCAATTGACCAAACAGAGCAACAATGTCAACATGTCACACACTAACTATTTTGTGTGTCAAAGTACTCAGCCAGAGCAACATGTCAAAGGACAAATAGCAAAGCATATCTCAAAAACTTGGACATGTTTCTGCCCGGTTTCGAACCGGGGACCTTTCGCGTGTGAGGCGAACGTGATAACCGCTACACTACAGAAACTGCAAATGTTTCAAAGTTTAAAGTGTAGAATCAGAGTCTGCGAAAAGGAGTGCCTATCGTTGGCCAATTGACCTGTAAAAGAATTCTTACTCTACACAAAGATCTGCTCTTTTTGGACGCAAAGAAAATCAACCCGATCTTAAGCCGTTTTCTTTTCTGGGTGAACCACAGAATCCTAAGTATGTAATTAAGTTGTCTTTGTGTTGGTGGTATAGTGGTAAGCATAGCTGCCATCCAAGCAGTACACTTGAATTCAATTCCCAGCAAACGCAAGTGATTCATTTGGAAGATTTCCTGCCAGAGTAACAAGTCTGCTCCAGTTAAAAGTCATTTGGAAGTGGAAAGAAATTGGCCAGCAAGTCCCTGCTTTAATCGGCATGGCGGAGGCTTCTCTGCATGCTTTTCTTCTTTGTTTTTTAAATGCTGAATTGCCTATGAGCTATTGATCTAAGAATACTACTTGTTAATGCCCTCTGGCCAATTTCAACTTATGAACAATAATGTTACCAAATCGTTTATGTAACATTGTTTTTTTTGTCCCTAATTACCCACAAAGAGAAATCTGGAACTGGATGCAGGATCAATAACAAATCACTCTGGTAACAATGTGTATTTTTTTGTCAAAGTACTCAGCATGAGCAACATGTCAAAGGACACATAGCAAAGCCTATCTCAAAAGCATCAGCTTGTTTCTGCCTGGTTTCAAACCAGGGACCTTTCGCGTGTGAGGTGAACATGATAACAGCTACACTACAGAAACCACTTTGACCTGTAAAAGAATTCTTACTCTACACAAACATCTGCTCTTTTTGGACGCAAAGAAAATCAACCCGATCTTAAGCCGTTTTCTTTTCCGGGTGAACCACAGAATCCTAAGTATGTTGTCTATGTGTTGGTGGTATAGTGGTAAGCATAGCTGCCATCCAAGCAGTACACTTGAATTCAATTCCCAGCAAACGCAAGTGATTCATTCGGAAGATTTCCTGCCAGAGTAACAAGTCTGCTCCAGTTAAAAGTCATTTGGAAGTGGAAAGAAATTGGCCAGCAAGTCCCCAGCAAGTCCCTGCTTTAATCGGCCAGAGTAACAAGTCTGCTCCAGTTAAAAGTCATTTGGAAGCAGACAATGGAAAGAAATTGGCCAGCAAGTCCCTGCTTTAATCAGCATGGCGGAGGCTTCTCTGCATGCTTTTCTTCTTTGTTTTTTAAATGCTGAATTGCCTATGAGCTATTGATCTAAGAATACTACTTGTTAATGCCCTCTGGCCAATTTCAACTTATGAACAATAATGTTACCAAATCGTTTATGTAACATTGTTTTTTTTGTCCCTAATTACCCACAAAGAGAAATCTGGAACTGGACGCAGGATCAATAACAAATCACTCTGGTAACAATGTGTATTTTTTGTCAAAGTACTCAGCATGAGCAACATGTCAAAGGACACATAGCAAAGCCTATCTCAAAAGGATCAGCTTGTTTCTGCCCGGTTTCAAACCGGGGACCTTTCGCGTGTTAGGCGAACGTGATAACCGCTACACTACAGAAACCACTTTGACCTGTAAAAGAATTCTTACTCTACACAAACATCTGCTCTTTTTGGACGCAAAGAAAATCAACCCGATCTTAAGCCGTTTTCTTTTCCGGGTGAACCACAGAATCCTAAGTATGTTGTCTGTGCGTTGGTGGTATAGTGGTAAGCATAGCTGCCATCCAAGCAGTTGACCCGGGTTCGATTCCCGGCCAACGCATGTGATTTATCTAGAAGATTTCCTGCCACAGTAACAAGTCTGCTCCAGTTAAAAGTCATTTGGAAGCAGAAAGTGGAAAGAAATTGGCCAACGCATGTGATTTATCTAGAAGATTTTACTGCCACAGTAACAAGTCTGCTCCAGTTAAAAGTCATTTGGAAGTGGAAAGAAATTGGCCAGCAAGTCCCTGCTTTAATCGGCATGGCGGAGGCTTCTCTGCATGCTTTTCTTCTTTGTTTTTTAAATGCTGAATTGCCTATGAGCTATTGATCTAAGAATACTACTTGTTAATGCCCTCTGGCCAATTTCAACTTATGAACAATAATGTTACCAATTCGTTTATGTAACATTGTTTTTTTGTCCCTAATTACCCACAAAGAGAAATCTGGAACTGGATGCTTCACTCTGGTAACACTGACTATTTTTTGTCAAAGTACTCAGCCAGAGCAACTTGTCAAAGGACAAATAGCAAAGCCTATCTCAAAAAGGATCAGCTTGTTTCTGCCCTGCCCGGTTTCGAAACCGGGGACCTTTCGCGTGTTAGGCGAACGTGATAACCGCTACACTACAGAAACCACATTGACCTGTAAAAGAATTCTTACTCTACACAAAGATCTGCTCTTTTTGGACGCAAAGAAAATCAACCCGATCTTAAGCCGTTTTCTTTTCCGGGTGAACCACAGAATCCTAAGTATGTTGTCTATGTGTTGGTGGTATAGTGGTAAGCATAGCTGCCTTCCAAGCAGTTGACCCGGGTTCGATTCCCGGCCAACGCATGTGATTTATCTAGAAGATTTTACTGCCACAGTAACAAGTCTGCTCCAGTTAAAAGTCATTTGGAAGCAGACAATGGAAAGAAATTGGCCAACGCATGTGATTTATCTAGAATATCTTACTGCCAGAGTAACAAGTCTGCTCCAGTTAAAAGTCATTTGGAAGTGGAAAGAAATTGGCCAGCAAGTCCCTGCTTTAATCGGCATGGCGGAGGCTTCTCTGCATGCTTTTCTTCTTTGTTTTTTAAATGCTGAATTGCCTATGAGCTATTGATCTAAGAATACTACTTGTTAATGCCCTCTGGCCAATTTCAACTTATGAAAAATAATGTTACCAAATCGTTTATGTAACATTGTTTTTTTGTCCCTAAGGACCCACAAATAGAAAGGTCGAACTGGATGCAGGATCAATAACAAATCACTCTGGTAACAATGTGTATTTTTTGTCAAAGTACTCAGCATGAGCAACATGTCAAAGGACACATAGCAAAGCCTATCTCAAAAGCATCAGCTTGTTTCTGCCTGGTTTCAAACCAGGGACCTTTCGCGTGTGAGGCGAACGTGATAACAGCTACACTACAGAAACCACTTTGACCTGTAAAAGAATTCTTACTCTACACAAACATCTGCTCTTTTTGGACGCAAAGAAAATCAACCCGATCTTAAGCCGTTTTCTTTTCCGGGTGAACCACAGAATCCTAAGTATGTTGTCTGTGCGTTGGTGGTATAGTGGTAAGCATAGCTGCCTTCCAAGCAGTTGACCCGGGTTCGATTCCCGGCCAACGCATGTGATTTATCTAGAAGATTTTACTGCTTTTTTTTTTCCTGCCAGAGTAACAAGTCTGCTCCAGTTAAAAGTCATTTGGAAGTGGAAAGAAATTGGCCAACGCATGTGATTTATCTAGAAGATTTTACTGCCACAGTAACAAGTCTGCTCCAGTTAAAAGTCATTTGGAAGCAGACAATGGAAAGAAATTGGCCAGCAAGTCCCTGCTTTAATCAGCATGGCGGAGGCTTCTCTGCATGCTTTTCTTCTTTGTTTTTTAAATGCTGAATTGCCTATGAGCAATTGATCTAAGAATACTACTTGTTAATGCCCTCTGGCCAATTTCAACTTATGAACAATAATGTTACCAATTCGTTTATGTAACATTGTTTTTTTGTCCCTATTTACCCACAAAGAGAAATCTGGAACTGGATGCAGGATCAATAACAAATCACTCTGGTAACAATGTGTATTTTTTGTCAAAGTACTCAGCATGAGCAACATGTCAAAGGACACATAGCAAAGCCTATCTCAAAAGCATCAGCTTGTTTCTGCCCGGTTTCGAACCGGGGACCTTTCGCGTGTTAGGCGAACGTGATAACCGCTACACTACAGAAACTACATTGACCTGTAAAAGAATTCTTACTCTACACAAACATCTGCTCTTTTTGGACGCAAAGAAAATCAACCCGATCTTAAGCCGTTTTCTTTTCCGGGTGAACCACAGAATCCTAAGTATGTTGTCTTTGTGTTGGTGGTATAGTGGTAAGCATAGCTGCCATCCAAGCAGTACACTTGAATTCAATTCCCAGCAAACGCAAGTGATTCATTCGGAAGATTTCCTGCCAGAGTAACAAGTCTGCTCCAGTTAAAAGTCATTTGGAAGTGGAAAGAAATTGGCCAGCAAGTCCCTGCTTTAATCGGCATGGCGGAGGCTTCTCTGCATGCTTTTCTTCTTTGTTTTTTAAATGCTGAATTGCCTATGAGCTATTGATCTAAGAATACTACTTGTTAATGCCCTCTGGCCAATTTCAACTTATGAACAATAATGTTACCAATTCGTTTATGTAACATTGTTTTTTTGTCCCTATTTACCCACAAAGAGAAATCTGGAACTGGATGCAGGATCAATAACAAATCACTCTGGTAACAATGTGTATTTTTTGTCAAAGTACTCAGCATGAGCAACATGTCAAAGGACACATAGCAAAGCCTATCTCAAAAGCATCAGCTTGTTTCTGCCCGGTTTCGAACCGGGGACCTTTCGCGTGTTAGGCGAACGTGATAACCGCTACACTACAGAAACTACATTGACCTGTAAAAGAATTCTTACTCTACACAAATATCTGCTCTTTTTGGACGCAAAGAAAATCAACCCGATCTTAAGCCGTTTTCTTTTCCGGGTGAACCACAGAATCCTAAGTATGTTGTCTTTGTGTTGGTGGTATAGTGGTAAGCATAGCTGCCATCCAAGCAGTACACTTGAATTCAATTCCCAGCAAACGCAAGTGATTCATTCGGAAGATTTCCTGCCAGAGTAACAAGTCTGCTCCAGTTAAAAGTCATTTGGAAGTGGAAAGAAATTGGCCAACGCATGTGATTTATCTAGAAGATTTTACTGCCAGAGTAACAAGTCTGCTCCAGTTAAAAGTCATTTGGAAGTGGAAAGAAATTGGCCAGCAAGTCCCTGCTTTAATCGGCATGGCGGAGGCTTCTCTGCATGCTTTTCTTCTTTGTTTTTTAAATGCTGAATTGCCTATGAGCTATTGATCTAAGAATACTACTTGTTAATGCCCTCTGGCCAATTTCAACTTATGAACAATAATGTTACCAATTCGTTTATGTAACATTGTTTTTTTGTCCCTATTTACCCACAAAGAGAAATCTGGAACTGGATGCAGGATCAATAACAAATCACTCTGGTAACAATGTGTATTTTTTGTCAAAGTACTCAGCATGAGCAGCATGTCAAAGGACACATAGCAAAGCCTATCTCAAAAAGATCAGCTTGTTTCTGCCCGGGGACATTTCGCGCGTTATGCTTTTCTTCTTTGTTTTTTAAATGCTGAATTGCCTATGAGCTATTGATCTAAGAATACTACTTCTTAATGCCCTCTGGCCAATTTCAACTTATGAACAATAATGTTACCAAATCGTTTATGTAACATTGTTTTTTTTGTCCATAAAAATACCCACAAAGAGAAATCTGGAACTGGACGCAGGATCAATAACAAATCACTCTGGTAACAATGTGTATTTTTT